>JABWTJ010000304.1:256325-453825 GCA_016801875.1 Solanum sitiens
TTTGGCTAAGTACCAGTCGACGGAAGCCAAAGGATGGTCTGTAGACTGATCTACGGCCAGTCGATTGCTCCGTCGATGGTAGCCTGTAAGTTACTGTCTGTGTCTGTTTTAATTAAGGGGCGAATGATAAATTCACCCCACGTCCTAACCTGACTCTAATAGGTAAATTTAGCTGATTTTGGATTTCTATAAGTCATTCAAAACGTGATCAACCCATTTCTGATCCCATACACACGTAAAAGTCTTCTTTCTAAAAATCTTCTCCCTAGAAACCACCATTGTTGGTGAAGCTCAAGAGATGCTTGGAGCTGGGATTTTCGTGGGTCAATCACCAGGTTTTATAGGTCTTCATGAAGATTAAGGTATGGTGATCTTCATCTCTAGTTATCTTTTCATCTAGAGAGTAATTCTCAAAGATTTCAAATAAGAAAAATATGATCAAACAATGTCTTCTTCAATCTGCCATGGGTTCTTTCTAAAAAAGTTTTGAACTATTGAATCATGATAAATTGAAGTTATTACAGTTCTTTTAACATGAATTTTACTCCAATTGCATGATGAGCCCATGCTCCTTCACCGAAACGATTTAGCCTTGCATGGGCTTTGTGATCTTGAATTGCTATCGATTGAATTATGATTCTATTACGTTGAAGTGATTGTATATACTGTGATTTACATGAATTTATGTTGAATTGATGTTGAAGGATACATGAGGATCAATGTATGAAGATTTGAGTATGTTTAACCTAGTTCCCACAGTTCACTGTAACATTGGCTTCTAAATGAATTAATGTGGATTTCGATCATGTTAAGTTGGTTGTATCTACTGTTTTAGGTTAATATCATGTTTGAATTATGAATATGAATCTTGTATGATTGAAGTAAAGATGGCTTATGGAAATTGAACTAGGTTCTTCTAGTCTATGGGATAGTAATGGGTAATCTCGACGTTGGGATAGTTGTTATATGAATTGTTCATGGTTAATTGTCCATAGCTACTGCCTATAATGTAATTTGATTATTAATTATAGATAATAGATAAAATGTGGATCAATGAATGATACTTTGAATAGGATTAAACTATATAAACTTATCTTCCACGAATATCTAACTTGAAAGCATATTTACAGTGATCTATAGTTCTTTGGCAATTGTAGTAGGATCTAGTTTAAGCTATGATTTCTTCAAGCTAATTCCCTAGACTTATGCTATTAATGAAATATAATTGATGATCAATGCAAGTGAATTGGATTAAATATCTATGCTCTTCTACTCTCTAGTATCTATGTGATGTATTGTATTAGATTTTAATGTGATCTTGTAGCGAATTGTACATGGTTTCTTTTATTATTATGGTACTCTAGCTACGGCCTTATACTTGAAATATTGATGAAAGAATAGTAAAGGTCAATGATGACCAAAGGCTAAAGGATTGGTAAGAATTGCTCTATTCTTCTACTTTTGTACTTCTCTATAATAATGTGATGAAGTCGTGAGTGGCATTGTGTGGTATGGTCAACTTATGGTGGCGGTGTTTCATTTATGTAATTATGTATATGTTGACCATGGATTTGAAGTCAATTTGATGAATATATAAAGAAGTGGTTATGATTATCTCTTTATGTGTAACTTGTGCCTAGTCTTCTATTTGGGTTGTGAATCTAGGTTATGTTGCTATTGTTATGAGCATGTGAAGGGTTATGTAATATCATGAGTAGGTGTTGCAATGTTTAGGTATTAATGGTTGATGATCCCTACCCATATACCCCTATGTGAATGTGTGAATAACTAATGATAGGAGTTTTAAAGTGTTCTATGAAGTCAACTTGTCTCCTATGCTATTGTGTGTTGTGTGGTCTATGCTTGAAGAGTATTCTGGTCTAAGAGGGTGGCTGCCTCAATGAGTTGTTGATGTCCATTATGTGATAATGTTGACCAATGTACACCTACTGTCACGACCCAAAATCGAGCCGCGAGTGGCACCCACACTTATCCTACTATGTGAGCGAACCAACCAATCTAAAACCCCAACATATTGAACAAAATACAAAGCGGAAGACTTAAAACTCATTATCCCCAAAATCTGGAAGTCATCATCACAAGAACATCTATCCTCAAGTTACAAATCTAGAAGTATCTAAGAAGCTAAAATAAATAAAAGGCTAGTCCATGCCGGAAGTTCAAGGCATCAAGACATTGAAGAGAAGATCCAGTCCAAGCTAGAAGCATTAGCTCACCCTGAAATCCGGTGTAGTGACGACTGGCTAGAAGTGCTGCTGAGTTGAAGACGACGGTACGTTTGCTGCATTCCCCAAATAACAAAGAAAGAAACAACAAGTAGGGGGTCAGTACAAACACAAGTACTGAGTAGGTATCATCGGCCAACTCAAAATAGAAAACAGTATATATCAGTTCATATCATAAATCAACTACAATACTCAACATGTAGCCAAAACAAGTACTCTATCATCAATAAGTACTACCAAGTTCATCCAGGCAGGGACTCAAGACTCAATACCACACTCATTTGGGAAATTTAGGTTTCATTACTTGGTAGTATCTAAACATCTCTCAAGATTCATATCTTTTCTTCCTCTTGATGTCGGTACGTGAACTCCGATCCCCTACTACTCTGTGTGTCGGAACGTGACACTCCGATCCCCTAATTCTACGTGTCGGTTCGTGACACCCGATCCACTAATACTATGTGTCGGAACGTGACACTCCGATCCCCTAATTCTATGTGTCGGAACGTGACACTCCGATCCCCTAATTCTATGTGTCGGTTCGTGACACCCGACCCACTATTACTATGTGTCGGAACGTGACACTCCGCTCCCCTAATTTACGTTCGATTCGTGACCACCGATCCACTAATTACTATGTGTCGGACGTGACACTCCGATCCCCTAATTCTACAATCATCAAGCCTTCTTTATACCAAGGCATCATCAAAAACAAGGTGAATTAGGGTTTCTTCAAGATTTTGGATTCAAAGCTTCATTAAGCTTATTTTATCACAATCACATAATCACATTCATGCAAGCATAAGATTAAGCATATAGAAGGGTTTACAATACTACCAATACATATCATTCACTATTAAGAGTTTACTACGAATAGTATCAAACCATAACCTACCTTCACCAAGGATTCTTGATCAAGCAAGCAATCTCTCAAGCTTCTTGTTTCCTCTTGGTTGTCTCTCTCTATAGATCGTTCCTCTCTTCTCCTTGTTCTCTCTATTTTTTCTTCTTCCAAACTCTCTCTCTTTTCCCTAATTTAGCATATAATTAGGTATAAAAGATGAGGAAACCACCCACTAAGTAGCTCAAGGTCATCTCCTTTACACCCCCAAGGATTTGAGTTTTTAACATTGACCCACTAAAATTTATAATTATAGCAAGAATAGTCCAAAACTCCCCTTTAAAACTTACCCAGAAATTTGACCCAGACTGGGATTACGCAACCTGTGACGGTCCGTTGTGCATACGACGGTCCGTCCTGCACTTCCGTCACGATGGACAGAGAATTGCTCTCAGTACCCAATTCTCAAGAGTTGAAGTGTTTTGAAACGGAACCTCACAACGGTCCGTCATGTCTGTGACGGTCCGTCCTGCAGGTCCGTCACAAACTTCAGAGAATTTCTCTCAGTACCCAATTCTCAAGATTTGAAGTGCTTTGAAACGGAACCTCACAACGGTCCGTCATGTCTTTGATGGTCCATCCTGCAGGTCCGTCACAGAGTTCAGAGAGTCGATTTCAGCACTCAAATATAAGAATTCCAAGTGTTTGGAATGAGACACCCTCGACGGTCCGTCGTGCCCATGACGGTCCGTCGTTGGATACGTCGTCTCAGACAGTTTTCCAGAAATAAAATCTGCTGCTCAAAACGACTAAGCAGGTCGTTACACCTACACTCACACATTATGCATGCTTACAATGTAGTAATGTTCATAGTGTCTAAATGAAAGGTTGTTCTCATATTCACTAGTGTCTACTACTATTCATGTAAAGTATATGTATGTGAAGTATGTTATGTATTTCCTGACTAGGATGACTTGATAGGTGTACTAGTATGGGCAAGGGTATGGGACCTTGTCTATGCATTGCACATGTGTACCTTGATACGATAGTTCCTAGGTTTGGTTTCTATATGCATGAATGTGAATGTATGGTCATGTGTGGTCTTAATATGTTATGTGAAGGGTTTGCTCACATATATGTATACACACACATGGATGATGATCTAGTAAATGAGAGGGGCCTTGATAGGGGTGCCCAAGAATAATCTATAACTAGATAGATGCTTGAGTATGCTATAAGCATATGAGAATCAATATCTTAAGCCTATATTTTATGACAATATAATTAAAGGTTTTTCAATAAAGGGAACTTAGCTTAGCACCGAGTGAACTTGAAATTGAGAGGTGTTGACTTTCCTTGTAGGAAGATTCACCATTTGTCCCTTTTTAGAGTGTTGACTTCCCTTTGAGGAATATTCACCTATGGACCCACATGGTGTGTTGACATCCCTTTGAGGAAGGGATCACCCATGTTTTCTCATGAGATGAGGCCCCAATTACCAAATGGTATGAAGAGGGAAATCATATCTCTTAGTTCCATAAACTATGCTTTCCACATAGGATCTAGCAAGTGATATCACCTAATATGCTAGGATATATGTTAATGTTCTACCTTGGCAAGGTAGGAACACCTTCCATTGGTGTAAGGCTCTACAACACCGAATTCCATGTTTAGCACCCATGGTCTTAGTGTAGTTAAGGGTATAGTTTCCCTAAAGTAAAATGGACAATGGAAATAATGAAATAGGATCCTAACTAGGATGACTTAAGGAAGGCTACTTAGTATAGGTGGAAGTAATGAACCAATCTAGACATTGCACAAGTGACTCCTTAGGAAGTCTTAGTAAGGTGACCTAATGTGTATGATTATGTTTATGTCCATATGCATGACTTTGTAGTATTGGTCTACTCGTTATGAAGATGTGCATGGTATGAGTCTATATGCATGATGTGATATTATTGAATATATGATGAAGGTCTTGTATTGACAAAAATGAGGTTATATTCACTTACTTATGTATATGAATTTGAAGTTAAGGTTAGTGGTCTCATGAGGGGTTTGCAAAGAATGTATGGGGTTATGGGGTTTCATATGTTCATTGCACTAGTAGACTAAGATTGGGGTCATGAACAAGGTTTAATAATGATGTGTATGCAGAGAAGTAAATGTATGTGTGACTTGAAGTAGCTTACTGTAAAGCCAATGTAGTTTTGACTTATATGTGTCTTTGATATATTATGCTTATATGATGATTGTGTTGGCTTAGGTAGGTTATATGTATGTTTCCTTGTGGCCTTAAGGTGATGCATTGAACCAAGTATCACTAGAGGGTTACTTGGGAAGTTAATGAATAAAAGGGAAATTAGGTCACTGTTAAGGTAAAGGTGGCTTACTGTAAAGTGGCTTAAAAATGTAATAAATCCTATAGGTGATCTTATGTAATGGTTGGTCTTTGAATATGTTTATATGATGTATGTGAATGATATAAATGCTATTGGTTAAAGGTTTTATGAAGATTTACTCAAAAAGAATGAAGTATGATTTTCAAGAAAATGTCCCTTTTAAATGCATGTTTTTGCATGGTTGCCATACTTAGTACATTCTTGTGCTAATCCCATTCTTCTCTAATTTTTACCCAAAGTGTAGGCTATGGATTCTTAAAGGATGTATTGAATGGTGAATAGCTTGCTAGATGATTCCGAAGCTCAATTAAAGAAATCCTTAAAGTTCAAGGATCTCATACTTATGTCTTTAATGTAAAGTCTTTAAATATTATATAGTTATGTAATGTGTCTTATGGGTCGTGTCCCTAATGTACTCTAATATTGTTGAGTCTAAGATGTCAAAGAGACTTAAGGTCTATATATGTATTATGACTTATGTTTTATCTATATATGAGATGAAGTTTCTAGCATATGATGTGCTATGAAAAATTTTAAATTTTCCGCTAAATTTACTATGTCAATGCGATGAATGATAACTATGGTCTTGTATAAGACCTCCGAGAGGTCAAGTACGCCATGTTACTTCTAGGGGGTGCTCCCCCGATGTGACAGTGGTAATATGAGACTTTTAGAACCTAAAACGACTTTTATAAACCTCATGCTCTGATACAACTTTTGTCACATCCGGGGAGCACCCCCTAGAAGTAACATGGCATACTTTACCTCTCGGAGGACTTATACGAGCTCATAGTTATGATTCATCGCATTGTAATAGTAAATTAGCAAAAAATTTAAAATTTTTCATATCACATCATATGCTAGAAACATCCCTTCATATATATATAAAAAATATAAGTCATAATACATATTTAGACTCTAGGTGTCTTTTCTCATCTTTGACTCAACATCATAAAATGGATTTGGGACACGTCCGTTAAATATCATAACCTAATATTTAAGCTATTAAAATACATAAAATATAAACTTGACATAGGAAATCCTTGGAACATAAGGATGGCTTTCCTTGAGTTGGGAAACACATATCAAGCTCCTCATCATCTAAAGATATCCTTTAAGCATCCATAACCTACACTTTGTGTAAAGAGATAGAGAAGAATGATGTTAGTACAAGAATGCATTAAGTATGGCAACCATGAAGAAACATGCATTTAAATGGGACATTTTACTTGAAACCATGCATCATGCTTTTTTGTGAAAACTTTATAAAACTTTGGTACAATAGAATTATACAATTCACATACTTCATATAGGCATATACCATAGTCACAATATCCCATAAAATCCCAAATTACATTTAAAGCACATTTCGAATAACATTAGAGTAACTCCTCTCCCTTTACAGTAACTTCTTTTTCTCTCTTTACAGTGAACTCCTTTTTACTTTAACTCCCTTACTTCCCCAAGTCACTCTCTAGTTATACTTGGTGCAATGCATCACAAGGAAAACCATACATATAATTTACATAAGCCAACACATACCATCATGGATGTATAATACATCATAGACACATTTAAGCCAAGACCATAAGGATGTTACAGTAAGCTCTAGTCATTAAGTTAGGGTACTTTACTTTACTTTACTTCCATTGTCCATTTTACTTTAGGGAAACTATAGCCTCAACCGAAACTAAGACCATGTGTACTAAACATGGAATTTGGTGTTGTAGAGCCTTACACCAATGGAAGGTGTTCTTACCTATCCAAGATAGAGCATTAACACATGCTAGCATACTAAGTGAAATCACTTGCTAGATCCTATATGGCAAGCATAGTTTATGTAACTAAGAGATATATGTAATCCTTTACATGCTTATTAGCATTGGAGCCTCATCTCATGACAAACCATGGGTGAATCTTCCTCAAGGAAAGTCAATACCTTATGTGGAACCATATGTGAATTTTCCTCCAAGGGAAGTCAAAACGTTATGAGAATCCGATGGTGAATCTTACACCAAGGGAAGCGAACACCTCTCATTGTCAAGTTCACTCGGTGCTAACATAAGTTCCCTTTATTGAAAAGACTTTATTAATTTATTTTATAAAACATAGGCTTAGGATATTGACTCTTCGTATGCTTAGCTCATAGCATATTCAAGAACCTATGTAGTTTTAGTGTACTCTCGTGAAACACAATTCAAGTACCCCTCTGTTGATTAGATCATCATTCATGTGTGTATATACATGCGAGTAATCCTTTCACATAACACATTAAGTCCACACATGTTTATACTTCATTTCATTCATGCTTAAGTGTACAAGTGTAAGTATATGAGCAATCCATTCATATAAATACATTTAGACACTAGGTATAATCATACTTCATCATACCATATACTTCACATCATAGCATATAAGACATGTTCATTAAATACTCATGCATTCATATTCATGTACGTAGGAAACCAACCTAGGAACTATCCTATCAAGGTGCACATGTGCAATGCATAGACAAGGTCTCATACCCTTGCCCATACTAGTACACCTATCAAGTCATCCTAGTTAAAGGAATACATAATATAACATTTAAGAATGCTTAGCATTGCATAAGACTCATTTATTCAAAACATACAAGGTCACAATACACATTCAAGTACCCCAACCATAGACAACTCACATACAGTGTAATAGGAACTATAGACCACACACAACAACATTATAACATAGGAGACAAGACATCTTCATTACATGAATCTAAGACTCATAATCATACTTAAGATCACACATTCATGTAGAGGTTCATCGGTAGAGATCATACTACACAAGAGTATTCAAACATCAACATGTAGACCATACCTAGCCCTAACGTAGTCATTTAAATGTATAGGAAGCATCAACAATATAACCTAGATCATGAACTAGCATTGAAGACTAGACATAATAGTTCATATGGTGTAATCATCATAACCACACTTTCAAGATACAATAGACTTCAAGGCCATGAACAACACAAAGAAGGATTGACAACAATGTAAACACCGCCACCATAAGTAGACCATACCACACAATGTCATACAACGCCAAGCATCTAGCAATTCTATAGAAGAGTAGAGAGAACAAGGCCAACTTACAATTCCTCCAAGCTTTGATCATCATGGATCAATTCCAAAAATTCAACACCAATACATGTATAAAAAAAGTAGCTAATGGTACCATTACATAAAAGAAATCTTACTTCAAACATATGATTTACAAAATCACATTAGGTACACTACTTCATTAAATCTATAGAAAGTAGAGGAATAAAGATCAATTTACCCAATCCCTAAACCTTGATCATCATTTATCAATTATCAGAAATTAATATTCAATTCACATGAATAACAATAGTAATAGGCAATTCAGCATAATTGAAATATAATTCAATCAACATAGAATCAAGATCACAAGACCCACCTTATAGGACAATTTGAAAATTTAGGAGGATCATGGGTTCATAATGAAATTGGATTGAAATTAATTTTAAAAAAAATATATAATCACTAATTTATCATAAACATACTTTTGAAATCAATTTGAGAAAGAACTCGTGGCTAGATTGAAAATTGGGAATTTTGGTCTTTGAATCACTTTTTAAAATCCTTGATTGACTCCTTAGATGGATGGATAACTAAGGATGAAGGATCACAATACCTTTTTGATTGAAGACCCATGAGAATTTTGAGATAAAACCATGAAATTACAGCCCCTATCTTGAACTTGTGTTTTCCCTCAAACGGAGGTTTGTGAGAATTTGGAGAAGAAGAGAGTTTTGAGATTTTTGATTTTCTTATTGGGTGTTGGGATTTTTATTGGGAAAGGGGTTAAAGAAGTCTTAAAACTGTTTATAATTGTCTCTCAATATTAGCAAAACACCCCAACAATTATTTGGACTTTAAGACATGTCAAACTAAATTTTGATTTTTGGAATCTACATCGGGGAACAAGTCCGCGACGCGGAGTTGCTCCTGCAACATTTTCTTAAATTAAATTCCAAACCAGTGGAGTCCGCCATGTTCTCATGACACGGAGAAATATTTTGGCTCTTGGTGAACCAAGTCCATGACGCGGACTTGTTCCCCTAATGACCAAATATTGATGCCTTGGGCAGCATACTAGCCCAAGTCTTGGGTCCTCCTCTAGGACCCTTTGGTCGATCCTTGGGGAGTTTTGCTCGGACTTTTCCACTTCAAATACTCTAGTATACATGTTTTGAATCTCTCCTATAAATTTGAGCATGAAACAATACATAAAACATACAAACCCACACTAGAACACAAACACACGTTTCAAAGGCTATCTGTCGAACGTCTCGGACGTTCTTGGAAGTTTAACCTCCAAACATCATGAAACATATCACACTGCATATAAACATCATTATTTCTCATATAAGGAATTAATAAGCCCATAACACACACATAAGAACATAAAATAGTTAAGGTCTCTTGGTGACTACTCGTCAAACGTCTTGTCGTCCCTTGACGTTTGACTTCAAAATGACTTCGAATCAAGTATACATATTGTAAAACACTTATTAACTTATTTTGGACCTTTTTAGGCACATGTTACTCTCTAAGAATCTTAATTCATTTTGAGGGTCCTTACAATAAACATCTACATTATTTTGGAGATGCTCATGGAAATACTCATTAGCAAATCTGCTACAGAGTCCTTTTAGTTGCAAGAGTTGCAATATAGTGTGCATTTTATTAAACACTGCATTCTACTCGGCTGGGGTAAGCGGATGTCTCCAACACCTCCCATGAGATGGGGTCATTGATATTTGGCTCTTGGTCATCGTTGAGGTTACCGATGTCGTACTGGTGGCCAACCTAGCTACCATTGTGCCATTTACACACATAGTTCCTATTTACAACACAAACACTTCAAACAAAAATGAAAAATAAGTAAGTAGACTACCACTAATAATAATAAAAACTCTACTGAAATATATTTTCATGTGACACCACTCCCTGGCAGCAGAGCTATTTTGATGCTTATTGTGGCTAACGACACTACCCTACGGTATGAATGTCTACGATCATCGATAGTTTGCTAATCCAACCAACGGTTGATGTCATGTCCCAAGGGATAGATTTCGATAAAATATAGTTAAACTAGAATATCATTCTAATTAGTCATAGCGAGATTTCTCACGCCCCGAGCTACCCTCGAGATGCGGACACAAGACCTAAGACTACAAGTGATCCTAAGCTAACCCTGCTGGCATGATTATAAGCATACTATATAGAATAAACAAGCGCGTAAGCTAAATCATAATTAAAATGACAAGATGGGGAAAATATCTATATACTATAATAGAGATATATGAAACTGATGAGTTTAGTAAAAAGAGTTTATTAAAAAGAACATATTAACACAATACTAAGGTGAAACTAAATGTGTCTGAAAATAGCCTCTAACTTACTAGAAATGTTGGGAGAGGCCCCAACTAAGTCTAGCAAAACTGAAACTAAAGGACTAATAATACTGAAAATAAACTCGTGACTATTTTCCTCGGAGAATGAGGACTCACCACTTATTCTGCTGAACTAGAGATCAGGAATCGATCTGAGCGTGATCTGGATGGTGATAAACAGAACCTACATCATGAGAATATGTAGAGCATGTATGCGTCAGTACTAGTGTATTGAGCATGTAGGATGGATGTAACACTTTTAAAGTCTAAGATGTGTTCTAGAGCCTAACATAGGTGTCAAAAGGTTTAGATATTGGTTTCGGGTCACCTTTAATGAATACAAGTCATTTACGAAGTTTGGAACCAAAATGTCAAAAAACGTCCATGACGTCAAGAAACTAGTTCAATGAGGTACTAGCGTGCCTTAGCCTATTTGACTAGCTTTTCAGAGTTGGAAATTTATAAATTATTGTAGAAGGGTTTCTAACATGTATTAGGATTGATTCATAGTCGAAATGTCCGGGTGAGAATTTCCAAGGACCAACAAAGGTCCCTTGAGGAGGACCCTAGCATTTTGGAGTCAAAGGCTGCCCAAGGTTTTGTCCACATGTCACCACTGGAATCTAGACCCCAGACGAGACCGGCGTCGTTGACCTCTCAGAGGTCGCAGACAAGCCTACTCACGTCATTCTTACTTTACATAGGTTAATTTAGCGGAAAATTTGAAACTTTTTGTTTCTAAATATTGCTTACTAAACATTTCTAATACAATCGTAATTTGTTCACGATCAACCATCTAACATTAAAAGATAATCAAATGAAAGGAATAGTTCAATACTTATAAAGCGTACAATTGCCAAAATGGCACCAACACATAGTCTGAATAAAAACAGGAAAGAAACGCTAGTGGAACATGCTCCACCAGCTCAAATCTAAATCTAAGCTAGAATATAAAACAGTAGCATTCTCGAAAGCATGAGGACCTACCAACTCCGGATGAATGCTGGACGTCCGGATAACTGCAACGATGATCCTGTAGCTCTATCGTCCACCTGTGCCTGCACCTAAAATAGTAGAGTTTGTATAGGGTTAGTACACACTTGTACTAAGTATGGGTATATGCAAGCACACACCAAGGACATGCATGAGAAAGAATAGCTCTTTCCTAACAACGTGATTTTTGGAAGTCAAGTCACTGGACTTGCCAAATTGGAATTAGGAAAGTTTCTAAATTTGGATTAGGAAAGTAAATGATCTTTCCAAATTTGTATTAGGAAAGTCAGTGAGCTTTCCAGATTTGGAATAGGAAAGTTATGCCATGAGAATAACATATATCATCATACTTTTCACATTTGTACACGGCACATAACATTTACACATAGCACATATCATATAACATACATTACATTTTGCATGTAGCACATAACTTCTTTCATATCATTCATTCATATGCCATGAGACCTTGGAATCATGGACTTGACATTAAGACATCCCAGAAATGAGGGCTCAACAGATGGGACCTCAACTAGAGAGTCCTCATTAGCAAACACAGAGTCTGCTTAGTTCATTCATACGTACTCCATTTCATTTCGTTCATAGACCAGTGTAAACACCAGCTATACCTAGGATGTAGTTTAAGACTTTCATTAGGTTCGTTGTGCAATGACCAAGAATGACCTAATGTCATTACTTGAATCTAACTCACCTTTTGATTATCCTATTCTAACACATTTTGTATCATTCATTTCATTATGTGCTTCATTTGAGGCTGGCCTCATTCATTCATTGGGAACTTTAACTTTAACCTACATAGATCATGTGAGCATCATGAAATCCAGTGTCTCCCCCACACCGAAAAGAGGTGGAATCACCGGCCAAAGTGACCCAAAAACATGCTAGCGTACATGGAAATTTAACCCCACCAGATCCCTATATTGGCAGTATAGGTTCGAAGACTAGGAGATGTATGGAGACCCATACCCGGCAAGCCGGACAGTCTCATCTCATGAGAGTTACGTGAACCTTCGCCCTTCCCAAAAGAAGGCATCACCGCTCATAGCTAGTCTATCGGTGCTCAGTATAAAGTTCCATTTCATTCAACGCATACGTCATGGAAGCTGACTTCTAGTATGAGGACATCATAGCTCATTAGATGATTTCTCATCTCATCATTAGTATCAAGTGTGTTAAGCTCAATACCTTCATTAAAGTGTTCATAGAGACTGATCTCTTCATTATCTTACACTCTCATAGGTGAGTACGTATTGGTAACATTTATTTAGGCTCATTCGAGATTACTCTCATCATTTACATTAATCTTATATCATGTTGTCACCACATTCATTATCATTAACACCCTTGCTTTTCATAGTTACTCACCTCTTATTACGTGAACGTTCATTTTATCATATGCCAATGCACTTGGCCATTTAGTGTATCTTACACTCATACTTAACCCTTCTAGGGTTCATCATTTCATTACATACTTCTTAGATTCACTTACTTTGAACGTATGTTAGACTTATGCGTCTATACATTCAAGTCATGACACTTCATTCATATTTCGTCTAAGATTATGTGATACAAGACTTATGCATCTTGTATATGTGCCAAGATCTTGATTTCGATCTGAGTATGTGGCATTATTCTCGGATATTTTATTCACGTATGACTTATGCATCAATACGGAAGCTTGCACAAGGAAACCCAATTCTTGAATCAATTGGATATCATTTATATTTTTAATTGATTTTATTCTAATATTCATAACATTATGACTCTAAGTTAAATCACAATATTAACATTGAAGGATTAATTTTCTCCTTAGTAATAATCCTAATTTGGCCGAAGGTTTGTGGGTTCGAACCCCCACAACCCCTTTTTAATTTTTTTATTAACTTCATCTTGCCCAATTTCGCCTAAACCAAGAGGTTGTGGGATCAAACCCCCACAGTCTCTTTTATTTTGTTCTTTAATTCGCCTAAGTAGGGAGGTTGTGGGTTCGAACCCCCACAGCCTCCTTACTTTTAATTAATTTTCGCTAGGGGCTGTGAGGTGGTGGGTTCGAACCCCCACAGCCCCATATATATTTTTCTTTTTATTTTCGCTAAGTTGAGGGCATTGGCAGTGAGGTCGTGGGATCAATACCCCACAGCCTCACTTGCTTTATTAACTTATTTTCGCCTCCTCTAGTTTCAACCTTGAGGTCGTGGGTTCGATTCCCACGCCTCACATCCTTTTTTTTTTCTTTATTCTCCTTCTTCCTTGCTTCCCACGAGTCATGTGTTCGATTCCCCCCCATCCCCATTTTTTTATTAATTCATTTGGTAGGCAGCAGCTAAGAGGTTCGAATTCCCTTAGCCCCAACACATTTTTTTAAAAAAAAAAATTCCAGCCTCTTGGTCATGTGAGGTCTTGGGTTCGATTCCCCTTGACCTCACCTATTTTAATCACTTTTAAAACTCTTCCAAAATTTCCAGAACCTGCCCGAAATCAACATCACAAGCTGGAAATTTTGATTACCTTTTTGCAGCCTATTTTCTCCACTCTTTAACGTTAAAAGTTCATGCATTTGGAGTACTGTTTAGTGAGTCCTTTATGTGCATTTTCATGGACATATTTCGCCAAGAATTTTTCATTAAATTCAGCCACATTACACTTAAATGAACATCATCATTTACATAAGTTTATACACTTAAAATGACAACCAAAACCATATCAAACTTGAAGCCATAAATCAAAACTCATTCACACTAAGTTTACAGTAAACTTTGTCACATGCACACACATATTTTAGGCAACAAAGCTTGTCATTCATATGATTCCAAATACATGTTGATGAACGTATTCATCACGAAAACACATTGCAACACCTAATCTCTACCAGCAAACATACCAACCTATGATTTGATGGGAGCTAAGGACAGGGATATGCAACGGGGAACAACTTAGTTTTCGAATTAAAATCGTCTGAGTCCTAAGGGTCTCTTGGGAAAGGGACCAAGAGTAAGAAGACCCATACCTTAATTTCCTTGTTCAAACACGAATTTGCTGCCCAAAATCCTCTCCACAAATCAGTCCAAGCTTTCTCAATCGTCCACCCTACTCGACAACCACTTCTCTTTGCTTTATCGTTTGGTTACTTTGTTTTTCTTAAAAATTTCGTGTGACTTCTTCAAGTGTGAAGAACTCTTGATATATTTTCAGTTCTTCACCTTCCTTTGGCAGAGAGAAACGTGAGAGTAAATTGTGAAACGTGAGAGAGAGAAGCTTTAAGATAGGAGTTTTGGTTTGGGAATTAGTCAAACTAGGACTCCTAGCTAAATTATTGAATAAAATCTGATTTTTCTTTTTCTTAAATCAGATTATATTTATTATTTAATTTAATTAATTTATCCAACTAATTAAAAGCAAGTTAAATCCTTGCTTCTAGTGGGGCTCGAACCCGAGTGACTCCCATTTGCGAAAATGGGTCATTTCGGGTTGCCCCACCCGAATTGCTTCAATTAATTAAATTAATTTATTAAATAATTAATTCCTCAGGGTAATTACAATATTACCCTTGGCTTGGAAAAGACCATTTTACCCTTGGACCCTAAAAACTTAAAATTTCTTCTTTTGAGTCCGGTAAAAACTCGTTCGATTAAATCTTCGTTTTCGTGAGCCTCACATGGTTGGTTCCAACCTTTCCAAGCTCAATTAACTCCCCAAGTTAGTTGGCTTGGTCGTAGTAAGGGTTCTAAGGTCTGGTTCTACGCGTATCAGCCCGTGTGGACCTTGGTCTAATCGCAAGCATTCTTGAAAAACCTAAGTCTTGATCCTATTCATTTTTAGGGTTGTTACATTATCCCCCCCTTAGGAACATTCGTCCCCGAATGACACTACTACTTCACGTTGTAATGCCAGTCAGATCATAATAAAAGCACTATACACGGTCAATCAATAGCAACAAAATACGGGGAGGTAATAAACATAGGTTTAAGAGTATGAAGTCTAACCTTAAGAGCTGAACAGGTGAGGGTAGCGGCCTCTCATTTCGGCCTCAGCCTCCCACGTAGCACCCTCAACAAGATGATTTCTCCACAATACCTTCACTGTGGCAATCTCCTTGTTCCTCAGCCGCTTGACCTGTCTGTCTAAGATCTCAACAGGTACCTCCTCATAAGACAAGTCTTTACCAACCCCCAAACCTTCAACAGGTAAGATTGATGCTAGATCACCTAGGCACTTCTTCAACATAGAGACATGAAAGACTGGATGAACAGAAGCTAGTTCTGTAGGCAATGCTAACTCATAGGCCACCTCACCCACACACTGTAGGATCTCATATGGCCCAACATACCTCGGACTCAGCTTCCCTTTTCTACCAAATCTCATCACCCCTTTCATAGGCGATATTTTCAAGTAAACCTGGTCACCAACATCAAACTCTAAAAGCCGCTTTCTGTTATCAGCATATGACTTCTGCCGACTGTAAGCAGTAGTCAACCTGTCCCTAATCATTCTGACCTTCTCTAAGGCCTCATGAATGATCTCCGAACTCAAAATGGATGACTCTCCAACCTCGAACCACCAAACTGGAGATCTACACCTCCTACCATACAGTGCCTCAAACGGTGCCATCCCAATGCTGGAGTGATAGCTATTATTATACGAGAACTCTATCAAAGGCAGATGGTCATCCCAGTTACCTCTGAAGTCAATCACACACGCTCTCAACATATCCTCCAATGTCTGTATGGTGCGCTCCGCTTGCCCATCTGTCTGAGGGTGAAAGGCAGTGCTAAGCTTCACCTGCGTGCCCAAGCTCTTCTCGAAAGATCTCCAGAAATGAGAAGTAAACTGAGCTCCTCTGTCTGAAATAATAGACAAGGGAATCCCATGCCATCTCACAATCTCATCAATGTAGAGTCTCGCATAATCCTCGGCTCTGTAAGTAGACTTCACAGGGATAAAGTGGGCAGACTTAGTCAATCTGTCCACAATAACCCATATAGAGTCATGCTGCCTCCTAGTCCTCGGAAGCCCAACCATGAAGTCCATATTAATGGCCTCCTATTTCCAAGTCGAAACCTCAATAATCTGCGTCAGACCACCAGGCTTGAGATGCTCAGCCTTAACCTGCTGACAATTAGGACACTTGGCCACATATTCTGCAATGTCCTTCTTCATGCCATCCCACAAATAAATCTGCTTGAGATCATGATACATCTTGGTGGAACCTGGATGTATAGAATATTTGGAACCATGGGCCTCTGCAACAATCCTGGTCTGCAAATCATCCACATCTGGCACACACAGCCTGTCCTGATACCTAAGTATGCCATCACCTCCCAAAGCGAAAGACTCATTCATCTTCATCAGCACTGAGTCCTTCAGCTCCATCAACACGGGATCTAGATGCTGACCCTGCTTGACTTCAACTACCAAGGATGATTCAGAACTAGGATGAACTGAAACATCCCCACTAGTGGAGTCAACCAAACGCACACCCAGTTTGGCCAGTCTGTGTACATCTTTTACCAGCTCCTTCTTCTCACCCTCAATGTGAGCTGTACTTCCCATGCTCATCCTGCTCAAAGCATCAGCTACAACATTAGCCTTATCATGCACTCCATACAGATAATGCCTCCACAGCTTCAGTGCAAACACCACAGCTGCCAACTCCAGGTCATGTGTGGGATAATTCTTCTCATGAACCTTGAGCTGTCTGGATGCATAGGCTATCACCTTACCAACCTGCATAAGAACACAACCCAAACCAACCCTAGATGCATCACAATAAACAGTGTAATTCTCACCACACTTAGGCAAAGTAAGCACCGGGGCTGAAGTGAGTCTGTCCTTGAGCTCCTGGAAACTCTTCTCACAAGTCTCCGTCTATTCAAACTTGGCTTTCTTCTTAGTCAAAGCTGTCAATTGGGCAGCAATGGAAGAAAAACCCTCCACAAACCTGCGGTAGTAGCCAGCCAATCCCAAAAAGCTACGGATGTCAGTAGAAGTAAGAGGCTTTGGCCAGTTCTTCACAGCCTCAGTCTTCCTGGGATCCACCTCCATGCCCTGATCGGACACAACATGACCCAGGAAGGTCACTGATATCAGCCAGAATTCATATTTGCTGAATTTGGCATACAACTGATGCTGTCTAAGTACCTGCAAGGTTAGTCTCAAATGCTGCTCATGCTCTTCCTTGGTCTTACAATAGATGAGAATGTCATCAATGAATACTATGACGAAAGAGTCAAGGTATTCACGGAAGACCCTGTTCATGAGATCCATAAATGCAGCAAGTGCATTCGTGAGACCAAATGACATGACTAGAAACTCATAGTGACCATAGCGGGTACGAAAGGCTGTCTTTGGGATATCTCCATCCCTAACCCTAAGCTGATGATACCCTGAACGAAGATCAATCTTAGAGAAGAAACTAGACCCTTGGAGTTGATCGAACAAATCATCTATTCTGGGGAGTGGATACTTATTCTTTATAGTGACTTTGTTGAGATGCCGATAATCGATACACATTCTAAGGGTTCCATCTTTCTTCTTTACAAACAACACTGAAGCGCCCCAAGGGGATATGCTCGGCTGAATGAAACCCTTGTCAGTGAGATCTTTTAACTGCAGTTTCAACTCTTTGAGTTCAGCTGGAGCCATTCTGTAAGGAGGAATTGAGATTGGTTTAGTATCGGGTTCTAAGTCAATACCAAAGTCAATATCACGAAGGGGAGGGACTCCAGGCAAATCATCAAGAAACACATCTAAGAACTCATTCACTACTGGTACTGAGTCTATGGAAGAAATGTCATGATCTAGATCATTAACACTCACAAGATGACACAATAACCCTTTGGACATCATTTTATTAGCCTTAAGATTTGAAATCAAGGGGTTAGGACGACTCGAATTGTACCCCTCCCAGACTAACTCTTCTTCATTAGGAAAGCAAAATCTCACCACTCTACTACGACAGTCCAAGGAAGCATAACAACTGTGAAGCTAATCCATGCTAAGAATAACATCAAAATCATGCATGGGTAACTCAACCAGGTTTGCACACATAGTTTTACCACTCACAACTATTGGGCAATCCTTGTATACTCTATCAGTTCTTACATTCTCTCCTAAAGGTGTACTAACCACTATAGGATCATGTAGAACTTCAGGCAATATCTCAAAAGTAAGAGCAAGCAGAGGAGTTACAAAGGAAAGTGTAGACCCTTGATCAAGTAAAGCATAAACAAAAGTTGAGAACACTTGCAGCATACCTGTGACCACATCAGCGGACTTCTCCTGCTCCTCTCTGCCTTTCAGGGCATAGAACTTGTTCCTCTTAGGAGGCTCGGCTGCTGCTGCACCCTGTGGATTAGGCCTAGGCTGAGTATTACCTCCGGCCTGACCTCTGTTCTGTGGACAGTCTCTGACCATGTGTCCACTCTTACCACAACCGAAGCAGGAATTAGTGCCCTGTCTGCACTCTCCACTGTGAGCTCGGCCACACTTAGCACAATTCTTCTTAGGACGCTGCATCTCACCTTCATTGCCCTTCTTGGGCTCAGGTCTGCCTCCTCTAGGTGTAGCACTCCTCTGAGGATAAGAATTCCCAAAACTCTATTGCCCCTTTTTGAACCTTGGCTGCTCACGGATGCCAAAGTTGTTCCTGTGGCCTCCATAACTGGGTCCTGCCTGATCTTAAGGCCTAGGCCTCCTAGCATCACGAACACCTCTCTTTCTGCGGCTGTCCTCTACCTACTGGACATGCACCATCAACCTGGAAAGATCCATATTATCATGGAGCATAGCAGATCGACACTCCTCCTCCAGGTCTCCATTGATTCCTATGAGGAACCTGATCATCTCATCCCTGCTGTTAGAAACCAGGGAAGTAGCATACCTGGGTGATTTCAACAAAGTCAGTATTATCCTCATTCTTGCTATTAAATACTAGGGAAAACAACATACCTTGACAGCTTAACAAACTTCAGGGAATACTCCCTGACTGTCATAGAGCCTTGTTTGAGGTTGATGAATTCCTCAACCTTGGACTCCCTCATCTCCCTGGGAAAGAATCTTTCCAGAAATTCTATCTTGAACAACTCCCATGTGACTGGCACTCCACCTAAGACACGGCTATCTTGCCACATCTTGCACCAAGTTTGTGCAACATCCTTGAGCTGATAGGAAGCCAGCTCAGCCTTCTCAATATCAGTGGCCCCCATAGCTACCAGGATCTTATGAATCTCATCCACAAACTCCTGGGGTTCCTCTGATGTCCTAGACCCGGTGAAAATAGGAGGATTCATCCTCGTGAAATCCCTCAGTCTGTCAGCCATGCTACGAACCGGTGGGTTCTCCCTCTAAACATCCTGTCGGTTGACCTGGGCAGTCATAGCCCGTGCCTGCATAGTAATGGCCTGTGCCATTTGGTCCAGAGATGCCCTCACCTCAGCATCAGTCAACCCAGCTGGGTTAACTGGCATGGCCACTCCTTCAGCTGGAGCCTGGGGTAGATCCTGATTACCCCTAGCAGCTGCTCCTCCTATCCTCTGACCATTTCCTCTCCTAGTGTTCATTCTCTGGAAAAAAAAATCATGTTAGACACGCTCATAACACCAAGAATTCAGGCATTCAGAAAAGCACGATAAGATCAGAAAAAGAGATTTTCCTACGTATCGTGCAGTCTCTAATTCAGGATAGTGGTGCACTTCACTACCATGACTTAGAAACTACTCAATGTGGTTGATGTGAACTTATTATTTTTGTAATTTAACCTAGTGCTCTGATACCAACTTTGTCACGACTGGAATCTAGACCCCAGACGAGACCGGCGTCGTTGACCTCTCAGAGGTCGCAGACAAGCCTACTTACGTCATTTTTACTTTACATAGGTTAATTTTAGCGGAAAATTTGAAACTTTTTGTTTCTAAATATTGCTTACTAAACATTTCTAATACATTCGTAATTTGTTCACGATCAACCATCTAACATTAAGAGATAATCAAATGAAAGGAATAGTTTAATACTTATAAAGCGTATAATTGCCAAAATGGCACCAACACATAGTCTGAATAAAAACAGGAAAGAAACGCTAGTGGAACATGCACCACCAGCTCAAATCTAAATCTAAGCTAGAATATAAAACAGTAGCATACTCGAAAGCATGAGGACCTACCAACTCCGGATGAATGCTGGACGTCCGGATAACTGCAATGATGATCCTGTAGCTCTATCATCCACCTGTGCTTGCACCTAAAATAGTAGAGTTTGTATAGGGTTAGTACACACTTGTACTAAGTATGGGTATATGCAAGCACACACCAAGGACATGCATGAGAAAGAATAGCTCTTTCCTAACAACGTGATTTTTGGAAGTCAAGTCACTGGACTTGCCAAATTGGAAATAGGAAAGTTTCTAAATTTTGATTAGGAAAGTAAATGATCTTTCAAAATTTGGATTAGGAAAGTCAGTGAGCTTTCCAGATTTGGAATAGGAAAGTTATGCCATGAGAATAACATATATCATCATACTTTTCACATTTGCACACGGCACATAACATTTACACATAGCACATATCATATAACATACATCACATTTTGCATGTAGCACATAACTTCTTTCATATCATTCATTCATATGCCATGAGACCTTGAAATCATGGACTTGACATTAAGACATCCCAAAAATGAGGGCTCAACAGATGGGACCTCAACTAGAGAGTCTTCATTAGCAAACACAGAGTCTGCTTCGTTCATTCATACGTACTCCATTTCATTTTGTTCATAGGCCAGTGTAAACACCAGTTATACCTAGGATGTAGTTTAAGACTTTCATTAGGTTCGTTGTGCAATGACCAAGAATGACCTAATGTCATTACTTGAATCTAACTCACCTTTTGATTATCCTATTCTAACACCTTTGGTATCATTCATTTCATTATGTGCTTCATTTGAGGCTGGCCTCATTCATTCATTGGGAACTTTAACTTTAACCGACATAGATCATGTGAGCATCATGAAACCCAGTGTCTCCCCCACACCGAAAAGAGGTGGAATCACCGGCCACACGGCACATAACATTTACACATAGCACATATCATATAACATACATCACATTTTGCATGTAGCACATAACTTCTTTCATATCATTCATTCATATGCCATGAGACCTTGGAATCATGGACTTGACATTAAGATATCCCAGAAATGAGGGCTCAACAGATGGGACCTCAACTAGAGAGTCTTCATTAGCAAACACAGAGTCTGCTTCGTTCATTCATACGTACTCCATTTCATTTTGTTCATAGGCCAGTGTAAACACCAGCTATACCTAGGATGTAGTTTAAAACTTTCATTAGGTTCGTTGTGCAATGACCAAGAATGACCTAATGTCATTACTTGAATCTAACTCACCTTTTGATTATCCTATTCTAACACCTTTTGTATCATTCATTTCATTATGTGCTTCATTTGAGGCTGGCCTCATTCATTCATTGGGAACTTTAACTTTAACCGACATAGATCATGTGATCATCATGAAACCCAGTGTCTCCCCCACACCGAAAAGAGGTGGAATCACCAGCCAAAGTGACCCAAAAACATGCTAGCGTACATGGAAATTTAACCCCGCCAGATCCCTATATTGGCAGTATATGTTCGAAGACTAGGAGATGTATGGAGACCCATACCCGGCATGCCGGACCGTCTCATCTCATGAGAGTTACGTGAACCTTCGCCCTTCCCGAAAGAAGGCATCACCGCTCATAGCTAGTCTATCGGTGCTCAGTATAAAGTTCCATTTCATTCAACTCATACGTCATGGAAGTTGACTTCTAGTATGAGGACATCATAGCTCATTAGATGATTTCTCATCTCATCATTAGTATCAAGTGTGTTAAGCTCAATACCTTCATTGGAGTGTTCATAGAGACTGATATCTTCATTATCTTACACTCTCATAGGTGAGTACGTATTGGTAACATTTATTTAGGCTCATTCGAGATTACTCTCATCATTTACATTAATCTTATATCATGTTGTCACCACATTCATTATCATTAACACCCTTGCTTTTCATAGTTACTCACCTCTTATTACGTGAACGTTCATTTCATCATATGCCAATGCACTTGGCCATTTAGTGTATCTTACACTCATACTTAACCCTTCTAGGGTTCATCATTTCATTACATACTTCTTAGATTCACTTACTTTGAACGTATGTTAGACTTATGCGTCTATACATTCAAGTCATGACACTTCATTCATATTTCGTCTAAGATTATGTGATACAAGACTTATGCATCTTGTATATGTGCCAAGATCTTGATTTCGATCTAAGTATGTGGCATTATTCTCGGATATTTTATTCACGTATGACTTATGCATCAATACGGAAGCTTGCACAAGGAAACCCAAGTCTTGAATCAATTGGATATCATTTATATTTTTAATTGATTTTATTCTAATATTCATAACATTATGACTCTAAGTTAAATCACAATATTAACATTGAAGGATTAATTTTCTCCTTAGTAATAATCCTAATTTGGCCGAAGGTTTGTGGGTTCGAACCCCCACAACCCCTTTTTAATTTTTTTATTAACTTCATCTTGCCCAATTTCGCCTAAACCAAGAGGTTGTGGGATCAAACCCCCACAGCCTCTTTTATTTTGTTCTTTAATTCGCCTAAGTAGGGAGGTTGTGGGTTCGAACCCCCACAGCCTCCTTACTTTTAATTAATTTTCGCTAGGGGCTGTAAGGTGGTGGGTTCGAACCCCCACAGCCCCATATATATTTTTCTTTTTATTTTCGCTAAGTTGAGGGCATTGGCAGTGAGGTCGTGGGATCAATCCCCCACAGCCTCACTTGCTTTATTAACTTATTTTCGCCTCCTCTAGTTTCAGCCTTGAGGTCGTGGGTTCGATTCCCACGCCTCAAATCCTTTTTTTTTTCTTTATTCTCCTTCTTCCTTGCTTCCCACGAGTCATGTGTTTGATTCCCCCCATCCCCATTTTTTTATTAATTCATTTCGTAGGCAGCAGCTAAGAGGTTCGAATTCCCTTAGTTCCAACACATTTTTTTAAAAAAAAAATTCCAGCCTCTTGGTCATGTGAGGTCTTGGGTTCGATTCCCCTTGACCTCACCTATTTTAATCACTTTTAAAACTCTTCCAAAATTTCCAGAACCTGCCCGAAATCAACATCACAAGCTGGAAATTTTGATTACCTTTTTGCAGCCTATTTTCTCCACTCTTTAACGTTAAAAGTTCATGCATTTGGAGTACTGTTTAGTGAGTCCTTTAGGTTCATGGACATATTTGGCCAAGAATTTTTCATTAAATTCATCCACATTACACTTAAATGAACATCATCATTTACATAAGTTTATACACTTAAAATGACAACCAAAACCATATCAAACTTGAAGCCATAAATCAAAACTCATTCACAGTAAGTTTACAGTAAACTTTTTCACATGCACACACATACTTTTGGCAACAAAGCTTGTCATTCATATGATTCCAAATACATGTTCATGAACGTATTCATCACGAAAACACATTGCAACACCTAATTTCTACCAGCAAACATACCAACCTATAATTTGATGGGAGCTAAGGACAGGGATATGCAACGGGGAACAACTTAGTTTTCTGATTAAAATCGTCTGAGTCCTAAGGGTCTCTTGGGAAAGGGACCAAGAGTAAGAAGACCCATACCTTAATTTCCTTGTTCAAACACGAATTTGCTGCCCAAAATCCTCTCCACAAATCAGTCCAAGCTTTCTCAATCGTCCACACTACTCGACAACCACTTCTCTTTGCTTTATCGTTTGGTTACTTTGTTTTTCTTAAAAATTTCGTGTGAGTTCTTCAAGTGTGAAGAACTCTTGGTATATTTTCAGTTCTTCACCTTCCTTTGGCAGAGAGAAACGTGAGAGTAAATTGTGAAACGTGAGAGAGAGAAGCTTTAAGTAGGAGTTTTGGTTTGGGAATTAGTCAAACTAGGACTCCTAGCTAAATTATTAAATAAAATCTGATTTTTCTTTTTCTTAAATCAGATGATATTTATTATTTAATTTAATTAATTTATCCAACTAATTAAAAGCAAGTTAAATCCTTGCTTCTAGTGGGGTTCGAACCTGAGTGACTCCCATTTGCGAAAATGGGTCATTTCGGGTTGCCCCACCCGAATTGCTTCAATTAATTAAATTAATTTATTAAATAATTAATTCCTCAGGGTAATTACAATATTACCCTTGGCTTGGAAAAGACCATTTTACCCTTGGACCCTCAAAACTTAAAATTTCTTCTTTTGAGTTCGGTAAAAACTCTTTCGATTAAATCTTCGTTTTCGTGAGCCTCACATGGTTGGTTCCAACCTTTCCAAGCTCAATTAATTCCCCAAGTTAGTTGGCTTGGTCGTAGTAAGGGTTCTAATGTCTGGTTTTACGCGTATCAGCCCGTGTGGACCTTGGTCTAGTCGCAAGAATTCTTGAAAAACCTAAGTCTTGATCCTATTCATTTTTAGGGTTGTTACACCACCAACGGATACAACCCATGATCCGTTG
Organism: Solanum sitiens; assembly: GCA_016801875.1. Lineage (NCBI taxonomy): Eukaryota > Viridiplantae > Streptophyta > Magnoliopsida > Solanales > Solanaceae > Solanum > Solanum sitiens. The sequence goes on from JABWTJ010000304.1 coordinate 281,841, forward strand.
ACCAATCGACGGAGCGTGGACTTCTTCCATCGATGGAAACTTAGCCAAATTTTTTGAATCCTGCAAATGGGCAGTATCTTAACTTATCAACGAGTGTAAATTTGGAATCCTGCAAATGGACAGTTAACTAATCAACGAGTGTACAGCATGGTGGTGAACAGTGCCCATCAATGGACACACGATCCGTCGATCGTGGTCTCGTCTGTGGAGCCACTGTTTTGCTGCACATTTTTATTTAATTCATTTAATTAGTTGGCTTAGTTTGGAGGTTAATTAGGGTTTAGGGGAGGTCTAATTAAGTTAATTAACAACCTATATAAGGACCCTAACCTAATTAGACTAACCTAAGTTCTCATAAATTACAAAACACAAACTCTCTTTCTTCTCTCTTCTTTCTCTCTCAAGTTGAAGAACTCCATAGAAGGAAAGATCAAGGTGGGATACAGGGCTTCATATTACCAAGGTTTCTCCATCATTCTTCATCAAACAATAAGTTATGGGAATCCTTTCACCTTTGGAACTTTTTTCCCCAAAGGGTTCCATCAAATTGATTTCAAAAGTACGAAATTCAAGTGGGTCTTTTCCAATCACGAAATTGATCTTTTGAATTGCTTTGTTTATGATTTCTTTTGGATATTATGAATAGATTAATATGTATTATAACTCATTTATGTTATTTCTTGATGGATTGGTCTAGTTTGTAGAAGATGACCTATTTCCCTTAACCCTAGGTTGTGATCTTAATGTGAATTGTGTAGTGTTGGTTCAATTAACTTGGTTATTGGTTGGGTTACTATTACATGATGTTATTGTATCAATTATTAATAGATTAAGATGAATTATATTCCTATAATTCTAGTTCATGAGCAATTGATCTAGGTTATGAAATATGTTATGAATTTGACCTAAGTCTCTTATCTTAAGTTATGAACTAGTGATAAATTGTGATGTAGTGATTCAATTGTCCTTGTTATCATGTTGGTTATTGTTTTGTGATGATATTACACCTTTATTGGGTTGATTTAAGGGTTAATGGTAATACCTTGAAGATGGATTATGAAGGAGACTTGGTAAGTCTCGTGATCTCAACTCTTTACTTCAATTGTGGTTACTTGAGATTAAGTGATGATGTTGCATTGAATTATATCTTTTATTAGGACTTATAGGGTTGGTATGATGTTGAATTGAAATTCCTTGACTATGGGTATTGGCTAAGATATAAATGATATAAGGATGGTGATAACTTACCAATATGCCTTATCATGAATGATGATTTAAATCTGCAAACCTCACTTATATGCATTTTAATGAAAGGACTATAATCATATAATTCTTATTGATCTATGATGATGATTATACAAGGGATAGACCCTATGACCTTCATTAAGTTATTATTATTAAAAAAGACATTAAAGACATTTCAAAGGGGACACTAGCTTAGAACCGAGTGAACTACAGTGAGGAGTGTCCCTTCCCACTTAGGGAAGGTAGGATCACTAATGTACTCTTGATATTGTAGACTATAATTCATGTAGCATAAATAGGGTCTCAACTATATCTCCTAGTTCTTGAACTATTTTGCCCCTATAGGAATACTAGCTAGTGGATTCACGTAGTTGCTATGTTCATGTTTTGGTACTACCTTGGCAAGTAGTCCGCCTTCCTTCGGTGTAGGGTTCCATGACATCAGATTACACATTAGCTCATGGTGTTCTATGTCGGTTAAGGAAAGATGTTCCCAAAAGGTAAAATGAACATAAGGAATGAACTCTGCTAGGATAACCTAAGGGGTTTAGCGTAGTCTAGGTAGGGGTATGGGACTCTACCTAAACATTGCACTAGTTAGCCTTGAGGGAAGTCTTAGAAGGGTGTTCTTATATATGAATATGCTTATAGTTGTACATGTTATGTATATGATGATCTTGCTCATTGATTATACTACATGATGATTGGTTTCACTTATGAACATGTGTTGATCTCCATTGCTAAAGTATCATGATATATACTCTTAAATGGTATGCTATGTGAAGTTGGATATTAGTCATGGTTCTTGTTGGGTTACTTGATTGAGTAAGGTTATGGGCCTTTGCTTAGTCATTGAACTAGCTGACTAAATGAGGGTTCATGGGTAATTGTCTTGCTTTGGTTATTTTTTAATGAACTCTTGTGTATGCTTATTGCTACCATAACTTAATGATAGAGTTGTCTTGAATAAGTGTTCAATTATGTGATATGTATGTTGACATGACTAGACTTAGGATTGTTGGTCTTGTGATGTACATGCTTTTGACTTAATAAATATGTCTTATTGATTGGTATGGTCTTCTTGAATATGCATAAGGCTTTCTAAAGGTAAAATAGCATGTTTTAATGAAATGTCCCTTTTTAGCATAATTTTATGAATATATGTGCATATGGTCTCATAGTTAGTACAAGTTGTGTACTAACCCCATTTTCTCCCTTTTCCCCAACATTTAGGTTCTGGTCATTGAAGGCTTTTGAGACGACTTTGAAGAAAACTTGGAAATTCTCAATCATCCAAGTGGGTAGGTCCTCACTTGTCGAGGGCAATTCCAATATCGACCTTATGAATGTTGTTTTAGTTTTAAGACTCATATGTTATTCCTTTTCATTTGAGTACGAATTGTATAGACTATATGTTGCTTTGTTACATTGATATATGGGATATGCCCAACTGATATATTCTTGTTTTAGATTGTTATGAGATGAGACGCTCTTTTAAGACTAAGTTAAGTATCTTACATATCTATGTGCAATAAAAGTAGAAGACTATGTAATCTTCTTATACGAAGGGTCTATGTATACTCGATATGAATATATATTATGTGTATATAGAGGTCTATGTAAACCTCAATGTAGAAGTAATGAAAAGTTTTAAATTTTTCCGCATTTTGACCTATGAAATGATGTAAGATAAGAGGCTAGTCTAAGTCATCAAAGAAGAGGACGATGCCGGTTACATCTAAGGGGTTCTCCCTGGATGTGACAATAAAGTAAACATCAAATAATACATAACTTAACAAAGAAATAAAGAAATGATATAATCTGAACATGATATGGATTCTGAATGCTGAGATAACTTAATACAGTCACCAATTTATAACATGTTGAAACTGAATACTGAATATACTGATAAATGGTCAATGTAATGGAATCTGACTTAACTGTGAGAGATATGAATAACCTACAATAAAACCACATGATCTAAATGTGGAGTCCAATGTATACGCCCCATCGAGAGGTCACAATATACCTTGCTAGAGGTATAAAGGAATGCTGGTGTGATCACTAAATTGATGCCCACATAGGGCACTTAAAACCTACTTGGCTAGTATTTCTAGGACTATATGGGTTTACTAAACCATAGTCCAACTCGGTATTATGCTACTGCCAATGAATTTAGTTAATTGATTATGACTAAGTCTCTATAAATACTGGATAGCTCAAACTAAACATGCAAACAAAGATGCAACAATTGATCTGATAATGATGCATTAATAACTGAGGCATGTATATCCAAACGAGTGATATATCTTACCTAACATATGTAATTCAAGAACTAAAGAAATACATAGCTAGGGTTATGAAATTCATTCAATAAATTGATTATTAACATACTAATCTGATTTGGATCATTCTTGTAGATAAGAACCCAATAATTCTAACATTCAAGAAACCCTAAGTCTAGCCATGATATGGGAATCAAGAAACTAACTGAAAACTAGGGATCTAATGAGTGAAAGGAACTGAAAGAGGGTCGATTTATTTTTATCTAAAACCACTCCCAGGCGGTCTACAACTCTTTGCAAACTTCATACTTACACTCACACGAATTTGACTAAGTATAGAAATTATTTACTTAGTTTTATTTATGCAACAATTAACATAACAACACAACCAACATACGGGAACTCTTCCCAACCTTTTATTAATGACAAATGAATAAAGGATGAGGCTTCACAAATTAATCTAAGGCCAGATTTGTTCTCTACCAGCCTTAGATGAGTTTCCACCCATTATAAAATTTTTGCACAAGGCAGTTAGAATAGTTACATCGACGGTTATATCTGACATGTGTCTAACACTTGTCCTCACAGAATTCATACTAAGTCCAGCACTAATTATTCTAATAGATAGAATTATTTTTGAATTAATACATTCTAAGGCATAACCGAAATCAGCCATTCTAACACTTAGAATATCTTCAGCTAATTCCAACACTTAGAATATTTGAGCTTATTCTAACACTTACAATTATTTCAGACTGCTTCCAACACTTAGAATATTTCAGCATGCTTCCAAAACTTAATTTTAATTCAGCTCTTGTCTTGCCAACATCAAGTCCACAACCTTGTCTTGTCAAGCCAACACCCCACTTTGTCTTGCCGACGAATTTGCCCACACGTAAGCCTTACACGTCCAAGTTGCCTTGCCAACACCTAAGAATCTTGAACCTTTGTTGCACTATTTTTACCCCATGCATGCCAAGACCAATGCTAAAGTCCTTGTCATGCTTTCACGTAGTTCGATCAAGTAGTTTACTGGTCTAACAGACCACCTGCACCACTTGAACTCGATGTCCTCATCAAGACTGTTTTAAGGTAGTCATCGATTTGAGCATCAAATCCATAAGTCCTTCACTTTCTCCAAAACTTCATCAGCTGCACTCTAGTCTTTCCAATGAATCAAGAATTCTGTCTTTGTATTCTTCTTACTTGTGCCCAAAACCCTGTGATCAAGGATCTTCTCAATTTCAGCATCAAACTGTGTAGGTACTGATGGAGGAGCCTTTTTTGACCTGTTCCTATCCGGATCATCTGCATCTACAAAGTAAGGTTTGAAGAAACTCATATGGAAAGTGGATAAATCTTTAACCTTTATGGCAGCTTCAACCTATATGCTACTTTGCCCACTAGTTTCACCACTTCAAATGGATCATCATCCCGATGCCTAGTCTTACTTGCAATATGTTTCCATATAAAGGAGTAAGTTTCAACAACACTTTGTCACCAACATTAAACTCAACTGAGCGACGATGTTGATCATCATACTTCTTCATGCGCAGGTGAGCCTTGTGCAAGCTAGCTTGTGATTGAGATAACATTTCAAGTCTGTCCCTAGCAACCCTGAACGCTGCTGGACACTTTCCCTGATTTTTAGACTTAGCAACATCCAATGGTTTCATAGGTTGTTTGCCTTAAACGATTTCAAAATTGTGCATTTCTGATGCAGACGACTTGTGCAGATTATAACAAAACTATACAGCGTCTAACAATGCAACCCAATTCTATTGACTTGTTGTCACATAGTGCCTCAAGTATTACTCTAATGTGTGATTAATCCTTTCCGTATGCCCATCTATTTATGGATGATTTGCAGTAGAAAACTTCAACTCTATTCCCATCAGATTGAACAATGCTTTCCAAAAACTGCTTGTGAACCTTTTGTCACTATCACTCACAATGTAAGTCGGAACACCAAAGTATTTAACCACGTATTTATAGAATAAATCAACACTAATCTTAGATGAACACAATTTAGGTGCAATAATGAAAACAGAATATTTTGAAAACATGCCTACTACAACCATTGTCGATGTTTTGCCATCTACCTTAGGAAATCCATAAATGAAATCAATACTTACTGATAACCAAGGCCTTTCAGGAATAGGAAAAGGTTGCAGTAAAACTCCCTCCTTCTTCCGTTCATTGTTGTCTACTTGACAGACATGACAAGTTTTCACATATGCCTCTATGTCATCTTCAATCTTTGTCCAGAAATAAACACGAGACAGTAGATTCAACATTCTTTCAACATCCAGATGTTTAGCCCAAGCAGAATCATGCGCTTCCTTCATCAAGTCCTTGCACAGTCCACCCTGATTTGCTACGACGATTCTCCCCCCTTTAAAATAGAGTAGATCGTCCTCGATCCAATACTGTCTCATTGTGCCATCTTGCACTTAACCCATTCACTTAACATATAATGAGTCATTTGCAACACACAACCTGATTCTATCAAGGAAATCAGTCTCTAGTTTTGAAAATGAATAGACTGTAGCAAATACCTCTTTCCGACTCATTGCATCAACAACGTGGTTCTGTTTCCCTGGCTTGTGTTCGCACATGAAATCATGTTCTGCCAAAAACTCCTGCCATCTTGCATGTTTTGGACTCAATTTCTTTTGTGTCTTGAAGTTTGTATTGACTACATTATCAATTCGGACCACAAATTGAGTCCCTAAATGATAGACTCTCCAAACCTCTAGACACTGTAAAACAACAACCATTTCCTTCTAATGGGTCAAACATCTCTACTCATAATCATTAAATTTTTGGCTTTCGAAGGCCACAAGACCTTCCTGCACACGCCTCCAATAGCTTTATCAAACGCATCAGTATGTACTTCAAATGGCAACTCAAAATCAGGTAGCTATAATATGGGTTCAGATGCAATAGCTTCCTTCAAATTTTGAAAAGCTTCTTCACATCGTACAACCCATATCCATTTAGCATCTTTCTTCAACAAGTCAGTCAGAGCCGCTGCCCATTTTGAATAACCCGCAATGAACTTTCTGTTATAGTTAGACAACCTAAGAAAACGACCGCAACTCCTTAACATTTCGGTGTACTTGCCAGTCAACAATGGACAGCACTTTCTTAGGATCCATTCGAACTTGGTTTTTACTAACAAGATGCCCCAAAAATTTATTTCTTGTTGAGGAAATTCACACTTTTCCATTTTAACATAAAATGTATATTTCCTCAACTGAGATAGCACCATACTTAAGTGATTGACTTGTTCATTCAATGTTTGACTATAGATAACAATATCATCAAGATAGACGACTACAAAATCATCAAGATAGTCAAACAACACATTGTTCATTAGGTTGCAAAAGGTAGTCGGGGCATTGGTTAGCCCAAATGACATTACAAGGAATTCATAAGAACTATATCTAGTTACACATGTTGTCTTAGGTTCATCACCTTCTGCTATTCTAACCTTCCAATAGTCTGCCTAAGATTAAGTTTCGTGAACCAGCATGCCTTGCTCAACCTGTCCATCAAATCCTGCACCAACGGAGCTGGATATTTATTCTTCAAAGTTGCCTTGTTCAACGCCATGTAATCTACAGACATTCTCATCGTCCCATCCTGTTTCTTTTGGAACAAAATAGGAGCACCATAGGGAGCATTAGATGGTTGAATCAGACCAGCATCCAACAAATCGTTTAACTGTTTCCAAAATTTAGTAAATTTCTTTGGAGCCATACGATAAGTAGACATTGCAGGAGCAACCGAAACTGGCAACAACTCAATTGTATCATCAATATCCCTTCTTGGCGGTAAAGTCTTTGGCAATTTTGGCGGCATCACATCAGCAAATATTTTGAACAACTCAGCCACACAATCAGGCACCTCTACTATTACATCAGGTTTCAGTTCGACTAAAGAAGCAAGTATAGTTTAATTACCCTTCTTCATTCCTTTGTCAATTGACATAGTAGACAACATCATTCCCCTATCCTTTTTCTTTTCAACATTACTGACTTTCCCAAACGGATGAACATCCTTCACAAACCCAGCATTATCCTTATTCATAATCATTATCCCATCTAAATGTGAAAAAGGAACAAGATGGAATTTTCTCATAAAATCAATACCAAGTATCATCTCAAAATCTCCTAATGACATCACCATCATGTTATGTTTTCCTACCCGGTTTCCGGTCGACATATACACTCCATAAGCCATGACCACAATGGCTTGTGCCTTCGCATTCACTATATTGACGTAGGAGGGACTCTTAGTTAACTTAATCCCTATTTTTTCAGCACTATTAACATTAATAAATGTGTGAGTAGCCCTCGTATAAACCATAGCCATCACACATTTTTCTTTTATCTTCATTTCCAAATGAATCAATGGAGCATGTGGATTTGAATCCCTCAACATTATTAACCAATGTAATATAATTCAAAGACAAACCTAACGGATTGGATATAGCAGCCATAACTTCCTCTCCTTCTTCATCCTGATTCACCTTTCCGGCAAGCAAAACATTCACTCTCTCCCTGTTTGGAAAATATTTAGCCAAATGAGAACCACCCCAAGTCCAGAAGGCTTTCGAATTGCCATCCTTGTTTTTTGGCTTGTTTTCTTTATTTGCTTCCTTCATTGGTGCCTTCCTTTTATCATTAGCATAGTCTTTAAGATTCTCCCTTTTCAAGTCCTCTTTTTCTGACCCTTTTTCTATTATTTCTAAGTAGAAGGGACATCAATACTCGGTCGAGTCGTCATGAAACCTACTAACGAATCGGCAAAAGCAATTTCCATGGAAAATCCTTGACATTCTGCCTTCGAAGTTCGTTTTGAGCCCAGCCTTGCATACCTCAAATGAATTTATGTAATTTACCCTCATTAGACATATTTTGGATGTCTAATATCACAAAGGTAAATTCTTTAATGTATTCCCTCACTGAGCCCGCCTACCTCAATATCTTCAACTTGTCCCTTGCAAGCCAAGAGGCGTTGCTAGGAAGAAATTGGTCACACATTTCTTTCATCAATTTATCCCACGTATCAATTCTTGGTCGTCCAACACTTACATCTTCTGCATTTCGAGTTCTCCACCAAAGTTTAGCATCACCCGTCAAATACATTGTGGTAATGTTTAACTTGTCAGTTTCAGGCACCCTTGTAGAAGTAAAATACTGGTCCATATCCCAGATGAAGTTTTCCAATTCCTTAGCACTCCTTGCACCACCAAAGTCTTTAGGTTCTTGAATTTTAACCTTAGACAATTCCCCACGATTTGAACTTAATGCTGCCACATCCTGACATAGTACAACGATTTCTGTAGGAAATTTTCCGTTATATTTATGTAGTGCCTCCAATTGAACTTTCGTAGCCTCACAAAAATTCAAAGTTTCAGCCATGTGTTCGTCAACAAATCCATGGAACACACCAGCGTCAATTTGAATCTTGTCAGCGTCCAGTCTCAAATTGACAATCTACGTCAGAAGATGAACCAGCGTTGGGTATTCCATTACTTCCTCAGTAATCCCAATAAAGGCTTCAATTATGTGCACTATTTCCCAAAGTTCAGCATTCATCACAATCGTTCAGCCACACTCTAATACCAATTGAAAGAGTGTCAATTTTTTTTTATCTAACACCACTCCCAAGCATTCTACAACTCTTTGCAAACCTCAGCCTTACACTCACAAGAATTAGACTAAGTATAGAAATTCTTTAATTACTTTTATTAAGGCAAAAATTAATCTAACAACATAGCCAACATCCGGGAACTCTTCCCAACCTTTTATTAATGACAAATCAATAAAGGATAAGGCTTCACAAATAAATCTAAGGCCAGATTTGTTCTCTACAAGCCTTAGACGAATTTCCACCCATTATAAAAATTCTGCACACGGCAATTACAACAGTTACATTGGCGGTGTTGACACCCAACTTTGGCCTAACATTTTAAAAATTCATAATTTTAAAGTTTTATTTATTTAATAGCTTAGAATAATTTTTTTATATAATTTTTAATAAGTTTATCGATAACTATCTTTATTTATCAAAATTTAGGATTTTTTGTTAGTTAATTTTAAAATTGCATTTCACATGTCATTAGTTACGTTCATTATATTATTTTAAAATTCATTTTATTTGTTACATTTGTTAATATTTATGTTGAACGTAGCACAATCTAAAATTTAGCCAAATACGAAAAAAAATAATTAAAATTTAGGAATTCTATTAATAATTTTGGGCCTAAAATTTCAAGCCCACACATTTGGGTCCATTACATTTTATTTATTTAAGTTAAAATTAGTGATGGATATGTAAAAATTGGGGAATTAATTTTAGAAAGGGGGGAAAACAACCCTAATCTCTTCCCCCTTCCCTCACCCTTTTTCCCTCTCTCCGCCTCCCTCTTCTCTCCTCTTCTCCCCTCTCTCCAACAGCCGCCTAGCCTCACTCATTCTCTTCTCCCTTCCCTTCTCCTGGCAGCCCCCTCACTTCCTTTTTCCCTCTCTCCGCCTCCCTCTTCTCTCTCTCCCTCGACCCCTCTCCTTCCTCTCTTCCTCTTGCAGGCGATCTCCTAGCAGCAAGGACCACCTGCAGATCCAAGCAGCAGCTTCCAGAACCTCACCAAACTACCACCCAAATACAACCAACAGCAAATACAGCCTCCAAGCTTGCTGAAACAACTAACCAACTGCCAAAACCCCACCCCCATTCTTCTACCTGAAACCAACCAAATCCCGAACCAAACTCCATTCTCGAACAAACGAGCTCCGCAATGAAATAGTTTCCAAATGTGCCCCCTCACCATTTTTCTCCAGCTAAACAACATCAGCCAGTTCCCTTTCCCTTTCCCCATTCATGATTTTCTTTTATTTTTTAGGTGTTTCAACTAGACATCAGTGAGCTCCAAGCTCGAGCAACCAGTGAGCTCGAAACCCATCGGAACTCCGTCAAGCCACAACAAATCAGAAATAAATAAGTTCATTTCTTCGACCATGAGCTCCAATCAGTAAGCAAATTTGTCCTCCCTTTATTCATTATTACTATCATTTTTGTTTATAGATCTGCTTTGTGTTACTCTAAGTATAATATAATTATTGTTGCAAACTCTTTTAAATTATAGTGGGTGTTTATGTTATTACTTATTTGCATTTAATTATGATTACTCTAGTTTTGTTTGTTGTTAAATAGGTCTGTTAATTTTTATTTTATTTTTATATTTATTTTGTTAATATTTTCGTGTAGCCATTTGTTTAGAGAGAAAATATTATTGTTAATTTGATTACTCATCTTTATTGTCAATACTAATTTAATTGATAATTTATTATTGTCTTGTAGGGAATTTGATTTTTGATAAACTTTGGTTTAAATTTATCTTTGAGGAAAGTAAAATATGACATTTTGTTTCTTGCCTTATTGTTGTCCACAGTTAAAAGTATTTGTGACTTTAGGGCTACTTATTTACTTTTATTTTGGTCTATGTTTTTTGCACATATTGGTATACGTATTTTTATAGCATTATTATTGTTCAATCGATTTTTATTTATTTATTGTTGAATCTAAATGATTCTGTACTCTAATTGGCCAATGAGAAGACCTTTCCGTCGGTTTTGGAGGCCTCCCTATTTTAAAAGACGGAAATTTAATTTAAGTTCATATATATTTATTTGTTAAATTGGCCAATGATAAAATCTCTCCGTCAGTTTTGGAGGCCTTCCCATTTTAAAAGACGGAAATTTAGTTAAGTCTATATTAATTACTTGTTAAAACGGCCAATGATAAAATCTCTCCGTCAGTTTTGGAGGCCTTCCTAATTTAAAAGACGGAAATTTAATTAAGTTTATATATTTTATATGTTGAAACGGCCAATGATAAAATCTCTCCGTCGGTTTTGGAGGCCTACCCATTTTAAAAAGACGGAATTTTAATTTAAGTTTATATATTTTATATGTTGAAATTGGCCAATGAAAAATCTCTCCGTCGGGTTTAGAGGCCTCCACATTTTATAAGACGGAAATTTAATTAAGTTTATATAATTAATTTGTTAAAATGGCCGATGAAGAAATTACCGTCGATTTTCAAGGCCTTCAATGTTAATAAGACGGGTTTTTATTTTTAGTTATTATTTCTTATATTCAATTTTATTCATATTTATTTATTACTAACACTTTTACTAAGTGTCTTTACAGGTACACAGAGTTGCTTCCGTTGAAGCTATTCGAAGAGCTCAAATTATATATTTATTCATTATTATGTAAATATCGACGTTAGGCAAACCTTAGGCCGTTTCTTATATTATTATTTTATTTTATTACTTGTGATATTGCATATTTATATTACTTGTATATTATTTTATTTTTCCTCAATTTGAAAAAAAAAATGAATTCAGTCGGGACCCACACTTGTGGATTTCGAAGGGTGCCTAACCCCTTCCCTTCGAAATAATTTGAACCCCCTACCTAGAATCAATTGGTTTCGTAGATCATTTAATGGTTTTCCTAGTTTTTTCCTAAAATTAGGTGGCGACTCTTTTTTTTAAAACTCATTTATTCTTAAAACTCTTTCAAAATTGAATCAACTAATAATTTTTCGAGTTGCCGCGACGTTTTGCCCTATTTGGACAGAGTGGGGATGTAAACAGAATGGCGACTCTGCTGGGGACTATTAGAGGTTCTAACCATATGAATTTTATTTTTTTAAAATTGAGGAAAATTTTCTTTTATTGTGTTATACCTTGTATTTTTATATTTCGCTGATTATGTGTATATTGTATTTGTTGTTTATTCAATTTTCTTTTATTGTATGTATATTGTCATTGCACTCATACATCTTTCCGCCAAATGGCAAATAGTATGCATTAGGAAAACGGAAGTTACGTGGCTTTCCACGGCTTCTTTCAGAAATACACAAGAGTTTCATTTGGAAGTATCAAACGAATAGTTGGAATGCGGTCATCCGACGTCGTTTGGTAGCTTCACCCCGTTGTTTGTCCGACTCGGGTTACCGTCAACTTGAAAACTATTCTAGTGAAGCCTAAGATAGAGCAAAACAAATCCAAATTTAAGCATTGAACTAAGATGACCCAACACCCAAGGTGTGTTGGGTTCATTAGATAGACCACCTTGAGTCCAAAAGTGCCTACGGCCTGAACGGATGATCATATTTATTTGTTTAAATTTGAAGGATGTATACATCATCTGAAAAAATCATTGTCCTCGGAATTGGGAGTATATTGTAGCTTATTCTATTTAAAAAAAAAAAATCTCTCACAAGTTACTAGTCTAAGACGCGGGAACCCAGAGAAGAGAAGAAATAAAGAGAGAAAGACCTTCTATGGAAGCATAGTATAGGATTGAACCCCTGCGGGGGACTGAATATTTTGTATCCCATTTTTCCTATTATGTATCCCCATTCATTTTATTCGTATAAATTTGTATAATTTAAATTTCGGGACAATGGAATGTTTCAAATGATATATACATCCTTTAAATCGGTAGGCCTACCCTAGGCATAAAACGATCACATATTTGTATAGGACACGCAATAATTGTTTGTATGCTATGTGATATATTTCAGTTTGTCTTTAATTAAAATAATATTTGTGTGTTTAATTCATTATTTGTGTGATATTTTGCATTATCCATTATGTACATGAACTAACACTCTTACATCTTGAGTTGTTCTTCTTCACAGCGAAAAATTGATTCAAAAATCATTATTTCTCCGAAGTCGCAAGAGACAAGAGGATTAGCGAAATGCGAGTCCTTGTATTTCACAAGACATTAATATTAAGTCAAAACGATAAATCAGGGGAGTATTTGACTATGAGGTGACACCCACATATTTTTATTATTATTTTGCATGATGGTCCCGCTCTCACATATTTCTCATATTTTTGTAGGAATACCGTCCCCGACATAAGTCGGGGATGGTCATGACAATATTTGGATCTCGTGAAAATTGGGAGGAGACAGTCCAAGAAAACATCCAAAAAGAGTATACGTAGAAATTACTGTGAAAATTTGCAGGTTATATTCAAAAGACAGTATAAAAATTGACGATTAAGAGACTATAAAACATATTGGTGCGGAAACAATAGGGGTCAAAAATACTTCATGACTACAAATTTTAGTGGCGCTAGACCTAGGAATTTCTTTGAGTTTTCTAAATTTTTTATATGCCTTATCTGCACGAACTACGCGTACCTGATTCTCATTTTAATGAGATACGTAGGCAACCCTTCTTGGGTTCGGTATTATCGTCTCCAAAAGTAAAAAAAATAAAATAAAATAGAATAGTTTGTGCATATTTTCTAAGTCATATCTGCATGAACTACGCGAACCTGATTCTCATTTCGGTGAGATACGTAGGCAACCCTTCTTGGGTTCAGATTATTTTTCCAAAAGTAAAAAAAAAATAAAAAACATAGTTTGTTAATTTTTTCAAATTTATATCTACATGAACTACGCACACCTGATTCTCATCTTAATGAGATACGTAGGCAGCCCTTCTCGGGTTCGGTAATCATTCTTTCAAAAAATAAAATAACTTGTACATAATGTAAGAGTCATGTCTTCAGCTCGATCGGGACCTACGTAGTTAAGAGCATGTAAATATATTTGATATGATGGAAAAGACTGACTTTGCGGTAAACTATAGATTCTCGTGGTATCTCTTATCTGTACTTTTGTGATGCTTAAAAATTCTCTTGCATGCAATCAAGATAAGAATAAAACTAACCTTATGTTTCATGTGCATTGTGTGGTGAGCTTTTGATCAAAGTTCAATTGTGTTACACTGTTGATCTAGAACTTGACCTGAATGTTTTCGAGGCGAAATCCTGAGTAATGTTTGGTTTGAGAAAGGATTGTAGGCCTTTTTTGACCCGATTGTGCCTTTCAAAGCCTACCAAATTACATTAATCCCTAGTGTTCCCACTTTAAGCCTAAAACCTTTCTTTGGACAACCACATCTTAACCACTACCCTTTTGAGTTCTTACAAGCACTATCCTCTCTTGGCCCAACCTTCTTGAGTGCACCAAGAATGTGCAAATTATAAGAGAAGATCCATGTTTGAAATTTCCAAAGGCAAAGATATCGAATCTCCCAAGTCAAGGAAGCAAAAGACTTCTAGAGAAAAAAAAATAAAGGAAGAAAGAAAAGGTGGAAGAAATAAAGAAAGACAAAAATACCCTTACAAGGTCAATGAAAGGTGGGAAGGAAAATACTCCAACAAAAAGGAGAAAAATTTATAAGAAAGGAGTGAAATAAAAGAAAAGCTCCAAGAAATAAGGACTCAAAAGAGTCAAAACAAAGAGGGTAAAAAAAAGAAGAAGAGAAGAATGGAAAAGCTCCAAAAAATGAGAACTCAAAAGAAGTCGAAACAAAGGAAGAAAAAAGAAGAAAAAGGGAAAAGAGTAAAAAATGAGAATTCAAAAGAAGTTGAAAGGGGGGAGAACAATGAAGAGAATTTAACGCAAAGGCGTACCAATCATTAAGAGCACAAATTCTGTGTGACGCTCAAGGAGGAATTAAGTCACTTTTATCCCAAATAAATATCCTACCCATACCTAAGCCTACGGTACAAGCCAATGACAAGCCCTACATGATCTCATTCTAAATATTCTCACATTAGTGGAGATTTACATAAGGGTCAAGCATATGGTATCACAGTTGTGTGCATTGAACATTTTGTGAGTGTGAGTGCACTTTGAAAAATGTCCTATAATCAAATGTTTCAAATATGTGTGAAATAGGACTAGCCTTTGTCGTGAGGGCACTTGAAACATGAGGATTGATACAATTCAAAACCTTTGTTTGAAGCAAGATGAACGGATCGTGTTGATCCTTAAGTATATTGGAGGTACCACTTGAAGCTGTAGGAATTACCTTAAATTCAATCTTAAAAAAAAAAAAAATTGTAGTGAAGGTTTGACTATCTCATCACATTTTTTTATTTTTCAAAACAAAAAGAAAAAAGTGAAAAAACACTCATTCTTTAATATTTTAAAACCTTTTTAAGAGTCTTTCAATTTTATTAAAAAAAAATGACTTTTAAGCTGTTCATTGTAAAAAGTGTCATCGGGTTAATCTCGTATGTGTGAGAGTCATATTTTACGGCATGGATTGTTCGTCCAATAATGTGACATGTTTTTTTTATAGGCTTTGGATATCACATGTAACATTATTTTCCTATTTCATCATGTTCATATTGTACATTTTCTACTGATGATCTTCTTTCAGATTCATTGCAGTATTCATCATCTACAAGTTTGGAACTACATTTGACCTGATTCCTGGATCAACAGGATATGTAGGCACCACGACGGCTCGGTCATATACCCAGTGTGATTATTATTTCTCCTTACAATAAAAACTGCGACAAAATTTTTGAAAATATCTCAAAAATTCTCAATAGAGGTGTTATCGCCAACAAGTCAAGATTGAAGATCATTTTGAGATTTGTCAAATTCTAACTGGGACAGAATTTTTGAGGAAGACCTCAAAATTCTGATAAGTACTGCGAGAAGCTTGATAGCAACTACAAAAATCATGCATCGCGAGTTAAACTTTATGCATTGCGGGAAGATATTCATGCCCCGCAGGAATTCATGCATCGAGAGTTAATATTCATGCATCGAGAGTTAATATTCATACATCGAGAGTTAATATTCATGCATAGCGAGAAGATTTCATACCTCGCAGAAATTCATGCATCGCGAGAAGATTTCATTCCTCGCAGAAATTCATGCATAGCGAGAAGATTTCATACCTCGCAGGAATTCATGCATCGAGAGTTAATATTCATTCATCGAGAGTTAATATTCATGCATTGCGAAATTCATGCATAGTGAGAAGATTTCATACCTCGCAAAAATTCATGCATCGCGAGAAGATTTCATTCCTCGCAGAAATTCATGCATAGCGAGAAGATTTCATACCTCGCAGGAATTCATGCATCGAGAGTTAATATTCATGCATCGAGAGTTAATATTCATGCATTGCGAAATTCATGCATAGCGAGAAGATTTCATACCTCGCAGAAATTCATGCATCGCGAGAAGATTTCATTCCTCGCAGAAATTCATGCATAGCGAGAAGATTTCATACCTCGCAGGAATTCATGCATCGAGAGTTAATATTCATGCATCGAGAGTTAATATTCATGCATTGCGAAATTCATGCATAGCGAGAAGATTTCATACCTCGCAGAAATTCATGCATCGCGAGAAGATTTCATTCCTCGCAGAAATTCATGCATAGCGAGAAGATTTCATACCTCGCAGGAATTCATGCATCGAGAGTTAATATTCATGCATTGCGAAATTCATGCATAGCGAGAAGATTTCATACCTCGCAGAAATTCATGCATCGCGAGAAGATTTCATTCCTCGCAGAAATTCATGCATAGCGAGAAGATTTCACACCTCGCAGGAATTCACGCATCACGGGAAGATATTCATGCCCCGTAGAAGATCATGCATCGCAGAAAATCATGCATCGAGAGTCAATATTCATGCATAGCAAAAGATCATGCATCGCGAGTCAATATTCATGCATTGCAAAAGATCATGCATCGCGAGTCAATATTCATGCATTGCGGAAGATCATGCATCGAGAGTCAATATTATTGTATCGCGAGTCAATATTCATGCATTGCGGAAGATCATGCATCGCGAGTCAATATTCATGCATTGCGGAAGATCATGCATCGCGAGTTAATATATATGCATCGCGAGAAGATTTCATTCTTCGCAAAAGTTTACATATCGCAAGAAGATTTCATACCTTGCGGAATTTATGCATCGCGAGAAGATTTCATCCCTCGCAAAAGTTTACATATCGCAAGAAGATTTCATACCTTGCGGAATTCATGCATCGTGAGAAAATTTCATTCCTCGCAGAAATTCATGCATAGCGAGAAGATTTCATACCTCGCAGAAATTCATGCATAGCGAGAAGATTTTGTACCTCGCAGAAATTCATGCATCGAGAAGATTTCATTCCTCGCAAAATTTTATACACCGCAAGAAGATTTCATACCTTGCGGAATTTATGCATCGCGAGAAAATTTCATCCCTCACAAAATTTTATGCATCGGGAGAAGATTCCATCCCTCGCAAAAGTTTATACATCGCCAAGAAGATATTTGCATTTGCATCTTTTCAACGTTCAAGTCGGTGGAAACTTGCGTTGAAAGATATTTGCATTTAAGACGCATCTATTCGGAGGTGAAGGTTGTGCACCATATCTTTTCAACGTTCAAATTGGTGGAAACTTGCGTTGAAAGATATTTGCATTTAAGACGCATCTATTTGGAGGTGAAGGATGTGCACCATATCTTTTCAACGTTCAAGTCGGTGGAAACTTGCGTTGAAAGATGTTTGCATATTAAGACGCATCTATTCGGAGGTGAAGGATGTGCACCATATCTTCTCAACGTTCAAGTCGGTGGAAACTTGCGTTGAAAGATATTTGTATTTAAGACGCATCTATTCGGAGGTGAAGGATGTGCATCATATCTTTTCAACGTTTAAGTTGATGGAAACTTGCGTTGAAAGATGTTTACATTTTGTCCTACCGATGGACATACATTCAAAATCCTACCGATGGATAATCTTTTCATTTGTCCTATCGATGGACATGCATTCAAAATCCTATCAATGGATCATCATTTTTTTCATTCGTCCTACCGATGGACATACATTCCCAATCCTACAGATTGATCATCATCTTCATTCGTCCTACCAAGGGAGCTGTATTTATCTCCATTTATCGTATCATAAGAGATGCTACCCTTTTTCTTTTAGTTTTGCCTATAATAATGAGTTTTATCTTTGTTTTTTTTAGAACATTCTAGCGGATGCACTCTCACAGGAGCCACATGTGCGAATTACTTCAACAAAGACGCAACAAAGCGTGGAACCTTTTAGATGCGAGTTCGGGATTGACTTCCACTATATTTTCACCGCACTTCTCTAGAAAGGTCATGTGTTCGGTCAAAATTGGGTTTGTCAATTTTCGTTGTCCACGATTTCTTTCATCAATCATACACAACGAAAGGGACAGCTGTTGACACCCAACTTTGGCCTAACATTTTAAAAATTCGTAATTTTAAAGTTTTATTTATTTAATAGCTTAGAATAATTTTTTTATATAATTTTTAATAAGTTTATCGATAACTATCTTTATTTATCAAAATTTAGGATTTTTTGTTAGTTAATTTTAAAATTGCATTTCATATGTCATTAGTTACGTTCATTATATTATTTTAAAATTCATTTTATTTGTTACATTTGTTAATATTTATGTTGAACGTAGCACAATCTAAAATTTAGCCAAATACGAAAAAAATAATTAAAATTTAGGAATTCTATTAATAATTTTGGGCCTAAA
This sequence comes from Solanum sitiens, assembly GCA_016801875.1. Lineage (NCBI taxonomy): Eukaryota > Viridiplantae > Streptophyta > Magnoliopsida > Solanales > Solanaceae > Solanum > Solanum sitiens. Next base: position 300,800 of record JABWTJ010000304.1, read on the forward strand.
ATTTCAAGCCCACACATTTGGGTCCATTACATTTTATTTATTTAAGTTAAAATTAGTGATGGATATGTAAAAATTGGGGAATTAATTTTAGAAAGGGGGGAAAACAACCCTAATCTCTTCCCCCTTCCCTCACCCTTTTTCCCTCTCTCCGCCTCCCTCTTCTCTCCTCTCCTCCCCTCTCTCCAACAGCCGCCTAGCCTCACTCATTCTCTTCTCCCTTCCCCTCTCCTGGCAGCCCCCTCACTTCCTTTTTCCCTCTCTCCGCCTCCCTCTTCTCTCTCTCCCTCGACCCCTCTCCTTCCTCTCTTCCTCTTGCAGGCGATCTCCTAGCAGCAAGGACCACCTGCAGATCCAAGCAGCAGCTTCCAGAACCTCACCAAACTACCACCCAAATACAACCAACAGCAAATACAGCCTCCAAGCTTACTGAAACAACTAACCAACTGCCAAAACCCCACCCCCATTCTTCTACCTGAAACCAACCAAATCCCGAACCAAACTCCATTCTCGAACAAACGAGCTCCGCAACAAAATAGTTTCCAAATGTGCCCCCTCACCATTTTTCTCCAGCTAAACAACATCAGCCAGTTCCCTTTCCCTTTCCCCATTCATGATTTTCTTTTATTTTTTAGGTGTTTCAACTAGACATCAGTGAGCTCCAAGCTCAAGCAACCAGTGAGCTCGAAACCCATCGGAACTCCGTCAAGCCACAACAAATCAGAAATAAATAAGTTCATTTCTTCGACCATGAGCTCCAATCAGTAAGCAAATTTGTCCTCCCTTTATTCATTATTACTATCATTTTTGTTTATAGATCTGCTTTGTGTTACTCTAAGTATAATATAATTATTGTTGCAAACTCTTTTAAATTATAGTGGGTGTTTATGTTATTACTTATTTGCATTTAATTATGATTACTCTAGTTTTGTTTGTTGTTAAATAGGTCTGTTAATTTTTATTTTATTTTTATATTTATTTTGTTAATATTTTCGTGTAGCCATTTGTTTAGAGAGAAAATATTATTGTTAATTTGATTACTCATCTTTATTGTCAATACTAATTTAATTGATAATTTATTATTGTCTTGTAGGGAATTTGATTTTTGATAAACTTTGGTTTAAATTTATCTTTGAGGGAAGTAAAATATGACATTTTGTTTCTTGCCTTATTGTTGTCCACAGTTAAAAGTATTTGTGACTTTAGGGCTACTTATTTACTTTTATTTTGGTCTATGTTTTTTGCACATATTGGTATACGTATTTTTATAGCATTATTATTGTTCAATCGATTTTTATTTATTTATTGTTGAATCTAAATGATTCTGTACTCTAATTGGCCAATGAGAAGACCTTTTCGTCGGTTTTGGAGGCCTCCCTATTTTAAAAGACGGAAATTTAATTTAAGTTCATATATATTTATTTGTTAAATTGGCCAATGATAAAATCTCTCCGTCAGTTTTGGAGGCCTTCCCATTTTAAAAGACGGAAATTTAGTTAAGTCTATATTAATTACTTGTTAAAACGGCCAATGATAAAATCTCTCCGTCAGTTTTGGAGGCCTTCCTAATTTAAAAGACGGAAATTTAATTAAGTTTATATATTTTATATGTTGAAACGGCCAATGATAAAATCTCTCCGTCGGTTTTGGAGGCCTACCCATTTTAAAAAGACGGAATTTTAATTCAAGTTTATATATTTTATATGTTGAAATTGGCCAATGAAAAATCTCTCCGTCGGGTTTAGAGGCCTCCACATTTTATAAGACGGAAATTTAATTAAGTTTATATAATTAATTTGTTAAAATGGCCGATGAAGAAATTACCGTCGATTTTCAAGGCCTTCAATGTTAATAAGACGGGTTTTTATTTTTAGTTATTATTTCTTATATTCAATTTTATTCATATTATTTATTACTAACACTTTTACTAAGTGTCTTTACAGGTACACAGAGTTGCTTCCGTTGAAGCTATTCGAAGAGCTCAAATTATATTTTTATTCATTATTATGTAAATATCGACGTTAGGCAAACCTTAGGCCGTTTCTTATGTTATTATTTTATTTTATTACTTGTGATATTGCATATTTATATTACTTGTATATTATTTTATTTTTCCTCAATTTGAAAAAAAAAAAATGAATTCAGTCGGGACCCACACTTGTGGATTTCGAAGGGTGCCTAACCCCTTCCCTTCGAAATAATTTGAACCCCCTACCTAGAATCAATTGGTTTCGTAGATCATTTAATGGTTTTCCTAGTTTTTTCCTAAAATTAGGTGGCGACTCTTTTTTTATAAACTCATTTATTCTTAAAACTCTTTCAAAATTGAATCAATTAATAATTTTTCGAGTTGCCGCGACGTTTTGCCCTATTTGGACAGAGTGGGGATGTAAACAGGCGGTTACATCTGACATGTGTCTAACATTTGTCCTCACAAAATTGAAACTAAGTCCAACACTTAGAATTATTTCAGCCTGCTTCCTACCCTTAGAATATTTCAGCATGCTTCCAACACTTACTTTTATTTAATCTCTTGTCTTGCCAACATCAAGTCCACAACATTGTCTTGTCAAGCGAACACCCCGCCTTGTCTTGTCGACGAATCTGCCCATACTTAATCCATGCACGTCCAAGATTCCTTGCCAACATCCAACCATCTGGAAACTTTGTTGCTCTGTTTTGCCCCCATGCATGACAAAACCAATGCCCAAGTCTTTGACATGCCTGCACGTAGTTAGATCAAGTAGATTACGGGTCTTATAGGAACCCACTAGTGAAATCTCACACACCTGCTGATGAATTTCACGGAGAAATCTTTAGATTACGGGGCTGGGACTGATGGAACCTTGTTGCGTTCTTGAACTAGGGTTCTTGACATTTTTTCCTCTCTTACTTTTAATTTTCTATGTTTTGATTAAAGATTTACTTAGGTAAGTTTTCGTTATATTTTTAGGCTTAAACCAACTAAACCTCATGATTTATGGTTTAACGACGCACCTTAGAGATTAAACAAAATAGGAAATGACCAAAAGAACCCTGAATTAATTGATGTCGGAGTGATTGACGAATTGGACTGACGGACCGTCGTTCTATTGACGGTCCATAGGTTGGGTCCGTCATTTGAGTCTGCTAAAAAATCCTTAACTAAAATGAGCATAATTTTTTACTTTGAGGTTGGATTTTAGAAAACTCGTCGGCATTGGAAAGATGATTCACTTATCTATCATATCATAGGTCATAGGACACCTAATTTCATTTATGCTAAGAGTTATGACAATTTGAAGTTTACCCAATCATCAATTTTGCCCTAACTAACTGCTAACCTTCACCTACGGCCGTAGATCGAACGATAGTCTGTGCTGGTTGTTCGTAGTTCATGTCAGAGGCTAGGTAACGGGACTCTCGATCCACAGACATAGTCAACGGACTGTGGATTGACTTACGGGCCATAGGTTAATCAGTAAGTTGAGATTTGGACAATTTGTCTTAGATGTGTTTGGGAATGGATCATGGATAACCACGGACCCACAATATGGGTCGTAGATCAAACTACGTTTCGTAGATAGTGACCGTAGATTACACTTGCAATTTCTAAAACACTGAAATCTTGTCTATTTTTGAGGTGTGTTACATTAACTCCCTCTTGGGAACATTCATCCTCGAATGATGACTAAACTAAATAAAATAGAGGGAGAGAGCTTCAACCCTACCACTAAACACTAATAACTGAGTTTCTGATTGAACTGAGTTCAAAGAACATGCAATTACGCTGAAAATGCTAGTACAAATTGAGGGAACGTTATTCTAAGGATGAATTTATGCATAAATGACTAAAACTTAAGAGGAACTATTACCTCAAGCTGGAGTGGAATCGGAAGGAAAGAGGTGAGGATACTTGGCTTTCATGGCTGCTTCTGCTTCCCAAGTAGTTCCCTCTACGGACTGACTCCTCCACAGAACCTTGACTGAAGTGACTTCTTTGTTTCTCAACCTTCTAACTTGACGGTCAAGAATCTCAACTAGTACATCTTCATAAAAAAGGAAATCTTTCACCACCACATTCTCTAATGGCACTAAGGATTCTGGATCACCCACACACTTCTTTAACAGTGAGATGTGAAAAACTAGGTGCACTACGGTAAATTCTGCTGGCAACTCTAACTCATATGCCACTTTGCCAATCCTTTTCAAGATATTATAAGGTCCTATATATCTAGGACTGAGCTTCCCTTTCTTGCCAAATCGCATCACTTCATGGGTGGCACTTTCAGGAAAACCCAATTATCAACTTGGAACTCTAGTTCCCTTCTCCTTACATCTGTATAAGATTTCTGACGACTTTGGGCTTTCTTTAGTCTATCTCTAATGAGTTGAATTTTCTCCATAGCATAATGGACTTAATCTGGTCCTATCCAAGCTGCTTCAGATACTTCAAACCAACCGATATGAGATCTACATCTACGCCTATACAGTGCCACATAAGGTGCCATCAGAATGCTGGAATGGTAGTTATTGTTGTAGGCGAACTCAATAAGTGGAAGGTGATCATTCTAACTACCCTTGAAATCGATCACAGAAGATCTCAACATATCCCCTAGGGTCTAATTTGTGCGCTCTACTTGTCCATGTCAAGACCGGGGTCTAGAACCTAGACGAAACCGGCATCGTTGACCTCACTGAGGTCACAGACAAGCCTACTTACGTCATCATTACATCGTATAGGTTAATTTTAGCGGAAAATTTAAGACTTTTATTTGCTTTGAATTATACATAGACTTCATAGTAAGAATTGCATTATATCACATCAGTTCACCACAACCATCTAATAATGAGATTCAAATGAAGGAAATAGTTCATAACTGCATTAATATAAAGTTGCCAAAATGGCACCAATACGAAGTCTGAAAATAAATAAGAAAGAAACACTAGTGGAACATCCTCCACTAGCTCATGCCTACGTCTAAGCTAGAATATAATAGATAAGCATCCTCGAAAGTATGAGGGCCTACCAATTCCGGATGAATTCTCCACGTTCGGATAGCTTCAACATAGTCTCGTAAGCTCTAGCGTCCACCTGTACCTGCACCTAAAAGTAAAGGGTTGTATGGGATTAGTACACACTTGTACTAAGTATGGGTGTATGCAAGTACACACCAAGGACATGCATGATTAAGAAGAGCTCTCTCCTAACGATATGAGTTATGAAAAGCCAAGTCAGTTGGACTTGCCAAATCAGATTAGGAAAGTCATACTATGAGAGTAACATGCATTATATTTCTTTTCATATTGCACACAACACATAACTCACATCATTTAGCACATACATATATCATATATCATTCATTCGTATGCCGTGAGACCTTGGAATCACGGACTTAACATTAGGACTTCTTAAATGAGGGCTCAACATATGGGACCTCAACTAGGGAGCCTTCTTTAGCAAACACACAGTCTGCTTCATTCATTCATACGTACTTCATTTTTCATTCATTTATATACCTAGGATGTTGTTTAGGACTCTCTTCGGGCTCACTCTGCAATGACCAAGAATGACCTAGTGTCATTACTTGAGTCTACTTCACCTCTTTATAATCCTATCCAAACACCTTTGGTATCATTCATTTCATAGTGTGCATTACATGAGGCTGGCCTCATTCTTTCTTTGGGAACTTTAACTTTAACCGACATCGATCTTGTGAGCTCCATGAAATCCAGTGTCTACCCCATACCTAAAAGAGGTGGAATCACCGGCCAAAGTGAAACCAAAACATGCTAGCGTATATAGGGAATTGAACCCTGCTAGATCCCTATGTTTGCTGCATAGGTTCAAAGACTAGGATATATAAGGAGACCCATACCCGCCTAAACGGACAGTCTCATCTCATGAGATTTACACGAACCTCTGCCTTCCCGAAAGAAGGAATCGCGACTCATAGCTAGCCTATTGGTGCTCCGTGTAAAGTTCCATTACATTCATCTCACACATCATAGAAGTTGGCTTCTGCATGAGGGAATCATTGCTCATTAGATGATTTATCATCTCATCATTAGTATTAAGTGTGCATTAATCTCAATACTTTCATTAGAGTGTTCTTAGAGACTGGTCTCTTATTAATCTTACACTCTCTTAGGTGAGTACGGTTTTTGGTAACATTTACTTAGGCTCATTTGAGATTGATCTCGTCTTTCATATTAGCCTCTTATCATGTTGTCACCACATTCATTAACTTTAACATATTATCTCTTCATAATTACTCACCCCTTTACGTGAATGTTCATTTCGTCATATGCCAATGCACTTGGCCTTTTAGTGGTTTTCACACTCTTACTTAACCCTCCCGGGGTCACATCATTTCGTCACATATATCTTAGGTTAACTTATTTTTAAATGAACGCTGGACTTATGAACCCATATGTACAAGCCATGAGGCTTCATTCATAATTCGTCTAAGTGACTCACACTTACCCAAGATTATGTGGTACAAGACTTATGCATCTTGTAAGTATGCCAAGGTCTCGAGTTCGATCCCTATGGGCAGCATTCATTAAATATTTATTCACGTAATACTTATGTATCAATACGGAGTTGGGCAACGGAACCCGATTTGAAATCCCTTGAGCAACACTTAGGCTTATATTAAGTTTTGATTAAAAAATTTCAGCTTGGGGATCCGAGGTCGAGCCCCAACATCTACACTTCTTTTTCTTTCTTTTCTTTCCTCTCTTTTTCGTTTGAGACCAAGAGGATGTGGGATCGATCCCCCACAACCTCATTTTATTATTCTTTAATTTTTCTCCTAACTCCCTCACCTGTCCGAGAGGTTGTGGGTTCGATCCCCACACACCTCAATTTTAAATTCTTTCCCTCTTTCATTCTTTCAATTGAGCCTTACCCCATTTCGAATCCCCCTTACCTCATTTTTATTATTGAATTTTTAGTAGCTTGCATATGATGAGGTCTTCGGTTCAATACCTAATGACCTCACCTCTTAAAAAAAATTTAAAAATCAAACTCCTCCACACTGCCCATGCCAAGACCAATTTCCAGATTTTTGGAAATTTGGTCATCCTTTAAATCCACTTTTTCTCAACATGTATATACGTTGGAGTTTTTTGGCAAATTCTTTAGTCATTTTGTACATTATTATATGCATTATTTCCAAGTAATTTTATACAAAAACACAAGGTTTTAACATGCCATTTTCATGCTCCAAACCATGCCCAAGAACACGGCTGCACACACATTTTGCACACGTTTATCATCACCTAATTCGGAACATACATACATGAACATAATCATCACGACAACACTTTACATTCCTAAATTCTACCAGCAATCATACCCAACCTACAACAATCGATGGGAGCTAGTGACAGGGACATGCAAAGGGGAACATTCCTAGTTTTCGGATTATAATTCGACTGAATCTTAGAGGTCTCTTGGGAAAGGGACCAAGAGGAAGAAAACACATACCTTTTTCGTCGTTTAACAGCTTTCAAACCTGATCTCAAGTGCTGCCAACTCCCACTAAAAACAAATGGTTCTCCAACAAAAACTCACGCGCAAACCGTCTGAAAAATCATTTCGCTTTTCGTTTTTAGTTTAGTTTTTCTTTTGAGTTTTAGTGTACAAGTTCTTCAAGAGTGATGAACTTTAATTTTTGTTCTTTTTGCTGACGATGAGCGTGAGAAAGAGTGTGGAGAGACGTGAGAATGAGAGTGGAGAGAGATGGGAGTAAGTGTAGGAGTAGGAGTTTTAGTTGAAGACATAGTCAAACTAGGACTCCTTGTCATTTTTTATTAAAAATCTGATTTTTTAAAGGCTTAGGTGAAATGACTAATCATGCCCTTACTTAAATCAGATAATTAATATAAATTAATTAGATTTAACATTGCTTCCACCCAGGATCGAACCCGGGTGAAGCTTAACTCGCGAAAAGGGTCAAATTCGGGTCAACCCTACCCGAATTGTCCATTAATCACCTTAATTAATTAATTAATTAATTAAATCTCTAGGGTAATTACTATACTACACTCAGCCTGGAAAAGACCATTTTACCCCTAGACCCTCCAAACTTAAGATTACCCCTTTCAAGTTCGGTTAAGACTCATCTGGGTGAATCTTAATATTCGGGTGCCCTACATGGCTGAAACCAACCTTGCCTAGATCAACTAACTTACCAAGTTGGTTGGATTGGTTGGTACATAGGTTCAGAGGTCTGGTTCCATGCGCATCAATCCGTTTGAACCCGGTCTAATCTAGGCATTCTAGGTACGTTAGGCATTACTTAGCATGGTCCTTTTCGGGTTGTTACATTATCCCCCCCTTAGGAAAATTCGTCCCCGACTGACAATTCTAATTATATATCACAATGCCAGTAATATCAAAACATAAGTACTATACACAGTCAAGCAATAGCAACAAAAAAGAGAGGAGATAAGGAAACTTAGACTTAAGAGTATGAAGTCCAACCTCAAGAGCTGAAAAGATGAGGATAGCGGGATCTCATATCGGCCTCGGCCTCCCACGTAGAACCTTTAATAAAATGGTTCCTCCACAATATCTTTACTGTGGCAACATCTTTGTTTCTCAGCCGCTTCACCTGCCGGTCTAAAATCTCAACAGGAACCTCCTCATAGGACAAGTCTTCATCAACCCCTAAACCTTCAACAGGCAGAATTGATGCTGGATCACCAAGGCACTTCTTTAACATAGAGACATGAAAGACTGGATGAACAGAAGCTAGCTCCACAGGCAACGCCAACTCATATGCCACCTCACCCACATGTTGTAGAATCTCGTATGGCCCAACGTACCTCGGACTCAACTTCCCCTTCCTGCCAAACCTCATCACCCCCTTCATGGGTGATATCTTCAAGTAGACCTTGTCACCAACATCAAACACTAAGGGTCGCTTCCTGTTATCTGCATAAGACTTCTGCCGACTGTAAGCAGTAGCCAACCTGTCCCTAATCACCCTGACCTTCTCTAAGGCCTCATGAATGATCTCTTGACCCAAAATGGATGACTCTAAAACCTCGAACCACCCAACTGGAGACCTACACCTCCTACCATACAGTGCCTCAAACAGTGCCACCCCAATGCTGGAGTGATAGCTGTTATTATACGAGAACTCTATAAATGGCATATGGTCATCCCAACTACCTCTGAAGTAGATCACACACGCCCTCAACATGTCCTCCAATGTCTGAATGGTGCGCTATGCCTGCCCATCTGTCTGAGGATGGAAAACAGTACTGAGCTTTACCTGCGTGCCTAAGCTCTTCTGGAAGGATCTCTAGAAATGCGAAGTGAACTGAGCTCCTCTATCCGAAATGATAGACAAAGGAATCCCATGCCACCTCACTATCTCATCAATGTAGAGTCTCGCATAATCCTCGGCCTTGTAAGTAGACTTCACAGGGATAAAGTGGGCAGACTTAGTCATCCTATCCACAATAACCCATATGGAGTCATGCTGTCTCCTAGTCCTCGAAAGACTAACCATGAAGTCCATGTTAATGGCCTCCCACTTCCAAGTCGGTGGGAGAAAGAGGTCTTGGCCAGTTCTTAACAGCCTCAGTCTTCCTCGGGTCCACCTTCACACCCTGATCGGACACAACATAACCCAGAAAGGTCACTGATCTAAGCCAGAATTCACACTTGATGAATTTGGCATACAAATGATGTTGTCTAAGTACCTGCAAGGTTAGTCTCAAATGTTTGTTCATGCTCTTCCTTGGTCTTAGAGTAGATGAGGATTTCATCAATGAATACTATGACAAAAGAATCAAGGTATTCACGGAAGACTCGGTTCATGAGGTCCATAAATGCAACTGGTGCATTAGTAGGACCAAATAACATAACTAGGAACTCATAATGACCAAAACGGGTATGAAAGGCTGTCTTTGGGATATTTTCATCCCTAACCCTAAGCTGATGATACCCAGAACGAAGATTAATCTTCAATAAGAAACTAGACCCTTGGAGCTGATCGAATAAGTCATCTATTCTGGGAAGTGGATACTTGTTCTTTATTGTGACTTTGTTGAGCTGCTGATAATCGATACACATCCTAAGGGTTCCATCCTTCTTTTTCACAAACAGCACTGGAGCGCCCCAAGGGGATATGCTCGGCTGGATGAAGCTCTTATCACTGAGATCTTTTAACTGCAGCTTCAACTCTTTGAGTTCAGCTGGAGCCATTCTGTAGGGAGGAATTGAAATCGGTTTGGTATCAGGATCTAGGTTAATACCAAAATCAATCTCTCGAGGGGGAGGGACTCCAGGCAAATCATCGGGGAAAACATCTTGGAACTCATTCACTACAGGCACAGAGTCTATGGAAGGAATGTCGTGATCTAGATCATTAACACTCAAAAGATGGCATAACAATACCTTGGACATCATTTTATTAGCTTTTAGGTTCGAAATCAAGGGACTTGAACGAGTCGAATTGTACCCCTCTCAGACCAGCTCTACTTCATTAGGGAAACAAAATTTCACAACCCTACTACAGCAATCCATGAAGGAATAACATTTATGGAGCCAGTCCATACCAAGTTTTATATCGAAATCATTCATGGGTAACTCAACAAGGTCTTCACACATAGTTTTACCACATACTACTATTGGGCCGTCTTTATGAACACTATCAGCTCTCACATTTTCTCCTAAGGGAGTAATAACTACAATAGGATCATGCAAAACCTCAGGTAGTGTTTCAAAAGTAAGAGCAAGCAAGGGAGTCACAAAATAAAGCATAGACCCTGGATCAATTAAAGCATAAACAGAGGTTGAGAAGACTTGCAGTATACCTATGACCACATCAGCAAAGCTCTTCTGCTCCTCCCTGCTCTTCAAGGTGTAGAATTTGTTCCTCTTAGGAGGCTAGGCTGCAGTAGCATTCTGGCGATTAGGCCTAGGCTGAGCATTACCTCCAGCCTGACCCATATTCTGTGGACAGTCCCTGACCATATGTCCACCCTTTACGCAACTGAAGCAGGCATTATGCGTAGTTTGCACTCACCACTGGAAATACGGCCACACTTGCCACATTTCTTTCTGGGACGCTGCACATCACCTCCATTTCCCTTCTTGGGATCGGGTCTTCCTCCTCTGGGTGCTGCACTCCTCTGAGAGTTAGAGTTCCCTGAACTCTGATGCCCCTTCTTAAATCCAAAAAATAAAAAAAAAAGTGAATATGGACATGTTCACCTCTTAGGTCACATCAAAAATAAATGTATATATCTGTAAGATGATCACATGTGCATTTATTGTCAATATGCATTTTGACGTTAAGAGCATTATTTCAAAATTGAGTTATCAAGTCAATTCATCACAATAAAGTTGAGTTATATCCGAGCTAGTTTAACGTTGAATACCTGTAATAAATAGTTGAACCATTGCTTGTGAGAACAAAACTTTTTGTGTTGGTCATTGACAGGATATATTTGTGTACAACAACATTTCTATGCATCAGACCAACAAATTATTACTAGGCTGTGCTTGGTAAGGAGGAAAACATTTTCCAAAAAATATTACTCAATTTTCCTATGTTTGGTTGATCAAAATGTTTGGAAAATAGGGTGTTCTAGGAAAACAAGTTCCCTTAAAAATTAGGACAATAACTTCCCTAATTGAAGTAGGCAATAAAGTTGCATAAGTTACATTCGAGGTTTATGTTCTCCTTTCACCCACTCAACCCCCATCCCTTGACAATTCCTTCACACCCTAATTTGCCCATTTATCTCAATTTTTTTAAGGTTGGGAACAAATTATTTTTCATCTAATAGATTGTGATGTTCGGTAAATAATTAGAAGATATACCATGATTCACAACATAAGCAACAAACCAATATGTTGTGAACTATCTTTAGTACGATAATCATTCAAATGACAATTGAAGTCAACTCTACAAGAATTTGTTGACCCAAAAATAGTCTCATAATTAAAATGCAAATGCTCCTATTAAATATCCTAGAAGGACAAACTCTACAACATGCATAAAGCATGATAAATAGTTGGTTCCAATTGTGATAATTGTTAGAAATAAAACAAAAATCTAATCAGGATATAATGTAATCTTGATGAGCTTATGACTTTTGAAAACATTAACCTCAGGTACTTGAGGTGAATAATTTCCCATAAGGGGAATCTGTGAGTTCAGTGGGCTCAATTTTTTTTCTTTGAGAAAAACACTTATATTGTTTCAATTTTTTTTAAAATTTTTTTTCCTTACTAGTTTTAATTTCCTATTTCGAATATACTCTTTAAACTTTGTTATTTCTTACCAAGTTCTTCAAAGTTTTGTTCTAAATATCTTAAGAATACAAGATGATTAACAATCGTTAGGAAATTATTATATTGTTAGTATTTTTTATATTCTACTGATTGAGAGAAATAGATAATAAAAGTATAAAATTAATGCATTACTTCTCCAGACTTCTGTGCTTTACTAGCAAGTTTGAAATGAGAATGTACAAAATGAATTGGTTGTATGTCTATAAAATATTACACCAGGTTAGCTTCTAATTATTTATCTAAGGAGGAAATTAGTTTCTAAAAGTTAACAGTTTTGATATTTATCATGTATTTATTTGGAAAAGGATCTGCAAAGCATATGATTTTTTGAATGAATTTTGCTTGCAAAAAGTATTGCCTTTAAAATTCTTTAGTTTGCAGAGTGACAGATATACATTTTTGTTTGACAAAATAGTATGCCAAAATGTTATAGTTTGAAGTCTATTTGAAAATAAAAACATATCTATGTGATAATCTATAAATATGTTCAATTCGGTTTAGAGACTGAAACAAACTTTTCTAGTTTTGTACTTCATGTGAAATTTGATTGTGTCTGATTTTTGGAGACTAAAAACTTTTATAGTTTTCTACTCTAGATAAATTAGTTTATGCAATTGATTTGAAGAGTACTATTTTTACATAATAAGTCAATGTTGTACTTTTGATTTTCTATAAACTTCATTATTATATAGAATCAGATTATACAATCTTTTGGTCTTTATAGTTAGTATTTAAATACTAAGGGATATGTCTATTTGTGATAGAGGAAAAGACAAGTGACTTAGAGTTTGTTATTTCGTGCCTCTATGGAATGAACTTTGACATTGTGTAAAAATTGTCAAATGTAATTAAAGCATTATAATTCTTTTGTAGAATAATATTTCCAATGGTGGATTGATGTTACCAATGAAAATTTGATAGCATGAGAAAACAATATGTGGAAAAACTTTTTTCAAATACTTGAAATATATTTTTGAGATCATATTGAAAATTTGGGGGGTTGTTGATAAAATTAGACTTAGTGTATAATTTAAATTTGGAACACAAGATATGAAATTCAATAATACTTTTGTATTATGTTAAACCAAAAAAATTCTTGGAGTATATTTGATATTGTGGTCGTTGAGTTTCTCGTTTATGAGTATATTGATAATTAAGAGGGGGGTGGGGGGTGAATCTAAATTAATCTCTTTAGTGGACTACCTGAAAGAGTTAGTTGACTGTCCTGCAGGTTAATATAAAATGACTGGAAAGAAAAATTGCTTAAAAGTAAAGAACACAAGAAATTTTATACTGGTTCGGATCACCAATGTGGTGCCTAGTCCAATCCCCTTGGGTTTCAAGGGTTTTCCTTAAGAGCTTGATGAAGTCTTGAGTTACAGCAGTTTAGACCTTGATCGTATCCGATATGCAAATCAGATTTCTTTATGACACTGCCTCAACTTGTAAACCTACACTCAGATACTCTCTTTTTCTTTTCTTTCCAATTGTATCACTCAAGTGTTTACAAAGCTTTATGAAAGATAAAAGAAGACTGTATGCAGAACTAAAGTGAAGTTGCGTGATTTTGTAGGTCTTCAAGGTTCTTCTTTTATACACTAAGAGTTGAGGCGTACTATAGCTCCTTTTGGAAAACCCAAGGGAATTTCCTTCAATCAAAGTTTTGTAGTGATACCTTGATTGAGAGAGATTCCATCTCTAATTTGATTTTCTCATGCCAAGTTGATTTCTGCCTTGAATCAGAAGTTGGCCAGTTGTCATATGTTGATCTTCATTTGCTCATGTAATGATCTCCTTCCTTTGTTGATGCGATTTTCCTGATATTTGAATTTCCTTGATTTGATTTCGTCAATCCATGTTGATATTCCATTCTATTTGTAATATTCCTTTTTCCTTTTTGGTTTTTAAGATTGATTAAATCATCTGGAGTGATTTCATAATCCCAGAACGCATGAGATGTAATTTGTCCGTGATTGATTTGTTCTTTGAGAAGTTTCTCCGTGTTCCTGTCAATTATCAAAAATATTTCAAGTTTACAATCTCCCCCTTTTTGATAATGACAACTTGCAATTTATGATGTCTAATTTTACTTCCCTGTAAGTCTGTAGCTCCCCATGTATGTGTGCTCCCCCTTGATCTAGCGGTAAGTAACATTTGACATGAGATAAGGTGGTGATCCCCTGTCTCCCCCTTTGGCATAATCAAAAAGAAAAAAAAATAGAAAGCAGCACAGAAATACAGCAAGTCCAATATCTAGAAAGATAAGCAGTAATGAGGACGGTACCCTAATATTACAGTCCAAACAAAATAAAAGAGGAGACATAGCTCCACGGTAGTCTTAAAATAGAATTAACACTTAACGTGTACCCAGAAAGTAAGTAAGTGTGTTGAGCACATTTCTGAAGAAGGTGTCATAGGAGCGCTCCACATTTTTGTAGAATTTGGAATAGGAGGTGTTCACAGTAACAGCCAAGTCATTGTGGGCTGAGGAAGCTTCGATTTTGACAAAGTTGACTCCTTGAAGTATAGAGTTGACTGATCGAAGAGCATCCTTTTTAAGTCCGTCAATTCCCAATCGTAGTTTACCAATGTCAGTGCTTGAGTCCTTTTGCAGCTGAAGAATTTTCACAAGAGTTTCATGCATTACCTTCATGTTAGATTCTAATGCATCGAGTCTTACCTTTATTTTTTCAGTCTCTTGCATAAGCAGGGCAGTAGAGTCGGCGGAGATACGAGTTGCTTTTGGAGTATCAGCTCTTTGTTTCACAAAATCCTTTTTATTCCATTTGGAGTCTATCAGAACATAGCCCATGCTTGAGAATGTGCGAATGTCATATGTAGCATCAATAAGAATTGGAGAGTACGGAGAGCGGTCCACAAGAGAGTCGACTATGATGCGAGAGATCAATAAACCATATGGCAAACTGGTAGAGAGATTGCTATCCGCTAAGCTTTCCACCATGAACTCACGAAACCATGTTACCCAGTTGATGGGGAACTTCCTCAAGATACAGTAAAGCACGTAAACATCTCTGTTGGAGATGTTGCTGAGAGAACCCTTGCGTGGTGTGAGAGTAGTGGCCACAATATGAGCAAGTATGCAGTTCTCAAAGCCCAGAGAGAGAGGACCAAAGTTTGAAAGATCAATACCAGGCTCAGAAACAAAGAGTTTAGCATCAATCAACGAAGTTTCAAAATTATCAGGCCATGAGTTTCCATGCATGAAAGGAGTATCACCAGAAAATTCAGATCCAAACACATCTTTAAACAGGGAGTCGTTTATCACAATACGATTTCCAAGAACAAAGGTTTCCCATTCACCATTATCAGGAGAAATACGAAGATTTGCATAAAACAGATGCACGAGTTCTTCAAAAAATTCGAGTCCACACAAACGAAATAACAGAGACAGTTTTTGAGTTCAAAGAAAAGAACTTACCGCGCAGTGAGATTCTTCAAGTTGTTTTAAGTTAATTACTCGACCAGGAACAATTGGTCGCTTGGAGGATGCCACAGAACGGATTTTGTGCTCCAATCCCCAAAACTTGAGAGAGTCTTCATCGGAGAATGAATCAGGAAGAGAGGGACGAGGCTTTTTTACTTTCTTCGGTTTTACAGAGGAGGGACGCTTTTTGGAGGAGGGAGAAGGGTCTATTGACTCTGCCTCTGAGAAGTCGGAGGAGATGTAGTCAATATCAAGGGAACTGGAGGAGGAGATATGAGAGTTTTTTAGAGCAGCCATGGACCTAGTGCGGGTCATTTTTAAAGAGAACGAAGGGTTTTGCAGAAGTCGAGGGTGAGAGAGAGAAGGGGAAGATAGAAAAAAGAAGTAATAAAGAGAGAGAAGAAGGCGATGAGTCGTCTGACTTATGGAAGGTCAGAAGTGAAAAGACACGACGAAAAGGGAATGGGGAAAAGAAAAAGGCGGAAGATATGGAAGGAAATAATTAATAAGAAAGGAAAAAAAAATATGAACACTCAATTATAGAAAATAAACACTCAATTAAGAAAAGAAAAAAATATATAGAAAATAAAAAACTTCAATTAGGACAATATCAAAAAGAAATAGTTAAGCATTTATTTTTAAAATAAAGGTCAGATATTAGGCACAGAAATGCCAAGACACTTTCTAAGGTAGCAGAAACTTTCTTCAGGTAAGGGTTTTGTAAAAATGTCAGCTAACTAATTTTCCGAGTCAACAAATTCAAGAGAGAAATCCCCATTTTCCACAAGATAACGAATGAAATGATGCTTAATGTCAATATGTTTAGCTCTAGTATGATGCACAGTGTATTTAAATAGACTAATGGCACTGTATTATCACAAAAAATAGGTACCCCTTCAAAAGATAAGTCGTAATCAAGTAGTTGATGCATTATCCATAAAAGTTGAGTGCAGAAGCTTCCTACTGCCAGGTACTCAGATTCGGTGGTAGATAGAGCCACGGATGTTTGTTTCTTTCTATGCCAGGAGATGAGAGAAATTCCCAAAAATTGGCATGATCCACTCGTGCTCTTCCTATCTTTCTTATCGCCTGCAAAATCAGCATCTGAATAACCAGTAAGATCAAAATTTTCAGAAAAAGGATACCATAATCCCATGTCAGAGGTTCCAATAAGATATCTTATGATACATTTCACAGTTGTGAGATGTGATTCTTTTGGAGCTGATTGAAATCTGGCATACTTGCAGACGCTGAACATGATGTCCGGACGACTGGCAGTGAGATAGAGTAGTGAGCCGATCATTCCTCGATAGAGTTTTTCATCGACATCTTTCCCTGGTAGATCGGTGTCCAGGAATGTAGAGGGACTCGTAGGAGTTCCAAATGGTTTGCCATTTTCAAGACCAAATTTCTTGATGAGTTCTTTTGCATATTTTCCTTGGTTCATAAAGATACCTTTGTATGATTGCATAATTTGTAGACCGAGGAAAAATGATAACTCTCCCATGAGACTCATTTCGAATTCTCCTTTCATAATATTTGCAAAGTTCTTGCAGAGAGAAGAGTTAGAGCTACCAAAGATGATGTCATCAACATAAATTTGAACGATAAGAATACAAGAATTTGATTTTTTTGTAAAAAGGGTTGTATCAATCTTTCCTCGCTGAAAACTATTTTTTATAAGGAATGTGCTCAGACGTTCGTACCAAGCTTTGGGGGCTTGTTTAAGACCGTATAGAGCTTTTGAAAGTTTAAAAACATAGTCAGGACAAGAAGGATTTTCAAAACCGGGTGGTTGTTTTACAAACACTTCTTCTTTTATAAAACCATTTTAAAAAGCGCTTTTGACATCCATTTGGAAAAGTTTGAATTTTTTGAAAGATGCATAAGATAACAGAATTCAAATAGATTCTATCCTTGCTACAGGAGCAAATGTTTCATCGTAGTCAATTCCTTCCTATTGGGAATAACCTTGATCTACTAACCTTGCTTTATTTCGAATGAATTTTCCATCTTCGTTTACCTTGTTGCAAAATACCCATTTTGTTCCAATAACTAAGCAGTTTTTTGGTCTTTCAGTGAGAGTCCAAACCTGATTTCATTCAAACTGCTCGAGTTCTTCTTTCATGGAATGTATCCAAGATTCATCTTCTAGTGCTTCGTTTATTCGTTTTGGTTCCATTTGTGATATAAGAGCTAAAGAAGCTTGTTTTTGCAGAGATGATCTTGTTTGAATTTTATCATCAGGCTTTCCCAAAATGAAATTTTCAGGATAGTTGGAGTAGTGCCGCCATTCCCTAGGAATGTTTCCTTTGTCTACTGGAGTAGTCGACTCTGCTTCAAAAGTAGCTGACTTAATAGTCTTTGTTTCCAAGGGCATTTTTGAGACTTCTTCTGTCATGTTAATATGACTCATATCATCGTCAATCGCCTCATTTTCCTGCATTCTTGGATTAGTATCATCAAATACCACATGAAGAGATTCTTCTACACTTAAAGTTCTTTTATTGAAAACACGAAAGGCTCTACTAAGGGGGGCATAGTCCAGAAATATTCCTTCATCACTTCTTGGATCGAACTTACCGAGGTTATTCTTACCATTGTTATGTATGAAGCACTTGCATCCAAATGGATGGAAGTAGCTTATGTTAGGTTTCTTTCCTTTCCAGAGCTCGTACGGAGTTTTCTTCAATATAGGTCTTATCAGACATCTGTTTAGGATATGGCAAGCAGTGCTTACTGCTTCTGCCCAGAAGTGATCTAGAAGACTGCGGTCTAGTAGCATGGTTCTTGAAGTATCTTGTAGAGATCGATTTTTTCTCTCCACTACTCCATTTTGTTGTGGTGATCTGGGAGATGAGAATTTTTGAGTAAAGCCATTTTGATCACAGAATTCCCCAAAGAAGTTGTTTTCAAATTCGCAACCATGATCATTGTGAATAGTAGTTATATAGTATCCTGCTGCTCTTTGAACTCTTTTACAAAAGGCTTCAAAATTAGCAAACGCTTCATTTTTGTGAGTTAAGAAGATTATCCATGTAAATCTAGAGAAGTCATCGACTATCACAAAAGCATACTTTTTTCCTTCGATACTTACAGTTCTAGTGGGACCAAAAAGATCCATATGAAGAAGTTGCAAGGGTTTAGAAGTACTTACAATATCCTTTCCTTTAAGCGGTGAGCGAGTTTGTTTACCTAGTTGAGATGCATCACATATGTGATCCTTTTCAAATTTTAGTTTTGGCAACCCAATTACTAACTCAAGTCTAGATAGTTTTTCAAGAGCATGCATACTTGCATGTTCGAGTTTCCGATGCCATAGCCAAGGATCACTGGTCACTGCAGTAATACATGTAAGAGATGGAAAATCAACATTATTTAACACATATATATTGTTTAATCGATCTCCAATAAGAGTGAGATTTTTCTTAGGATTTTTTATAATGCAACTGGAGGTATTGAAGTTGACTTGAAATCCGGCATCGCATAGTTGACTGATGCTTAGAAGATTGTGTTTGAGTCCTTCCACAAAGTATACTTCGATTAAATCACATGTTGAACTAAGAGTGATCGTCCCGATAACAGTTACTTCTCCTTTAGCATTATCTTCGAATCTGACACATCCTCCATCAAATTTTTTTATACTCTTGAAAATTTCTTTCTTTCCACAGATGTGTCTTGAGCATCCACTGTCGAGTACCCACATTCCCTTCCTGTAGGTTTTCTTGGATTGCTCCTGCAAAACAATAAAATTACTTTCTTTTAGGTACCCAAGTATTTTTGGGTCCTTGATGGTTAGAAACTTTTGGTCGTCATATCCATTTTCCAGAAGAGTATTTTCTACAGTTAAAAGATTTATGACCAAGGTCACCACAAGTATAGCAAGTAAATGAATTAGGAGTTTCAAAAAATTTAGGATTTGAAATAGATCTGTCTGATCTTTGAGGACTGTAGTTTCAAGATATTCTTCTGTAATGTTGTTCTGTTTGATTGAACAGAGATATGACTTAATGATTTTCTGAAGCTGTTTAATTGCATTTTAACTTCTTCCAATTCTTCTGTAGTAGGTCGATCTCAATCTGACTGGATACTAGAAGAATTTGCCAGTCTTTCTTTTATCGAGCAATCTTGTTGTACTCATCAATAACCTTTTGTAATTCATCTGTAACCATGTCCAAAGACTTTTGTAAATCATTATAATTAGAGCATGCATAAGTTCTTACCTCACTTGTTTCGCCAAGTGCCATAAAGCATAGGTTAGCCATTTCGTCATATTCATCTTCACTTGATTCTCCTTGTTCCCAGGCTCCGAGACTTTTTGGATCTTTATTTCTACGATTGCTTCTTCTTCTTCTTTTTGGACAGTTTTGCTTGATATGTCCCGGTTCTCCGCAATAGTAGCATCGATCATCATTTCGTTTAAACTCATTTCTTTTGAATTCGTATTGAGGTCGTTGTTTTCTATGTCTGAGCATTTGTCTTACTCCACGATTAATAACAGTCATTCCTTCGTCTTTGTTTTCATCTCCTTCCTCTCAAGTTTCAGAAGTTTCGGCCGTAAAAGCTACGGTCTTCTTTTTCTCATCCTTATGATACATGTTAATATGATTTTGTTCATAAGCAATTAAGTTACCTCTGAGCTCATCATATGTCATATTTTTTAAATCTCCGTCTTCAAGAATGGCAGCTTTTGTTTCCCAAGCCTTTGGAAGGCTTCTTATATGTTTGTTGACTTGTAGTGAGTTTGAGTACACCATTCCTAGAGATTTTAGTTCACATACAATTTTGATGAACCTTGAGAACATGGATTCAACATTTCATCATCGGGCATTTTGAACAATTCATATTCGTTTACAAGAGAGCTGATTCGAGCTTCCTTGACTTTAGTAGTTCCTTCATAGGTTACCTCAAGCTTGTCCCACATCTCTTTCGAAGTTTCACAAGTTGAGATTTTATCGTATTCCACTCCACTTACTCCACAGTATAACAAACTTATAGCTCTAGCATTAGTCTGAATTACCTCTTGCTTTTCTTTGGAAATATCGAAGGATTCAGGGTCAAGTGGTTATTCAGTTCCATCCTTCTCAGTTAGAGCGGGAATAGATTTTGGTCCTTTCTTAATGACTGTCAAAGCTTGATGATCATTTGAAGAAACAAAGATCCTGAATCTATCTTTCAAGTGAGAATAATGTTGTCCGTTGAAGTACGGTGGTCGATGTGAAGAATGTCCGTCTTGAAGTAACGCACCAGGTATTTGATAGTGTGCCATTTGATCTTTACTCACGTGTGGTTAAACACTTAATCTGTGTGACCTGCTTTGATACCAATTGATAATTAAGAGGGGGGGTGAATCTAAATTAATCTCTTTAGTGGACTACCTAAAAGAGTTAGTTGACTGTCCTGCAGGTTAATATAAAATGACAGGAAAAAAAATTGCATAAAAGTAAAGAACACAAGAAATTTTATACTGGTTTGGATCACAAATGTGGTGCCTAGTCCATTCCCCTTGGGTTTCAAGGGTTTTTCTTAAGAGCTTGATGAAGTCTTGAGTTACAGCAGTTTAGACCTTGATCATATCCGATATGCAAATCAGATTTCTTTATGACAATGCCTCAACTTGTAAACCTACACTCAGATACTCTCTTTTTCTTTTCTTTTCATTGTATCACTCAAGTGTTTATAAAGCTTTATGAAAGATAAAAGAAGACTGTATGCAGAACTCAAGTGAAGTTGCGTGATTTTGTTGGTCTTCAAGATTCTTCTTTTATACACTGAGAGTTGAGGCGTAGTATAGCTCCTTTTGGAAAACCTAAAGGAATTTCCTTCAATCAAGGATTTGTAGTGATACCTTGATTGAGAGAGATTTAATCTCTAATGTGATTTTCTCATGCCAAGTTGATTTCTGCCTTGAATCAGAAGTTGGTCAGTTGTCATATGCTGATCTCCTTTTGCTCATGTAATGATCTCCTTCCCTTGTTGATGCGATTTTCCTGATATTCGAATTTCCTTGATTTGATTTCGTCAATCCATGTTGATATTCCATTCTATTTGTAATATTCCTTTTTCCTTTTTGGTTTTTGTGATTGATTAAATCATCTGGAGTGATTTCATAATCCAGAACGCGTGAGATGTAATTTGTCCGTGATTGATTTTTTCTTTGAGAAGTTTCTCCGTGTTCCTGTCAATTATCGAAAATATTTCAAGTTAACATATATGGTATGACTAGAACGACACTACCAAATTATATGTGTACTTGTTCAAAATGATTGAGTTATTTTATGGAAAAAGTGTCACTTAAAATATTGTGATTTTTCATAAAAAGATATGTGTATTAAATATAACTATTTATATAGACACGAATATTATTGAATAGTCATTTGTCATGTCTTGTAAAAGAAGCATTTCGACTATATTGTCTTTATTGGACCCAATGAAACTTTATTTATGTGTAATATTATAACAATCAAATTGAATGTTATGGAAATGTCCTTCCAAAAAGGACATTTGACAACCCGAGGGTTTTGTGGTTCCAGGTTAAAAATAAAAAGTGTATGAACTTGTTAAGTCTCTTTATTACTCAAACAAGCCCAAAGAATAACATAAGAAATTTTACCAAACTACGTTGGTAAATAGATTTATGAATGATGGAAGTGATAAATATATTTACACTAAAATCACAAGGTCATTGTTTGTTTGTATATTGGTCATATGTTGATCATCAATAGAGATACTAATGACATAGATGCTACTAAACATATGCTAGAAAGAAACTTTGACATGAAAGATCATGGAGTTGCTTATGTGGTCTTAGGTAGAAGAATCCTTAGAACTCCAAGATGTTTAGCATTGTCACGGTTTCATTAAATTGAAAATGTACTTGACTAGTCAAAATATTTTGATATTAATATTGTGAAGACTCGAATAATGTGAGCTTTGCACTTCAAAAGAATGAAAGTGAAAGTGACTCACAATTGGATTATACTTGAGTATTCGGAAGTATAATGTACATCAGAAAGTGTACACAATCAGATATATCATATGCTATTAATAAACTGATTCGGTTCACGAATAATCTTAATCAAACTCATTAGATGAAAATGAAAATAGTTTGGGGTACTTAAAACATACTCAAAACTATGTCTTGCATTATATAAATATCCTACAAGTATTGAAAGGATATAATGATACAAATTGGATCACGAGAATCAAATGAAGTAAATCCACATGTGGATATGTAATGAATCTTGGAAGAGGAGCAGTCTCTTGGAAATCTTCCAAAAAGACATTTATCTCTAGCTCTACAATGATTTTTGAGATAAGTTTTCTAGATAAGGCCGGTGAAAAAGTTGATAGACTCCAAACTTTCTTGATAGATATTCTTTTTGGCCCAAATTTTTGGCCTCATTATGCATACACTTTGATAGTCAAGATGCAATGTGTAGGGAATGGAGCATGATATATAACGGAAGATTTTGCCATATAATACATAGACATGATAACGTTACAAATCTACTCTCTAGTGAAATTGTTACAATTGACTATATAAAGTCAAAGGATAATTTGTCGGATCAACTTACAAAAAGGTCTAAATAGAGAGATAGTTGTAATATCATCTAAGAGAATTGGATTACAGCTTAGGACATGTCATCATGGTGGTAACTCTATCTAGATGACTGGATAATCCAAGAGCTATATTCAAGAAGAAAAATAAAGTTATGACTGACAGTTTGACATTGTCAACCAACACAATCCATTCCCATGATGAAGAAAATAATCAGGAACAAGGAGACAACATTAATGCTTTTTAATGAGTTAATTAAGCTTAAAGTTTTTAATGATATTCTATGTTTGGCAGATTTGACCAAATAGTGAATCTACGCAATAAAACATCTAAAAGTAACCTATGTGAGTGTGAAGTTTAAACCGCTTCAACGAGGATGATTGTCAAAAGCCCATCTCTCTATACATTAACGAAACCAGGAGGGGTTCATGACTGAAACGAACACAACCACAATAACCATAAAGGTGTGAATGCGGGGGATTTTGAATTTTTAAAAGGTGTGAATTGGAAATGAAGAGTTGCGACTTTTATTAAGAGTTTCGACTTTTATGAAGAGTTTCGACTTTTATGAAAAGTTGCGACTTTTATAAAAAGTTGTGACTTTTATTAAAAGTTGTGACTTTCCGAAAGTTTATGACTTTTCCAAAGGTTTGGGACATTTTTTGTAAGGCACAATAAGAACGTTTTCACACTATCATTTGTTTTCTATAAAAAGAGGGATTTACTCTAATTTTAGTAAAATAAAGTTTTCTTGACTTCTACTACTATTACTAAATCTAGTATTCTAAGTTTACTTTACTCGGGTTGAATGGTTCGTGGACACCGTGGTTTTAGGTATAGATACACTGGTGAGTAAGATCGTTCTATTCCGCGAGGATATATTCCATTAATTTCGGGTATTTGAGGGGAATAATTTTCTTAAGGAGACACTGTGCATTCAGTTGGATCGATATCCTTTCTTTGTGATTTTTTTAAATATTTTTTCTAATCTTTTTTTTAATTATATTTTCTCTACTAGATTTAAATTTTTTATTTTATAATTCTCTTTATACTATATTGTTTCTTAGCAAGTTTATCAATGTTTTGTTCTAAGTATCTTAGTAATACAAGATGAACAACAATATAAATATATCTATATCTTCTATATAAAAGCACGAACTCCTAATTTAATGGTAAATTACGAAATAACCCCTATTCAATACGGTTAATTACTAAATAACCCCTATTCAATCCTACACCACCCGCAACCTATACACCCATTCCCAGTATCCGCCACTTCACCCTGATGAACTTTTAACATAGCCCTACGTACGCTATACACAACAATGCTAGAACGCAACCATTTCCAAACCGTTGACATTGAAAAACACGTCCGCCGTGAATTATCAATTATTTGAAACCCACCGCTTCCCATAATATATAACTCCTGGACTCAATTGCTTCTCACCATCGACATATATGTTGGAATTCTACCCTTCATAATTATTCAAAGGAACACGTACAGACAACGTGTTTCTATTTGGTTGAAGTTTAACCATAATCAATTCAAACAACACTTTGTATTATTTATAAACATCAAACAATATAACGATTACAAAGTTCTGTAACCTAAGGAATTATAAACTCTAATTCTTAGAGGGATTATAAACTCTAATTCCGAGCTAAGAAATTATAAACTCTAATTTCTAGCTAACCAAAGACACAAAAAACCCCGGTTTTATATCTTCTAATGTTCTTCAAGTTCTACAATTTGCCGAACTACTCCTACTCACAAAACTCAGATTGTAACAAGACTCTTGAATACAATCTTACAACTTCTCACTTAAATCGCAACACTCCCCAAGTTTATATTAAAACTCTTTCAAACCTCTTGATAGTGTTTTGATTTTCTCTCTATGTAAGTGTGTCAATCTTTCTGATGAAATTAGCTCCCTATTTATAGATCAGAAATTCAGCAAGTCCTTATTTGTTTCAACTTAGTTTTTGCCTCTACAAAACCTTGTCGAACTCAACTTGGACTTCTTATTTATTTTTGCCACAACAATAACAAATTATGCTACTTCTTTTCTTAACAAACTAGGAAGTAGTTTTCCTACATTAAGTCAGCTTTCTAACAATTATCAAGCTATACGTAAGTTTGGAATCCTCCTTCCAGTAGGCTTGGAATCTTCGAATCAAGTTTTCTCCATTATGCATCTTTGTCAGTCGTTCAAAATAAACATGTTTTTTTCCTTTTAGATTATGCTGACATAAAATCTTGTCTATATAGGATTCCTTCTCCTAAGTGAATTCGTCCTTAAACAAAATGCGATTCAACTTCTATAAACCAAACTCGACTCGAACTTCGTCTTCGACCTAGTTTAGTGTCGTATCTTCAACTCCTTAACTTTGCCATGTTACTGCTACAATATAATCTTCTTCAACAAATCTTTGTTGAACTTGATATTAACAAACTTGTTTAAATCGATTTGGATTAGTTGACATACTTCCACAATTCTTTCCAACATTTCTCCTTATTAAATAAGAAAACACGCTTTCCTTAATTAGGTAAGAAAATATTATTTTCCTTAAATAAGAAAAACTCTATTGAAACTTATTCCGTCGTCGACTTGGTTTAGAATCTTTTTGTATTGCGTTAGCACAGCCAATTCTACGTACTATGGCAATCTTCAAAATAATCAGCACTTCTAACGTCCAATAAATTCCCCCTTTTTGAATGATGCCAAACAATTCAAGCCTTCGTAGCTACATTGTGTTGCATTTCATTGAACGTATGCCAAACTATTCAATTCTTTGTAGCTACACTGTATAGCATGGCATTGCATTAAACATACTAACATTTATCAGCAGCAGCCTTGCTTGCCTTGCTTCCCCGTTTCTTGGCAGATGCCTTCTTACCAGTGATCTTCTTAAACACAGATTACGTCTGCTAAACTTGTTCCATGAGGCAATCTTTGTCATTCTTCAAAATATACGTATTCATGTGTACCTAACAGATTCCCCCTTTTTGATGATGACAAACAATTGCTGCTTGTGTGAATATATCAATCTGTGTTGTGTCAGTTTCTTAAAACTCAATACACAAAAATTAAAAAAATTAATAAAATAAGCATAAATTAGTGACTGTAAAAAACATACCAGAATCTGTAATAATAAAATGAAACATATAGGAAAAATCGAGCCCACTGAATGCATATTGTTCCCTTAAGGAATTAGTCCATTCTACTACCCGAAGTTTAAAGGAATAGATCCTCTTAGGATGGAGCGATTCTATTGACAAGTGTGTTGATACAAAAATAATGGTGTCAATCAGTCACTCAACATGAGCAAAGTACACGAATATAAAATTCTGCAAAAGAAGAAGAAGAAGAAAAAGAAGAGGTTCAGAATTTTCGTTGTTTTAAAATGAGAGAAAATCCCTCTATTTATAGACAACAAAGGATAGTGTTAATAAATGCTTATTGTGCCTTATCAGAAAGGTCATTACTCTTTGGAAAAGTCAAAATTTTTCATAAAAGTTGCAACTCTTCATAAAAGCCGCAACACTTCATTAAAGTTGTAACTCTTCATAAAGTCGCAAGTTTTCATAAAAGCCACAACTTTTTGTAAAAGTCGAACTTTTCATAAAATGTTACAACTTGTAAAAGTCGCAACTTTTGATAAAATTCACAACTTATCATGAATGGGAAGACTAATTTTGGAAAGAAATAAGTTAAAAGAGAATCCTGGTTTGTGGTTGCGCCACATAGGCGGGCCTAAGGTTCACTTTTATATAAATAATAGGTAATTTAGTCGCGCGAAGCGAGCATAAATAATCTTTCTAAACTTTAGAACAACTTTTCCAATAATTGACTTTTATAAGAAAGAAGCAAAAGTAAATTTTAGAAGGTTTTAAGAACATTTCAACAGAAATTTAATGATTTGACATTATCACATATCTCAGGAATTGTAAATATATAATGAATGATTAAAAATATATTGAAATTTAAATATTTTTATCGTTTACATAATTTATCATAATATATGTTTGCTAATATAATTATCTTGTTAAAATTGAGTGATATTTTTATGTAGCAATGAAACATCACTTTTTAATTTTTTTTTGTACATGAAAAGATAGAATTTGATAATTCTATGGTTAGAGGACCGTTTAAAATGTACACCACAACAACATAATAATTTTTCTTAGTAAAAATCTACTTTTTCGAGGTCAAACATTCAACATTTTTCGTTATTGTTAATTTGTTACTCTAACAAAATTTATAGAAGGAGAAAAATAAATTTGAAATAACAGCAAAATAATATTGTTGACCCTTGTAGAAATTCATTCTTTATTAAACTGCTGCTTTGAAGACCCTTCTAAATGTTTCATCAATGCAATTTTATAACATTTTCAGAAATATGTACATATAATTGTTGCATTATGAAAGTACAAGTAGATCAAAATGTTGGATCGTAGACTCATGTTAAAGAAATATTCTTGAACATGAAAAATTAAAAATGGGTCTAACCTATATAACTCAAATGCTCAGCAATGACTTGGGACATGAAGGCCAACAAATCTATGTTAATAGATATATATTTTTCCTTCATATTTTTCAAATTAAGCTTGCCGAAAATAGTCATAAATCACATCAAAATATTTAGAAGAGTTGAATGAGATGGAAAAAAGAAAAACATTAAACGATGGACTTTGTCAAAGTGATATCATATATAATACTTCGATCAACTTTCTCCTTAAAGTACACATAATACCCACTAATAAAATTTAGTAAAAATAGATACTTTACAATATAAAAGCAAAAAAATATGGGCATGCAAAGCAATTAACTCTCAAATTATTTTTTAATTAACAAAAAAATCTCATTCTTGTATGTGAAGGAATGACTTTGTTGATAAAGAAATTAGAGATTTGTGGAGATTCTTTTGTCGTACCTTAAACAATTCCAGCAGAGAAAACTAGACGAATAGTCAATTAATACTCGTTTTTTAATTTGCACTAAAAATACTTATAACAATAAATTTTAAAGAAACATTACAATAAAGTTTAAAGAATGTACTAAAAACAATAATTAATAATATAAGCATAAATTAATGACTGTAAAAACAATATTCGCATTTGTATCAATAGAATGAAACATAATAAAAAAATTGAGCCCACCGAATGCACAGTGTTGCCTAAGGGAATTATTTTCCTTTAGTACCTCAGGTTTAATGGAATAGATAATGTCATGACAAAACAATTTTATTCACCAGTGTATTGGTACAAAAAAATGATGTTAGTAAGTCACTCAACAAGAGCAAAGTTGAGAAATATATAACTGTCCAGAAGAAGAAGAAGTAGTTCAGATTTTTCCTTGCTTATAATTGACAAAATTCCTCTATTTATAGACAACAAAGGGTATTTTGATCAAATGTTTATTGTGCCTTATCTAAAAGGTCACAACTCTTTGAAAAAGTTACAACCTTACAAAAAGGTTACAACTTTTCATAAAAATCGCAATTTTTCATAAAAGTCGCAAGTTTTCATTAAAGTCACAACTTTTCATAAAAGTCGCATTTTTTTCTAAAAGTCACAACTTCTCATGAAAAAAGAAGGCTAATTTTGGAAATAAAATAAATTAAAAGTGAATTTTGGTTTGTGGTGGCGCCAAGTAGGCGGACTTAGTGTTCTCTTTTATATAAATATATGATATGATAAGATTTGATATGATATAAAAGAAATTAACTACACAGCAACAAAAATTTAATTTTATAAATTCAATTTTATGGATAAATTTAATTTTATGAATTTTAATTATATACCTCCTAATTATATAAATTTAACTAGTGAATTTGGCTGCGCTACGCGCGGCATTGAAAATTTTATATAAATTTTATTCAAATAGAATTTACGCACAAATCAAACATCCAATTCAATTATTTTCTTGAAAGATATTTAATTTATATATTCTTCTATGATTTATTATCACTTAAAAGTTTTTAATCTTTTACAAATACTTGTGTAGTGTACTTATAAGTGAAGAAAAACATAATTATTTTTCTTAATAGGAAGTAGAGAAAGAAAAGAATTATAAGAAATTTTGTATATATTTAGAGCATATATATAAAATCGTTTCGAACCTTTTTTTTTAAAAAAAAAAAAGAACAACCATAAATACATATAAAGATATACTAATAAAAAAAAGAAGGAAAAAAAGAACTACAAAGATTGTTGTCTATATCAATTTTCCAAACATTGAGAGTAAATGAATCATAAGAAATTTGGAGAAAACATCATTATACTAATTTTTTAAATAAGTCAACAAATATCATAAATTATCTTACAAAAATTTTAAGAATATTTAATTTGACAATCTCTATATGAATTTGGATCTTGTGTTCTTTAGGGTGGTAGCCTCTTCATCCTCTCGCTTTTAATTGATTTATCATATGCTCATATTCCTTTTAATTTAGAATATATTGTTACTTATGTTTGATTGATCATTGTTCGGTGACATTTAAAAAGTTGCAAAATATGTATGAATTTCAACTTCACTGCGATGATATATTTGTAATAAAAAGGTTAAGTTTTGCCTCTATATTTACATCAATGAAACATAAAAGTAGCTTGCGAAATCACACTTTCAATTAAGGAGTAGAAAAACGTTTATGAATTTGTAGAGTATATACATTCTCCATTTAATTTTGTTCTTAGATTTTGTTTGAGAGCTAAATTATATGAACTTTCACCATATTATATTTAATATATATTTTATTATTATATTAATATGAGAAATATTGAATCTTACAGTATTTTTCGTACTTATTTCAAAATATTTAAAATTTTAATTCTAAATAGTTGAATTAATCTAATTCAATTGAGCATTGAGAAATTGTTAGATTAACCATTAAAAATATAAAATATGATAAGTAAAATGAACGGAAGCATTAATAACTTAAGAATTCAACAATGAGGTAGATGTTATAGGTTGAATATACTAGACTCTTTGACGTAGATTATAACAAACAATAACATCAAAATTTATCGAATATTGAGTAAGAAATATTTTCATAAAGAGATTCTAAAGTAGTTCTCAACCAAAAGAATACATCAATTATTTAGTAATTGAAATAAAATATGAGACTCCTTGATTTATCAAAATATCATGATTTATAACACAACTTCAAGATTTAAATATTGAGTAAGAATTAATAAAGAAACTCTAAAGTAGTTCTCAATCAAAAATATACATACCTTAATTTGGCCATAAGAATGAATCCATTTTAATAATCTAAAAAACTTAACACATACAAATAAATTAAATCAAAATAGAATATCTAATATCACATTGAATTTCTCAAGATAAAGTATGAAGATGCAAATCTATATATCTATATAGCTCTTAATCTAGAATCACTGATATGGCATGTCTCATAGGGTTGGATTTTTATTTATCTTTTTGTGGGTTTTTCTAGACTTTTTTTTCATTTTACAACATAAAATATTATTTAATGTTGTTGCAGAATATTAAAGTATAATATTTATCATTCCCTCATTAATCACACACAAAATCTTCAGTTATCCATTTTTTACAATAAAAATATTTTTCTTAATTGTAAAATTTAAGAAGATTTATTCTTTTCACTTAATTACAGAATTTGAAATTTTTTTTAACATTAAGTTTTGAAAACTAAATAAACACATACAATTAAGTTTATTACATACCGAATATGATCTTATTTTTAGAAGATGAAGGTCGGACAAATATGATGGTGTCGAGATAGCCATGGATTTCTGTGCGGCTTATTGAAGAAGAATATTGAAAATGAGGTTTTTGAAACCTCTGAAGCTCTTGTCATTCTTCTGCATTTGTTTATTTCCTTTTTTTTAGTTAGTGCTAAGTTTATTTTTCTTTTTTATTATTGGAACCGATCCACTTTTGGGATTGATAGCTGTACTATTTTTGTTTTTGTTGATTAATAAACCCTATGGGGAATTTGGTTTTAAAAGAAAAAGAAAAGGAAAGAAAAGATTTCATTAAATATAATTAAAATTTAAGTTTAATTTATAATTAATGACTCATTTATTTTGTATATATTTTAACTTTTTATTTTCCCTAATCTATGAGTAGAATACTTTATTAATTCCTCCTAATCATTATCATAATTTATTATTTTTCATCTTTTTTTATTATTACTACAATTTATTACTTCTACTTAAATTCTTTTATCTATATTTTATTTATATAATTTTCTAAAAAGAAAAAAACATATTGACTCTAATCCTAGTTACAATAATTTAATATTATATCTTCTATTTCTATTAATTTTAAATATATATATATATATATGTCTCCTTTTTATTACCTTAAATATGTTCTCCCCATCATTCTCGTTTAGTTTGTTGTAAAATGTTGAAGAAAAATTAAAATATCTTATTTTTTATCATTAATAACATACTATTAGTTAATTTTTCTAAAAAATTTCTTTTTCCCCTCCTGAATTTCTTTTATTTATTAAAAATAAAATACTTCTGAAATTCTGATAAATCTATACCAAAATCATTTTAAAAGAGTTCCATATTTTTGTAGTTTGT
The DNA here is from genome assembly GCA_016801875.1 of Solanum sitiens. NCBI lineage: Eukaryota > Viridiplantae > Streptophyta > Magnoliopsida > Solanales > Solanaceae > Solanum > Solanum sitiens. The sequence continues at coordinate 332,685 of JABWTJ010000304.1, forward strand.
CATTTATGTCAAATATTATTTATAATTTATTCTTTTTAATTTTTACACTTCATCTGTTTTTGAGTGGCAGTAGTTTAGATTTTTTGTGAAAATAAATTATATATATATATATATATATATATATATATATATATATATATATATATATATATATATATATATATATAACTACAAATAAAAAAAGGTAAAAAGAGGAATATAAGGAAGAGATATATTTTTATGTTTAGAAAAAACGGTAGTTTTTAAATTTCTTCTAGTTGAAAAGTATTACTATTCATTAATTAATAATTAATCTTTACTTTTTTCTTTTTTTGGGGATTTATCTTTATTTTTTCATAATTTATGTGTTATATTAAAAATTAAAAACCTTTAAACTTCACTTCTTTAATTCTATTAATTATATTAAATACAATGTGCAAAAACTAAAAAGTCATTTCTTTAATATAAGCTTTAATGATAGTTATTTTCATTACACTAACAACTTTTTATTTTTTAATTTCTAAAGTAATTAATAATCATATTGATATTTTATACTATAGTAGCATAAATAAAGATATTGTCGGATTTTATAAAAATTATCACATTAATTTTTTTATTGTTATTCTTTTGACAGAAGTTGTCAGATTTTGTAGAAATCATCACATTTATTTTTTTGTTGTTATATTCTTTAAGTTTATTATTTGCATATTCTAGTTTGACTCAAAAAGTGAGATGCAAACTGTTGAATTAAGATCAAATTATGAGAGTGGATGTCATTAAAAACACCAAAGATTAATTATGCATTGAATTTATATATTATTTTTCATTTTAAAAAATTAAGGCCTAATATTATACGGTAAACAACAAATTTTCAAGTCCAAAAAAAAAAAGTTAAGACAGGAAAAATTGAAGTAACAAAATGTAGTATTTGATTTCAGAATATACTGTGTGATACAATCTCTATGGTAATCCTCTGATTCTTCAAAATAATATGAAATGTGAAGGACTTGAATTTAATTTAGAGTCAAGGGCTTGTATAGCTTGATCTTTAATCTTGAACTTTGAACTTGAGTATGAACTATTCGTCACGAACACTTGTATAGTTATAACGAATAATTAGCATGAACAAGTAACTTGATCTTGAATCTTGAACTTTGAACTTGATTACTTGAACTTGCTGATTGTAGAGAATTTGTAGCTTTTGATCCTCGAGCTCTCTTCTTACTTCTTGTTCTTCAAAAACCTCTCCTCTATGAATAACGAGGACCCCTATTTATAGTAGTAGGGAGTGGTCTACTGGTGTGATTTTATTGGTCGGTTTAAACCAACCAATCACATTGCTCTGTGAAAAGCTTTGATCTGATTGGTCAGAACATGTCACCCATACACATGGCTCAGTTGATTTGACTTGTATTGCCACATAACCTTAACACGTGGCATGATTGTAGTGGCTGATTTAATTTGACTTAGATTGCCACATAATCTTGACATGCGGTATGATTTTAGTGGCTTATTTAATTTGACTTGGATTGCCACATAATCTTGACATGTGGCATGATTTTAGTGGCTTATTTAATTTTACTTGGATTGCCACATAACCTCCACTATTTTCTTAAACTTATTATAATCCAAATTAATTTATAGATTTAAATTCAATAAAATCTTAATGCTTACAAATGCTCCCTACTTCAAGTCTTGTCAAAATATTTCTGTTTATTTTTAGACTAGGCTTGAAGTAATTATTGAAGATATTCTCCAATTTGTAGAGAAATTTTGGGTAATATCACTCTTGGAAAATTGTATTTTATTTTATTATATATATAAATTTTTTAAAGAAAATAAATAAATAAAATAAATAAATAAATAAAATAAATAATAAAATAAAATAAATAAATAAAAATATAAAATAATAAAAGTATAAAGAAATTTGAGTCCTTGTAGGATTAAATCTTCGAAAAGAAATATTACATCATTTTCAGGTACTCTACTAAATAGTAGTCAAACCCATTCACAATTTCACCAAGAAATCTTGAAGACCAATTCTGGTAAGCTTCTCACCTCTTCTTTTGTTTTTGTTTTTCATTTTTTTTCGTTTTTAAATAATAATAATAAAAAAATATTCTTTTATATTTAAGATTCTATTAAATTTTAAAAACTTATATACTTTAATTGTAAAAGAGAATTTGAGTCCTTGTAGGATAAAACTTTGCAAATAAATATTGTCTTTTTTTCCCAAAAATAACACCCGCCGAATCTCTGGGTCACATCCCCGAAGGTTCGCGATCCGGTTGCGCGTTCACGGCGCCCCGGATCGTGGCGTCAACTGATTATGTGTGTGTTACACCTATCATCGCGACAACCACTGAGATTTATTCGATCTGTTAATGGAATATTGACTAAATCAAATATTGAATTTGTTTTTTATTAAAGGACTTCTACTATGTTCACTTTTTTGGTAAACTTCTATAACTAGAGGTTTTACCTTTTTTTAGTTAGAAAAAACCAATTCTGCTCATAACTTCACAGAAACCTTTGCTCTAATCAATATATTGTTAGTAGCTTGTTGAAGTCCCATATTTTTTTTTTTTTTTTTTTTTTTTTTTTTTTTTTTTTTTTTTTTTTGAGGAAGATACACAGTTTGAGGCAAAAAAAATTGTATTGTTCGAGTCAAAGACTTTACACCGTCTAAGACAAAAACTTACTTGGCTTGAGCCAAAAAAAATTGTATTGTTCGAGTCAAAGACCTTACACCATCTAAGACAAAGACCTTACATGGCTTGAACCAAGGGTAAAATATCGTCTAAGCCAAGGATTTTTCACCGTCTAAGTCAAAGCATGTCATCTGAGCAAAGAATTTTACACTATTTAAGGCAATGCATGTCATCTGAGCCAAAGATTTTACACCGTCTAAGACAATGATTTTACATGGCTTATGATGATGACATTATGTTGTCTGAGCCGAGGACTTCACATGGCTTGAGCAAATGCATTATAACGTCTGAGCCAAAGATTTTACATCATCTAAGGCAAATATTATATGCTTTTATTCGAAGGCATCACATCGTCTTGACCCAAAGACCTCACACCCTTTGGTTCTAAGACTTTGCATGAGTAGCTAGGATTTTACATTGCCTAATTTGCGCTTAAAGAAATAGTTACTCATTGTCTAGATTTACAACCTTCATTATTTAATTATTAATTTAAGTTCTAATAAAATCACTTGTCCTCTCCTCTTTTTTTTTGCAGTTCGAATGATGGTTTACATCAAAGACTTGAAATCTTCTTCTAATTCATGATACCTTGTAATATCGGATCATAAGAACAGTGAAGTGGAGACCAAATTACTTGTAGAGAAGCCATTAGGTTGTCAGTATGCCTCTCCATGGCCTTCTCTAGAGGAACTTCCAAATCTAGATGATTGCACTTTAGAATATAATAGTCGTCCTCCCAAGACATGGGTACTTTGATCTCTTAATCATTCTAGCAATAATATTGCAAGTTCTTTACCATGTTTGGGGCGGTGAATCATGAATAGAGAGACTTGGTGGAATGATACTTTCACTTATGATGGAGAGTTTCGTTATATTCCAGGGTATTGGGAGTGGGCTGAAGATATACTTAGTAGGGGTCGCCAAACTTTGAAGAACGCAAAATTATACAATGTTGTGTATGACTCACTTTTTACTTATGATCGCAACACTAACATCATGCAAGCCTTTTGCGAAACTTGGTGTTTAACTACAAACACATTGCTCAGTTCAGTCGGGGAACTATCCATATCACTTTGGGACTTCAACGTGATTTGTGGTCTACACATATATGGTTGCCGTTATGAAGAGGTCGTGCCAAATGTTGAAGAACTCACAAGCACATTTGAAAATGGAAAAAGGTTCCTCCCTCAATCTTTTGAACATCAATTTGATGCCTTTCAGTAGTTACAAACAGAAAATCATGATGTTTCTGTGGAGAAGTGGGTAGAATTTTTGTCCAAGAAAGATATAAAGTATGGACAGTCACCGCCAAGAAAGGAAAAGAAATTTACTCGTCTTAAATCATCTTACAATCTAACTGGGGTAATTGATGAGTTTCTTAAGTGGTCTTCTGATGAAGAAGCATTGTTACACAAGTTACAAATTAAGAGTCATACGATGGATGCAACATATTTGGAAGCATTTTTTTCGTGTTGGTTGTGCATATTCGTCTTTCCTACTAAGGAAGGTCATTTTATTCACTTAGGTGTCTTTAGAAACGCCTAGCATTTGTTCTGTGGTACGAGAGTTAGCCTTGCGATTCCAGTTTTAGCTAGCATTTACAACGGTCTAAACACAATTTCGAGATGTTCGCGACTTGATCTCGTTCAAACTTCTTTCCCAATCCATTATGTGTACGGTTGGTTGGCCTGTTACTTTAAAACCCATTACCAGCTAATGGGCCGGTTGATCCCCTTATGACTATATTTTCCGGTGAAGGGGCTCCTAGGTATTTTGGAAAAGAATATGCAAGAAAGCGTATACATGGAGAAGGAACCATTGCTTGGGATGCAACATTTGTTCATAGACCTCATGCACACCAATATCGTGATGATGGGACTGAAAATGAATACCAATCAAATTTCTTCATGAGCATTTGCTCAAACTTTCTCACTTTAAGGGAGGGAATGTCTTTATCATTGAGCCATATAGTTCTCATAGATTCAGTTGTCAATTCGGCTTTTTCCAAGATACTCCTTGTTGACTATATCAAGATTTTCATGAGGCCTCGTTGGAAGATGGATTAAGGCAGACACGTATTTGTGTATTGACAAATCTAGGGCAAAAACAACATTTCCTCCTAGTAGATCTAACATGAAAAAGTTTTCTTCCCAGAATTATAAGTCCTGGTGGGAAAAGGTGCACGAGAATCTTTTTGAAAATATGTGCAGTTTTTGGTGAATGTTGTTGGTTCAACTACTGATGCGCTTAAAAAGAACGATGAAGAGGTTTTGATTTCAAAACAATCTCTTGTTTTAAAGTGTAGGGTTGGTGTTGCAGATAAGGTCAAGGTACCTCCCAATGAAAAAGTCCAAAAGGAAAAATGTTCAACTCAAACTCACCAACCTTCTCGCAAGCGGCCATTTCAAGATGAGAGTAGTGAAACCCGTAGAGATCGTTGTTGGAGGAGAGATAGACAACCTCCAGAAAAGCCAGAAGATAATGATTTGCATGCGACGGAGATTACTGATAACAATGTTAGTTGTTCAAGGAATTTGACAGCTATTAAAGAGGTAATAATTTAAACTTTCATGTTGCTCTATGGTTCCAAGTTCCTTCACTAATTATTATCTCTCCCTTTTTTGTTAGCCAAACAATGTCAACATGTTGGAAGAAAAGCCTCAAAATAGTAATGAGTCCGTAGACGGTCATGATTCAAGAAACCTTTCTTCTATGCCTCTAGAAGAGCAAGATGTTACTTATATTTTTCATGACAAAACCACGAAAAATGTTGAATTCAGGTCCCCCAGGAAACCAGTAACATGCAAGTCTATTTTTTATCCGAAAGGATTTTGTCAAAGGAGCCTGGACTAAGATTCGTTCTAAACTTGTTGACCTTAATGCAGACCGTGCTTCTTCTCTTATGGATGAGATTAAACTAATTCTTGCAGATGTAGATTCATGGGTGTGGACATTTCCCCTTTGAAGACTTTACAGGAGCTTTTCTTTAAAATTGCTTTTTCTTATGACCAAGTGCGATCAGCTCTTGCTGATAAAGCCGGACAATTTGAGAAATCTGACTCTAATTTGAAAGCTAAGTAACACCTTGATCTCGTCTTGCATGAAAAGAATGAGAAATCTGAGGAATTATCGCTTTCTTGTCAATCTCTTAAGGAAGCAAAAAAAAAAGGTGAAGGAGCTAAAAGTTCTTTGAGATGCCGCAAAGAAAGAAGTTAAAGATGTTGAATCTAAAGTCTTGGAAGCTGAACACGGTTCTAAAAATGCACTAATGTTTCTTTAGTGACTATGAAAGCCTCAGATGATGTACAAGAGAAGAATAGGGTCATAGAGGTCACTCTTCAAGATTTAGCTAGTTATAAGCTATGTTTAGATTAGCTTATTTTAATGTTTTCTTTTAGCCCTTTGTTCTCCCTTTTCCCTTTTTAGCATTTTGACTGATTAGTTGATGTTCTTAATATTAATAGCAAATAAACAATTTGATTACCTTAATATTGTCCATTTATTATTTCTTTTGTACTTCAGCTTTAAAATTCAATTGTCTTATCAGTCTTGTGTCTTGAAAGTGCAAAGGATATATCATGATGTGAGAACATAGAAGTCATGAAAGACTTGATCTATCAAAATCAAACTTTATAATCTAAACTTGTCAGAACTTCATAGATTAAATCTTTCAAAAAGATTCTGGATGAATGCAATGCTAACCATTTCAGATTCGCATGACTTGGATTTTTTTTATTTTTTTAAATTCATGTAACTGAACATAAAATATGATTCTAAGCGCCTACGTACCTCAGTGAATAGGATCAAGTCACAACGATGTTTTGGGAGACTAAAGTGGGTTTTTTTCTTGTGCCGTACATAGTTTATACTCTTGCGGGCCAGGAGTATCATGCAATTTAGGCTCGTACCTTAAGGAGAAGCTCCTTTCCTTCAGGGATAGTATCTTTTCATGAAATTACCATTAATAGGGACAACACGCAATCCTTCTGAGTTAACAAGTTTATAGGCGCCACTTGAATATACTTCTTGTACCACATATGGCCCATCCCATTTAGCGGAGAACTTGCTTCCAGATCGACGAGAGGTAATAATGGGACTTCTTACAACAAGAACCTGGTCACCAACTTGAAAGCATCTAAGATGAACCTTTTTATTAAAAGATCGTGATAGACGAGCTTAATAGCCTTCTAAACTTTGTTGAGTCTCTAATCTTCTTTCATCAAGATCTTCTAATTCTTCAAGACGTAACCGAGCATTTCTTCGTCAGTGAGTCCTTTTTGAATGGCAAGACATAATGACTGAATTTGACGCTCGAGTGGAAGGATTGTTTCAACTCCATAAACAAGAGAATAAGGAGTCACACATGTTGGTGTACGATACGTCGTCCTATATGCCCAAAGAGCTTCTTCCATTCTTTCATGCCAGTCTCTCTTAGATTTGGAGACAACTTTCTTCAACAAATTGCAGAGTGTTCTGTTGAATTCTTCAACGAGCCCATTAGCGGCAGCATAGTACATTGAGGAATTACGTTTCTGTAAGTCAAAAGGCTCACATATCTCATCAACTTGTTATAAAATGGCTTTCCATTGTCTGTCAATATATATCGAGGAATGCTAAAATGATAGATAATATTGACTCGAATGAAGTTGGAGACATTCTATTTCTTCTCTTCTTTAAGAGAAACAACTTCTGCCAATTTTGAAAAGTAAGTGGTCGTTGCAAGGATGTACAAATGATCACCAGAGGATTTAGGCAACGGCCCAACAACATCCAAACCCCACGCTTCGAGTGGTTAGGAAGCAATAGTTGGGTGTAATACTTTAGGGGGTTGATGTATAAAATGGGCAAGCTTGACACCTTTGGGTATAATCCAAGAAATCTTTTACCATAGTTTGCCAATAATATCCCATCCTTTTTATATGAAATGAAGTTTTGGGCCCGATTGATGCGCTCCGCATACTCGATAGTGTGCTTCTTGCATGGCTTGAAGAGATTCATCTGCACCCAAACAAAGTAAGAGTACCCTATCAAATGACCGACTGTAGGGGTTATCTTTATAATAAATAAAATGGGGGGATCATCGTCGGATTTCGGTCCTCCTTCGAATATTTTATGGCAATATTCCATGAAATAAGTAATCAATTATTGGTTGTCGCCAGCCTTTGATTTGACCCTCGGAATTAGAAATAGCTTGTCCAAATTCTTTTATATGTTCATCGGGTGGTGGAACTATCCATTTTGGGAAAAATGTGACTTGCATTTGAACGGGTGATGCTAATGCAGAAGCTAAGGCTGCCACTGCATCAACCTTATTTTCCTTTCTAGGGATATGCTGAATAGTCACCTCCCCAAGCCAACCTATCATCTTCTGAGTATAATTGCAAAATGAGAGTAACTCAGGCTTCTTCACTTCATAATCCCCTAACACTTGATTAATCACTTCATAATCCGCTAACACTTGATTAATCACTAACTTTGAATCACCATAAATTTGCAACTACAATTGTTTCATATTAACAACCATTTCAAGACCGAAAAGGGCTTGATATTCAGCGACATTATTGGAGAAATGTTGTGTGAGAGTGAAGGAATATGGTAGGACTTCTCCGTATGAAGTGAAAAACACTAGTCCAACGCCTACTCCTTCACTATGTGCAACTCCATCAAAATACATCTTTCAAGGTTGTTGGATTTCAATTAACATAGCATCTTCATCAAATAACTCCCAATCGTTTGGAATCGGATGATTGTCTAAGAAATCTGCTTGCATTTGTCCTATTATTCCCTTTTGAGATATATATGTGATTTCAAATTGTTGAAATTGGAGATACCACCTTGCTAAACGATCACTCAAGATAGATTTGGACATGACAAATTTGATAGGATTTGCTTTAGATACAAGTCGTACAGCATGAGCTTGAAAGTGATGCTTCATCTTTTGAATTGAGAATACTAAGGCGAGACATAATTTCTCAATATGTGGATACTTGATCTCATTTTGTGTCATCGTCCTACTCAAGTAATAAAGAGCATTTTTCTTTCCCTTCATTGTTTTCTTGTGCTAGAAGTGATCCTACTGACCTTTCTTGTGCAACAATATATAATATCAATGGTTTTCCAGGTATAAGAGCTACAAGTACTGGAGGCTTCATCAGATAAGATTTTATGCTCTCGAAAGCATTGCTACAAGCCTGGTCCCATTCAAAAGGAACATACTTTTTCATAAGACGACTGAATTGTTGGCATCTGCCAGCTAGATTCGAGATAAACCTTCTAAGGTATGCCAATTTTCTCTGCAAGCTTTTTAACTCATGAATGTCTTTAGGCTTAGAAATCTTCAAAATAGCATCTATTTTGTCTTGGTCAATTTCGATCCCTCGATGTCAAACAATAAAACCAAGAAACTTTCCTGAAGTAACCCTAAAGGCATATTTTAAAGAGTTCATTTTGAGTTGGTATCTTCGAAGTCGTTCAAACCCCATTCTCAAATCTTGCAAATGGTAACCCTTTTTTCTTGATTTCACCACTAAGTCATCAACATAACACTCAACATTTTATGAAGCATGTCATCAAATATATTCTGCATGGCTAGTTGATAAGTAGCTCCAGCATTTTTTAAACCAAACGACATTACTTTGTAGCAATATATGCCTTTAGGAGTACGAAATGCAGTAAGTTCTTCATCTTTTGTTGCCATGCGAACTTGATTGTATCTAGATAAACCATCCATAAACGACATTGTCTCATATCCAGTCGTGCCATCAATCATAAGCTCAGGGATTGGAAGAGGGAAGTAATCCTTAGGGCATGCATTATAAAGATCCCTAAAGTCAACACAAACTCGGATTTGGCCATCCCTCTTTCTTACCGGCACAATTCTTGAAATCCATGTAGGATATTTGACTTCACGGATGAAACCTTCTTCAATGAGCTTGTTGACTTCAGTTTCGATCAAAGGAATTAGTTCAGGTCTAAACCGATGCTGAGCTTTCTTAACAGGACGAATGCCTCGTTTCACAGTAAGACGATGAATTGCGACTCTAGGATCTAATCGAGGCATCTCCTTGTAGCTCTAAGCAAATACATCTCTAAACTCCATAAGAAACTCAATGTATTTTCTTTCTTCATCGTCAATCAATGAGGCACTTACATATGTAGGCCTTATATCATCATCAATTCCAAGGTTCACTTCTTTTAAGGTATTAACAATATTCTTCATATCCTCCTCGAGTTCAGGGGGTGCATCTTTTGCATCCTCATCTTCTTGAGGATCACCATCATCGAAGGATATGTGATGACATGTATGAACATCAACAAATTTTTCCTCTATCCTTGCATGAGATGAAGCATTTTCCTTGTCACAAATTGTAATGTAGTGCGATGATCCAACATTTTTTTCATCTTTGTCCCGCTCCTTAGTGTGAAATATAGTATGTGTTCTTGCTCTCAAGACCTTACCACATGAAACTACAAGTTTTTCTTCCCACCTCATTCTAGAAGTAATCAAACTAGGACAATTCTTGGGTGTACTGTGCTCTTGGAAATGAACGTGTCCTCCCATTTTTCTGCGATCTCCTTTGTATTCCTTTTTCATTGGTCCCAATTGATCAAACACTAAAGTTTCTTGAGTTGACTCGGCAAGACGATCAAATACATAGGCATTAGAAGTTGGGACAGTGAGTCGATCAAACACAGAAGGCCTTTCGTCAGACATCACTGGTTCTTCTATCATAGTAATGTAGTTGATGCTTATCCTTCTAATAGAGATTTGTACTAGTGATGGTTGTTTGAAACCCAAGCCTTCACGTGATTGTTTAACTTTGTACCCTCTTTCCCTCAACATCCTTTGAGTAGGATTCAATCCATGATTTACCTTTTCAACAACTTCATGTGGGAGCTTCCCTAATTTAGAGGTTGTATCATGATTGTATCCCGCTATAACAAATAATTTATAATTATTCAGGTCAAAACCTTCAATTGTACTCTTCTGAGGAAGTGCTTCATATGAATCATGATTTGGTGGTTTGAAAAATCCTCTAATCACTTTTGAAGGTGACTTAATTGCATCAATTTATTTAATAGGAAATGTCAATTCTTTACTCTGCAACTGAGAAGGTTGAATTTTGACCTTATTTGCCTTTGGGATATAGTGAAGAGTAGGAGAAATTCTCTTACTTAAATATGTCTCGCTTGCCTTGGGTATTGTGATCATATATATAAGCAGTTGATTTTTCTTAGTCATAACCCCTACCTTTTAAGTTGCTACATCAACTCTCTTTGTGACATCAGCCTTTCTTATTGGTATCGATTTATCAACTTTGACTTCTTTTTGGACATGATCCTTTGAGTAGAACTTTGCATCTGCATAGTGCGCTTCCGTCTAGGTGAAAGGTTCCTCATCAACGACTACCTTTTTTTGAACTACATCTTCAAAGTACTTAAAACACTAATGGTATGTGGATGGCACTACTTTATTCTCGTGGATCCATGGTTTTCCTAACAAGATATTATAGGAGGTCTTTGAGTCAATAACGTTCATCCATGCACTCGAACACATATCTTCCATTTTTATATCTATTTTGATTGTACTAATTGTATTTTGCCCCCTTGGTTGAATCCTTGAATCATTAAACGAATTTCAGATAATTCATTCATCGGGATTTCCAATTCTTTCAAAGTCCGAATAGAAAGGATATTGACCCCAGAACCATCATCCACCATAATTCTATTTAATTTATGCCCACGCACAAAATCTACCATATATAAAGAATGATTATGTGATGTTTCACCAAACAAAAGATTATCATTAGTGAATGTGAACTTTGCATCACAAGTATTCACTTGTTCCGAGAGAAACTCGATGGGATTTTGATACGACGGAAGCAAGCTTGGTGATGATCCTTCCCTATTATTTCTTCTTTCGCAATGTTACAACATGAGGCCTTGGTGTCGCAATGAGAAATCTTAGTGAGGAACCAGCTTGGCAAGAATTCCTCTAATCTCACCGGAGAACGCTGTTTTTGATAATGATTCTCCACGACTCTTGATTTTTTCATATTTTTCTTCACTCCAGAAAAGATACTAGAATCAAATAAACAATATTTAATATTTATCAATGTATGAAATTTTCTGATTATATATATATATATATGAGAAATGGGGTCCTAAAAAAAATTAGGGCCCAAGCGATTACTTTAGTGGCCTTATGGTCGAGATGGCCCCCCCTTAAGGCTAAGCCCATTCTACACATATAAAACTCTTGTAATCTATCTTTGAATTTCTGGTTGTCTTTTAAAATTTAGTAACATGATTTACTTCATTATATTTAGATTATGAAGAAACAAATTCGATTAGGTCAGAAATTGAGATGGATGGTACAAAATAGACGGTTGCTCAGGCTCAGGGAGGTGGAGCTGCTGCCAGTGATAGGGATTCTGGTGATTGGCGGACTGGACGTCTTCTCTATACTCGTCAAAGGATTGTCAACAATGTGTAAATTCTTTTTAAAAAAATTCACCTTGTTCTTGTGTTTATGTTAAAGATTTTGGATCTGGAATCTAGAGTTCTTTTGTGTTTTATCAGTTTAATGTGGAATAACTTGTTTTTTCAGATTTAATTTTTTCAAAACTCACTTCTCCATGTGAATTGGGGGATTTCTATTACTTCTACTTGGTGGAGTAATTTGAATTCTAACTACTTATATTCTTTAGATAAAATAAGTTTTAGTCTTTCACAGCAAAACGTGATGTCAACATATTTTAATATATTTGAGAAGCATTTATCTAGATTGCATTCTTATCAAGTCTTTCATATGAAGCTCATATTTTGTTGATATGGTTTATAGAATGGAGGAGTTTAAGAGGCACTTTCCTATCTTTGGGAAAGACAGAGCAGAGGATCTTAGGGAAATTATAGTAAGGTTTGAGGAAAATATGTGGTCAAAACACTTTTCTATTTATTCATGTTGGTATAAATTTGCATTCATTTTTCAAGTCAACTAGACGCGTTGAATGCATTCTAACAAAAAATTATTTAATATTGCAGTATGATTATATGTTGAAAGTGTCCTTTAAGATGTTGACAATCCCAATTGCTTACATCCAAATATTGCAAGTAATAGTCAGAATGCCCATACTCCGGGTGAACAATGAAAGTTCAGGCTTTGTATTTTACATTTTCACTTGAAATTTGATATTAAGAAAAAAAATCCTCTTATTTTTATTGTTTTCTATTCTATTTATTTATGTTTTCAATATCCTATATAAGTGGTGTCGTGCAGACCAACTGAGAATGCTCATATTTTTTTATTTTTTTGCGAAAGTAAACTTAAAAAGGAACTTTGGTTTTTTTAAGTCAATCCAAACACCCACTAAAAGTTTTGTTGGAAACAAAATTTCCCTTTGAAATACTCTTTCTTTCCTCGTCATGTTTCTCTTTTCTAAAACTCCCTTTTAAAACTGAAAATTGAACCTAAGATATGATAGCGGAACAAATATCCTATGAAACTACTTCTGGGCCGGAGAACAGTAACGAGGAAGCAACAGAGGAGGACGATTTGGACGTGTAAAAGGAGGATGTCGTAGAGGAGGTGGTGTTTAGAAAGGAGCAAAACTTTGTGTCGGAGATGGACAAAAAGAGAATGTCAAAATTGGGGAAACTAAGGTATTTTTATATTTGTTATTCTGCCTGTCCATTTTTTTTTTCTTGAAAGCCTTTTCCATATTAAAAATAGAGGAGAAAAACTGAATCATATCATTGATTCATTTGTTGATAATGATACAAATTAGATTTTTGCAATTGCTAAGTTGAGTAGCTAGCATAAATACACAAGGACACTGATTTACATTTTGTTGTTCAACTCTCCAATTACCAATTTTTATTATCCTTTCTTCTAAATTAATTAGTAGTCCATAGCTTGAGGATTCATAAAGCATTGTTTGTTCTCGTCAAGATTAAGATATCTCAATATGAATGCACATTTGAATGATCAATATATTTTGTTTAGCTCCGAACGTTGAATAAATAATTAATATACAATTCAAATAAAAAAGTATTTAATATTAAAAACATTAAATTAATAAAATAAAAAACATTATGTTATAACGAAATAAATATATATGTTTTCTAGTGATTGTGAAAATGGTTATTCATTAGTTGTGGGGTAATGATTGGTGTTAGTTGTTAGTAATTGTGGTGGTAGAGGTCGTTGTGTTAATTTAGTTGATGTTAGTTGTTACCGCTGTTGTTGGTGGGGGTTGAAGAGCATGTAGTGGTTGATAATGTGTTGGTGATAGTTGTGATGATAGATGTTATTGCTAGTAAGGATTAACAACAATAGTTGTGGTAGGGGTGGGGTGGATACAAATATAATGATGTTGTTGGCGACGGTAATGGTTGTGGTGGTGTTTGGTGATTTTGAATGGAGTGGGGTGAATATAAACAAAAAAAATACCTCTTAAAAAGATCTCAATAACTAAGACCTATTCATATCAAATAAGTGCTTATATTTAATGTAAACAAATGCAGTTAATAACATTAGGTTTGAACACTCATACCAACATTAAATACAAACAAAGGAGACCCCTAAGGATATCACTTTAGAACACATTGTCTCCTTATTATGATCATTTTCTTTTTTCCCTTTCTAAGGATTATTTCAATTGGAACCGACTGTTTTATCATGCTTTGTGCATGTCATAGACTGTCATTCCGGAACATTTAATAAGAGCATTTGCAACTGAAATATGAGTTAACTTTGGGTCAGCAAATTTGTGGAGCATTTGACTTGAATTAACTTTTGAATAAGTATCATACTAATGAGGTACCTGAAGCTCGCATGAGGTTTCAGAAGTCATAATCTTTTTGAGAGCATATTGCCTACTTATTATGATTATTTCCTTTTTTCCCGTTGTAAGGATTATTGCAATTGGAACAAACTGGTTTACCATGCTTAATTCTTGTCGTATACTATGTCCTTTCAGGATCTTTAAAAGGAGCATTTGAAACAGAAATATGAGATTAATTTTGAGTTAGCAAATTCTTCTATCATTTGAGTTGAATTATCTTTTGAATGAGCATCCTCGTACCATTTAGAAGCAACTCCTCACACCTCCTCACTAGTTTGTCTATTCACCCCTATTCATGTGTCCAAATGATCTAGTCTCGCTTCCCTAAACTTAGGCCACTTCCATATTTATTGAATAAATTCATATATCGCACGTTAAAAGCTTTTAGGTGGAAAATATTTTGTACCCGACCCTAAATCAATTGATATGACGTCAAATATGCCATAATTGTTGGTCAGAGGCATAACAGTGTTATTCTATGCACTATATGATATCCTAGACCAACACTTAATTTTATTCTCATAAGCAGTGATTTAGCTAATTATCAAAGATATTCAATGTCAAACTAACTAGATTGGGCATAAATCAACATTAGGGAAATGAATTGTCTTTATCTGAAAATAATGAATGTCAAACAACATTATTACATTGGTGAGAGTTATGTTCATTTTAATGTATGAATAATTCATTTTAGCAACAATAATTCTAAGTATTAATGTATGATAATTTCCCTCTTTTTAGTTATTAGCGCTTTGTTGTTTCTCAAGAAAAAAAAGGTAGCATGACAACCATCAGTGAGAAACACCAATTCCTTAGTAGTAGGGGTGATGATGGAAACTCTGAAAGTTATTTTATTTTAAAACTCACCTCAGAAAAAAGAGAACATTGCGACAAAATGTGAAGAAACTAGCCTTTTTGATAGAATCAGCAGTTGTCTAACACTCTTATTGTTCAAATCCTTTCTCGATTGTTGATATTATATGCCTTTAGAATGACTATTCTCTCTAAACATTGTAAATACTTATGGACTTCTGTTGACAATATTGTTTATGACAACAAGGAGTATTGTTATTCACATGGCTTGGGGTTACACAAATTCATTTCCTTAACGGACCATAGGAGTCCAGAAGTATTTCCAATGTTTAGAGAGAATAGTTATTCTGAAGGCATCTGTTATGGTCAATCGAGAAAGAATTTGAACAATAATAGTGTTAGGCAGCTGACTGATTCTATCAATGAGGTTAGTTTCTTCATATTTTTTCTCAATTTTTTTGAGGTGAGTTTTCAATAAAAAATAATCAGAGTTTCCATCATCACCACAACTACTAGGGAATTTGTCTTTCACACTCATGGTTGTCATGCTACTTTTTATTTTGTCGAGAAACAACAAAGCTCTAATAACTGAAAAGGGGAGAATTATCATACATTAATAATGAGATTTATTGTTGCTTAAAATGAAATATTCATATTTTTAGACCATCGATAGAAAAAATAATGTTAATCACATAAGCGAAGTAACATTCTGGACCTTTTGGATAAAAAATAAAGCATCTTCATGATAAGTTTACTTGTAATTTGCTATAGGCAATTAATGATGTTTCTTTTTTTTTATTATTTCTTTAATTTTAAACTAACAAAGATATATTTGATGACACTGTTTTGTAATCTAATTTTATGTGAGACTTATATATATATATATATATATATATATATATATATATATATATTTTAAAGAATTTCTTAAAACTATAGGGGTCTGGAGAGGGAAAATGAAAGAGGAAATTACAAGGTGAGGAACATAACTCTTACCACTGTATTCTCTTAACACGATAATTAATCTCTATGAATGTCAAACTGCGTGTATATAGTAAACACACATATGACTATCTTATATAGATGAATCTATTTAAGATATCACATGATAGGTGAATATGCTTATATTGACCTTTTATATTTTTCATGAGAACAAATAATTTTTTTTTTTTGAAGCATCTCCTAGTTCTTCAATATATTTTGAATAGATAATATACACATCTTTAGAATTCCATTTATCATTCGTGATTAACACGTAAATAGTTTTTTATCAAAGCGGTAATTTTGACATTATTGTCACTTCCTTTAGGAAAAGTTTATGAATTGTTATTTCCTTCAAGGAAATAAATTGAATATAGGATAGAAAGCAGCCAACACGATTCATCTCTCCCGCCTTACAATGTTACTTTACTAAAGTTGTTCTAGATATTTCTATTTACGACAGGTACATATTACAGTAACTTTCAGACAGAAAATAAAATGTGTATGCTTTGTTATTTTATCTCTTGAATAGACTAACAGTTGTATATGTTCTATTAATTTCGGGAATGAAACCTTATTATTTGAATGTTCTTGATATATAATATTCATCAATAGCTCATTATTTTTCTAAAGCACAATAAGACATTATTTTAGAATATTTTTGAGAAATTTTTCTAATTATTATTTCTTTAGGAGAAAAATTTGAAGTTTCACAATTTGAAGAATTTAAGTTGATGAGTCCTCAAATTGGACTTTTTAGGGCTTTATTTTAATATAAACTGAAGCCTGATGAGCATCGCCAAGAACACTTGGCGAGTCACCGAGTGGACATACGCCGCCCTTTGTTCCAAACATGTGAAGCCTAGAAGAAAGAAAATCATAAGGCAATGAAAGGAGTAGTCGGCGCATCACCGAACATGTTCGCGAAATAATGCTATACCGCCCAATGGTACATAATATGAAGATGTTGAAGGCAAGCACAAAACAACGATGAACTATAAGAAGGGTGATTGGTCGAGTAGTTCGGCGATCACGACTAACCTCGCCGAGTGGTTCGCCGAATAACTTAATGTGAAATCTATAAATACTAGCCGTATGTTTTATTTTTAGAGATGCCAACATTTTTATAGTCTAGTGGCTTTAGATTATTTTTCTTTTTATATTCTCTCAGGAGAGGGTTTTGTGGGAGACTTTAAAAAGGAAGGGTTTCATCTTTCCCATGTTGGAAGTGAGTCTTCTCTATTCATCTTCTTTTGCTCATATTAAGGTTTAATTTATTATACCCATATGATTTCATTATCATTTTAGGTGTAATTTTTTATTGCTTGATGTGTGGCTAAAAACCCCATCCTTGGGGTGTGATTTAGCAAATTTGTGTTGATGTTATTGTTGGGTCTTGCGTTGTGAGAGGTTAGATGTATTTTAATGTTGATTACACCTAGTGGTTATGGTATAACTTAATTGTTTTGTAGTTGCAAATATAAACTCACCCATGTGTTTTCGGCTAGCCCGAGAGCGAGATCGCGAAACCAAAAATGCTAGACTAATGCCCTAAGGAGTGGGTTAACATGAGGTTCAGCCAGATAGGGTGAACCCTAGTTCTGTATCCTAAAACTCAGTTCGAGAGAGTGAGTGGGGTAAGGTGTAGGCTGGCGTTCATTCGGCAAATGGGTGTCCGAGAGAAACACATTTGAAACACTGTAAATTGCCTGATAGGGAACTTATTTCCATCTAAAGTTTAGCCTAGTCACTATTATCTTGCAGATTTCCTATCAATCATGTACCCAACTACTTATCTCAACTTGTATGACGGTCACACCCCAAGAACTTTTCCCCATACTTGATTTCCTTTTGCATTTTTATCAATTTTACTATACCTATGACAAATTCCGCGATCAATATTTGACACTTTGTTGCCACCTCTTTAATTTACAATGTTTCATTAATCTCTTTAGCGATGACTAATTATAATGAAATTCAAATTTAACTACATTTTATCGAAATCGATCACTTGGGACACGACCTCAACCATTGGTTGAATTACCAAACTATCGACGATCATAGACACTCGTACCGTAGGTTAGTGTCGTTGGCCATAATAAGAAACAAAATGGCGCCACTGCCGGGGAGTGGTGTCAAGTGAAAATGTATTTCAATAGAGTTTTTATTCTTATTAGTGGTAGTCTACTTACTTATTTTTCATTTTTGTTTTAAATGTTTGTGTTGTAAGCATGAACTATGAGTGTAAATGGCAGTAATGGTAGCCAGGTGGGCCACCAAGATTACTTCGATAACCTCAACGATGTCAAAGAGCCAAATGTCAATGACCCCCATATCATGGGAGGTGTTGGAGCCATCAGCTTACCCCATCCGAGGGGAATGCAATGTTCAATAAAACGAGCACTATGTTGCAGCTCTTGCAATTAAAAGGAATCTTTAGCGGATTTGGTCATGAGGATCCCCATGAGCATCTTCAAAACTTTGTAGATGTTTATGAGTCATTCTCTTTGAAATAGAACCTCTCAAGAGTCAGTTAGACTGTGTTTATTCCCATTTCCCCTGATGGGGAAAGCTCTTAAGTGGTTAGCTGAATTAACCCAAAATTTCATCACTTCATGTGAAGAGCTGGTTACCGCATTCAGTGTGCGATTTTTGCCTCCCTTGAAGATAATGACTATTCCAGATAACATTCAAAGCTTTAAGCGCCTGAATAGAGAGCCACTGCACAAAACTTGGCTAAGGTTAAAAAAGATGGTCCTAAAATGCCCAATTGCCTGATAATGTGCTCCTTCAGTACTTTTACCAGAGTTTAGATTCGGTAAACAAAGTTGTCGCTAACCAACTCTCACCCGGAGGCCTAATTCACCAACCATACGCAGTAGAAGCTCAACTTCTTGATGGTATGACAACCATCAACAAGGTATGGTACACTCGCGAGTATCGGGTCTCTCCTGTCCATTTCAACTATCGAAGGAGCAGATTGAAAAGGACAACGAGAGAGAACAAAACATGGCAAAGATTATGACACAACCTCATATTCTTTCAAAGAACGTCATGGGGGATTCTGCCTGTAGTGCCAATATCGTGGGGGTCGGGAGCACTATTCTTAAGGAAATGAAGTTTCAAGGTATGTATAATGAGGAGGTAAACTTTCTAGTCAATCAAGGTGGTGGCCATCGGTCAAAATACCCTAGACAAAGTAGAGATGAACGATGGAAAAATAGAGATCGTGAATGGAGAGACCGTAATTCAAATTGGAAAGATGGGGAGAAGGATAGATACGTGCATCCCTATGAGCATCAGATGTCCAAGGATTTAGACGGAGGACGGTCTGAGGACATGCTCTCGCGTATCCTCAATAAAGTTGAAGGGTCGGACAAGATGCTGAAAGCCATGAAAGAAGATGTATCCACCCTTCGCCAGAACGTCACCTTTAATTCAATTTCAATCAAGTAGTTAGAGACCTAAATGGTTCATATCTTGTCTCATCATAACCCGAGACAATAGGGGGTTTGCCTAGTTATACTAGGGCTAACCCCAACAGTAAAGTTTGAAAGTTTACTTGTGTCATACCACGACGTTTACTAAGGCGCTGCTTGGATGCAACAAAAAACCCTATACTTGCTTTTTGTTATATTAATAAAATCACAGTGTGCTTGTTTGTACAGGGCATAAGTAGGGAAGTGATTGAAAACGGCATGCAGGTAGCAAAAGGTATGGTAGGCAAACCGCCAACTTGATCGGCGAACCCGACCTCCTCTGCCATCTGAATCAAAGCATCTCCAGCTTGGACCCTGTAAAACTCAGCAGATTGTAGAAAATGAATGGCGCATCGCAAACATGTTGACCATCTCGATGAAGAACGTCGATGGGAACCTTACATGAGTTGTAAAATCTTTTAAATTCGCAGAAGACACAAACTAATTGGTGCTTTGCTGAGTGAATGGAAGAATCTGACTAATGTCACCGAAAGTTCAGAAATTGGATGGTCACTACGAGTAGGAGGTTTAAAAACCCATTTTCAATAATCTCTCTCACTTTTCCGTCTTCACAAACTCACACAACCACTCTAGCTTTATTTTCCTCGCCCTTTTAGAGTATTTTAATTGTCAAACAGTGCTGGGATTCAGATTACATTGTTGCCTAGCACTTCTTTAGTATCGAAAATGACATCTAAGGTTGGTAACCGAACCCCTAAGTCATTTGATTAAAATTTTTACTCATTTGCATGATTATTGATTTGGTTAAATTTTTTCTGAGACAATGAATTGATGGTATATCATATCTTATCGATTATTATTCGGTACTTCTTGCATAATAAGTAGAATCCCACTTAACTACGCTTTGAGTTAAATTTTTATGTGTTGAAATTGTGGAAATTCTATAGGCCTTCGTCGAAGTTTATGTTAAAGAGGTTGAATTTCGTTATCAGGGTATGCAACATTGAATTTGAAAGAATCGGTTGAAAATAGGAACGTTGGGCTGTTTGGCAAGCTGAGTATAGCTCGCCGAACTGCTCGGCCGTTCGCATAGAGTCTCAATTTTTCCTTTAAATAAACTCCATTAGCATAGTAATGTTGTAACTTTCAGCTAAAATCTTATGTCGCCGAATGCACTCAATGACACACCGAAAGACCTCTTGTAAGCCCTTTGTCTGCACCCTTATACTATCTATGCATCATTTTTCAGCGCATCGTGTAAATGGATGAGCATTCCACCAACAGTTTGAGTAAATAAATTTCCAAACCATGATTTCCATTCTCTTGTTTAAAAAAACCGTCTAATCGTTTCTCGAATTCTTTTACAGAAATGACCACACTCAAAATCGCAGGAAGGAGTATGCCACCCTGACACGTAAGAGCACTGGAATTAAAAAGAAACAAAAAGATAGAAGAACTTGCGAAAGAATGAAAAGAGAGAAAGAAATCAAGTACTAGCAGGAGGATCCCTATTGATCGCACTATTCCTTCATGGAAACGTGGATTCTACGTAGGTGTATATGTCTTTCTGGCAGCCCACGAAGTGGACAAAACGAATGCGGCTAACATCGCTGCAGAAGTTATGGCTTATGGAAAAAATAGAACCGAACTGACAACCCGGGGACAATTGCTGTATTCCGAGTTGATGCATTAGGCACTGATGTCCCGAAGGATGTATCAAACATATACACAGGATTTTAATCGATGTGTTCAATATAATTAGTCAGATTAACATAAAATAATTATAAATAATATTATTTTAGGCTAAATAATTTGAATTATATAGCATATCAAAGATCCTATAAGACGATAATGATATTGAATATAATTTATATAATGACTAGTAAAAAACAAATAATCCCTAAATAGATCAAAATACTGTCTAGGAAAGACATAACATGATAAAGGTTCTGAACTAACTGTGGTTCATGTAACTAAGAAAACTGAATATTTAGCAAATTATTGTAATAGATACATCAATATACTCTTTATTCTTAGTATACTTATTTATTATCCTAGAAATAAGGTTTTATGTCTTGACATCAATAAGATAACTAATCTGATTGATTTGAATATATTAATCGAATGCAATATATAAAAACCACGTGTTATCACCTGTCTCATATATGATAATATTATTTTTCTAACTGATTGAGAATTGTATTTATGTATGGTAACAAAAGTATAAACGACTAAAATAAATAAGCTAACAAAAAGAGTCCTAAATTATTAATAAATACTTAGCTGCAAATTGACAAAATACTCTTCTAAGAAAAAGTATTACCTATTATAATAGTACTCAATGATTTATAATGAGTGTTTACTTCAATGCTTAGTATCTAGCATGAAACTCTAATCCCTTATTCAAAAATTGACTTTTGTGTTTTAGATATTTTTAGAAGTGGAAAATAGATTTGTAAAAAACCTTCTCTAGTCTATCATACTGACTGCTATTTAGCTACTTTTGATTGTATTACAAAGTTACTTGATTTATGCATGTATTCTATTGGTACCTACAGAAGTAGTTTGCAAAGATATTAAAGTAAAACATATTTACTACACCTTGAAAATGGAACAACCAATCAATACTAATAAAATAATTGACAAACAAAACAAAAATACAGAAAACATTCATGATAATACACTTGAACTAAAGGGAAAGGTAATTTTTCATTCTTTTATAGATTGATGCATATATTATATATATATATATATTGATGGACTATAGGGTACTGGTTAAATTGGTTTGGTTGGCATTAGAGAGGGCAAGGACAGATAAAAGAATAAAGATTATGTAATAGAAAATATATTGGATGGGTATTATGGTATGATGTTGTATGTTTGATAAGGTGGACCGTGAGGCTATTTTGAAAATTTAAGGCATGTGGGTTTATTGACTATATGATGGTGGGCCAGTGATTGACCATGATGAGTCAATCATTGGATTGGAATAAAGTGTGAGAATGGAATAGTTGTTAGTACATTGTTGGGGTTTAACAGAAGGGGAATTTGAAGTGAAAATACGGTTGGTTTGAATATTATTAATGTCATTATGCAATTATTGATATGAATGGATTATTTGTTGGAATCTCATCAAATTTTCATTTGCATGACGGGTTAGATTTCATAGTTAGTTGTTCTTATTTTAAGAAACATATTATAATTAAATATTTAATGTATCGAGATACGTGATTAAATATTGGGTTAAGAAATTTTATGAATATCATTTGACTTATGATATTGAAAAAGTTGAAGTTTAACCCTAGGCTTGAAACTTGGAAAATATGATAGTTGAAATGTTAATTGGCATCAAGAATTACGAACTTAATTAAAATTTGGGTAATTATAATATGTCCCCCGTGGATTCCAACCTAAGAGACAGCGGGTGTGTATCATTAGGGCGGACATGTATCACTATACTTGACATTGCATTTCATGGCATTACACATTTTTATTATTGATGAACTTAAACTTGTGTTTTGCTGATCTTATGAGTGCTGTGAATTTGTGTCTGTTGAATATTGAGTTGTTATTGAGAATATATAATATGTTAGAGTGTTGTTGTTGATATGATTTTATGCAAATTGTAGTTTAGAGGTTCGGATAGGATGTAAGGAGTACCCGTATTTTATTCCCTTAGCTTGTGTTTAGAGGTTTGTTTGTTGGGTACTGTGTGGTTTGGTACTCACCCTTGCTTCTACAATTTTTTTGTAGGTTACGAGCCCAGATCTTTTTTGTGATACCTTCGATTATCTTCATTTCTGTGGTTTTCTGTGGAGACTTTGAGGTAGCTGTTGTCATCATAACACACCTTCTTACTCCTACTTATGATTTTGTTTTTACTTGAAAGACAATGTCATTTGAGACTTGCGTATATTATTTCAATTCTTGTATTTACTTTAAATGCTTGTGCACGTGATAACCAAGTTTTAGGGATTGAATTAAGTTGACTTGTTTTTCGTATTAGTAATTGTTATTGGACTTTTGTTTTACTTCTGCACTATATCAAAATTATTGCGTTTAGGTTGACTTGTGTTGGTGGATAACACGAGTGTCATCACATCCATTTTTGGGTTATGACAAAATGGTATTAGGAGCCCTAGGTTCATAGGTTTCACGTGTCTACAAGTAGAGTCTACGTAGAGTCTCAAGGATCGGTACAGAGACGTCTGTACTTATCTCTGAGAGTCTATAAAGACTACAAGAAAACTTCCTTTTGTTCATTCCATCTCATTATGCATGGTTACCTTCTTTAGGACTGAGTTATTATATACTCTTTTGACAGATTAAGAGGACTAGAGCCACAACTGTCTGAACCATTAGGCCACTAAAGCTATCGCTTGGCCCCCCATATTTTGGGGGGCCCCGAATTTAAAAAAAATATATACTTCTATATTAAAATGATATGTTTCCCACTTTTTTAAGGGAATGAAATATTCTTTGGGAATAATTTCCTTAAATGGGATATTGTTTTGTCTTATTATCTCCTAAAATTTTGACTCTATATTAGTTTTTACCTTATACTCATTTTTATTCTGTATTCTACTTTCATTCTCAATATTGAACTCGCTCCTACAATTTTTTTGATTTTACTGTTGCGTACAAGTTACAAAAGAACAAAATTTGTTTTTTGATGTCTTCTTCAAAATGTGAAGATGTGAACCAAGCAATCATTATATTGAATGAACAACGGACTATTTCGATATTATTATATCAATTTATCAAATTCATGAGTCAGATATTATCATTCTAACTTTATTTTATAATTTATATGAAATTATGTTATTGTTGATATTCTTAGTTTATATATATATATATATATATATATATATATATATATTCTTGTTTTAGTTATTATTAAAATTATTCAATTCAAATATCTCAACTGGGAAATTGGATTTAGGTTAGACAAAAAAAAAAGATTAAAATAGAAAACTTGAAGAATTAAGTAAATCTCAAAAGGAGCCCTTGATAGATTTTTAACAAAAAATTGCTTATAAAATAATGTTAATAATTTCTATAATTGTTGCCTCAGCCAAAGAAAAGTTTTTCGAAACTATAATCTATAAAATATTATCTAATATCAACAATATCTTAAAAGAGATTTAATGGATTAACTAAATTATCAATTGAAAATGAACAATCAAAACATATCGATTATAAAACAAAAATTAATAGCTTTACATCTAAAAAGGCTAGAAAAGTAGATTTCAAATAAAAGTATATATGATAAAAAAATTAAAAAAGGATAATTTAAAAAAAAAAAACACTATTAGGGCCCCTCTTTAAGATTTGGCTTTAGTCCCCCAAACTTGTTGAGTCGGTAACACATGTCATTGCGTACGATATGATTACTACGTAATAATCATGATAGAACTTGCTTTGTACAATAACTTATGATGTTCTATTGTCAATTTCATAAAACGAGATACTACATCGAAGGTTATACATACAAATAATTCAACAATTAATTATAAATATAAAATTTGACTAATCGTTATCATGACATTTATATGAGTATTATCTCGCATTTCATACTCGAATGGATTATATATGTTAGCTCTTCACCTCTACATCGTGACATGAGATATTAAGTTCATGATTTGACGACGAATTGGTTCAATTTGTACATTATTCTAGAAATGTAAGTATAATTATATTTATGTTTTAACTTATATAAAACCGTCATCCGGAGGACGATTGATTTAAAGGTAATTAAAAATATTAAAATATTATTTATTTAGGAAGTAACTATATAAATATTTCAATGAAAATTATTATAATTACATATTATATAATCTTGCCATCTTCAAGAAGTCGGTATTATAACTTTTTTATTTTTTATTTTACACAGAACCATCCTCCTGAAGAAGATTTAATTAAAATTATATCAAAATATTTCTCAATTTTTTTGAAATATTATGTTGTTAAAAAGTAGTCGGTTTTCTAAAGTTTTTTGAAAACTTTATTCTTTTTAACAATACAGACTTACGGAGGTCTGAATTTATCGACCTCCATTTGAGGTCGGTAATTTTTAGGTCGGTATTCATTGTTTTTTTAGTAGTGTAATGTGTCCTACCAAATGACCTCTAAATTTATTGTTTGGTTGCAAAGATAGGGATAACTTATCTCAGGATTAACAACTAGTCTATGAATAAGTTATCTCTCACTTAGAGGTATAGTAATCCCAGGATAGGTTATCCTGGGATAAGATGGGTAAATTAACAGAAATACCCACTTAAACTCTCTTTTATACACCACTTTTACGTTCATACATATTAACATAATTTTTAATAACATTCATAATAAAATTTACAACCTTAATTATTCGTTGTTTTTGTAATAAATATATTTTTCTATTAAAATTTTTTATTTTATAATTAAAATTTTCGAATATATTATAATTTAAATATATTTGTGTAATTATTATATTTATTTATATTTTAATTTCTCTTAAAATGTTCACTCCACTAGTAAATTATATACTATTCATTATATAGTTTATTACTCACTGAAAATAATTTCTATAACTAAAATGTAGGAAACTTTTATAATAAATTTTCTTTTACTTTAATAAACTTAAAATGAAAGTCGTAAATTTTTATCTAAATAAGATGAAAGTTTTACTTTTAAACTAAATAAGATGACAGTTTTATTGTTAAGCTAAATAAGATGAAAACCTTATTTAAGCTAAAAAGAACATTTTATTTTAAAGCTAATTTAAATAAGATGAAATTTTAATTTTTAAAACATACGGCACAATCATGGAAATGTACACACAAAAATATTTAAGATTAATAAGATGAAAATTTTATTTTTAAGAATGAATAACTAATGCTTGTAAAGAAAATGTAAAAAAAGAAAACTACATAAGGTGAGGGTATTGTTGTAAACAAACAACTTATTCTCGAAAATTATAAAATGAATATTGGTTTTAATATCACAAACCAAACAAGAAATAAAAATTATTCCAGCATAACTTGTCCCAACATAACTTATCCCATTATAACTTATCTCAACATAACTAACCCCAACATAACGAGTATTCAAACCTTACAACCCCTAAAAATTGATCATTTCTGTTGTAACAGAATTTTCTAATGCCTCTATTTAAAGGACATAATATGGAATTTGAAATGATATCATAAACATGCACTTTAATATGATTTAGGAGGTATGATTATAAAAAGATTATGGGAGTAACGAAAATAAAAACAATTAATTTTTAATATGAAAGAATATGAATAAATGGGGTGGTAATTGTCTTATTCATTTTTTACACTAATAAAAAAAATAGAAAAAATTGTCATAAAAGTGAGGGAAAAAAAAGATAAATAGGAATCTTGACCAATGAGAGGTAACTAATAGTATTCATTAATGTAGCTTTATATTACAGGAAAGTGAGGTTCAATTGACAAATACATCGATCTTTCGGGATATTTCAACTTCTCTAAAATAACAACAAAATATTATTTCTTCTTCCAAAACGAGTACTCTAACGAACTCAACTTACATTTGCTGATAAAAATTGAAGTTGAGTCATTTTAAGAACAGTGACGGTAAAAACCAGATATTTTTATCATAAAGTAAATTTTGTTCAAATCATATAATCTAGGGGGGAAATTTGGTCAAACTTAATCCATATATATTGATAAAAAAAAATTAAACAAATAATTAGATTTTAAAAATTAGGTGTAAATATCCATAATTAGCGACTAATAATACTTTTAATCATTGACTGACCCAGAATTTTTCGTTTAGGGTGTTCGAAAAATAAAACTATAAATGTGTAAATAAATCTTTATAAATGGAAACCTTTAATTCTTTGGATTTAAAGCCAAATTTTAGCACATTTTCAAAAGTAAAAAAAAAAACTTGAAAAACATAACCTATTTTTTTTTAAAAAAAAACTTATAAAATTAAAGAAAAAGAAACAGAAACAAAAAATAGTACACAGAGGTTTGGACCATTTCCATACAATCTAATTTCAAGGCGGACATGCCACTGCGCCATTAGTTTCTCTTTGTTATTGAGGGGGTTCAAAATATATAACTATAGAAGTATAGAAAATTTACCTTTTTGTAGGGTGTAATTTTTTCCTGAGGGGGGTTCACGAACCCACGAGTGTCTGCCCCTGGATTTAACAGTAATTTTAATCATATGTCATAAAGATCAATGACATTTTTCAACAGATGACATAATATATTCGATATTTGTATACAAATTCACTATTTTATTGACATTTTTACCAAATGTCGATCGAATCAACGACATTTTGAAATAAATGATCTACTATATTCGATATTTGTATTAAATATCGCTATTTTAGCAATAATTTTGCTAAAAGTCGCTAAAATCAAGGAAATATTACAACAAATGTTGCTAGTTAAGTGACATTTTTTCTAAATGTCACTAAAATTATTCACATTTTGCAGTAAGTGTGATAATATATTCGGCATTTATGTTAAACATCATTATCTAAGAGATATTTTTTCAAAATGTCAGTAAAACCAATGAGATTTTGTAATAAATGTCATATTATATTCGACATTTTTAGCAAATCTCATAATTTATATGACATTCTTGCTTAATGTCACTAAAACAACGACAATTTTCAATAAATGTCATTATTATATTCGACATATTTAGCAAATGTCATCATTTATATGACATTTTCTATAAATATCACTAAAACGACATTTTTCAATAAATGTGATTATCATAGTGACATTTTGGACAAAATGTCATTATTTTTTACGATATTTGATAGCAAATGTCATTATTTTTACGACATTCGACATCAAATGTCATTATTTTATGACATTTTGCTGTTAAATATCGTGAAATTATTTATTTTCCGACAATTGTTTCAAATGTCACCAAATTTATTTCGTCGTATGTACATTTTCTTGTAGTGTAGCATGGGTTTGTGGTCAAGAACACCTTTCCAGTAACTGTAGTCCAAGTGGAGATGAATTGATTATCTAGTGAAATTTATGCCTAGCACTGAGAGGATATTGCAATCAGAATGACGGTTCCCACCTAGATGAGTTTGGACTTTCTTGGAGGTTCACACCTAGTTAGTTTGGGCTTCCCACAAGGGATCTCCATCTAGAAGAGTATTCATTTCCCAAAATGTGTCTCATGAGATGGAATGCCCTAAATGAGTCCAATTTGAGGACTCATTAACACTCCAAACTTAATATTTTTCTTGTCCTCAAGTAAAACACAAGTTTAACAGTTTTAAAAGGATGTCTAAAATAGTGCTACATAAGACTCAATCATGAATGTACATAACAAGACTCATGCAAAGATCTATTGTGTAACTAATCAATCTGTGTTTGAAATTAGAATTATTGTTTTCAACAAAACTTTACAGAAACACGAAGTTAGCAAAGTTTAATGAATCAGTAAGGGAGATGAACAAAAATTAATTCAAAAAAGACTAAAATCTATAAAGGTACCAGAATCTGGAAAATTAGAATAGAAAAATATTAAGCCCACTGAATTCACAGTGTCCCCTTAAGGAACTTATTCCCCTCTAGTATCAGTGGTTTGATTTGGAATATGTCCTCGTAGGATAGAATGGTCTGAATCAGGAGCATGTTGATACCCAAAACTCTGGTGTCAGCGAACCACTCAACAATAGTAAAGTACACGAAGAAATTTTTTTTTTGCAGAAGAAGAAGAAGAAATCAGAAAAATTCGTAAGGAAATTTTTTGAAGAATGAATAGTATTTATAGGCAAGAGAAACAGGTTCCGAAAAGTTGCAACCCTTTCAGAATCCACACGACCATTGATGAAAGTTCGCAACCTTTCAAACGGTCCAGACTGTTTCTGAAAATTGCAACCTTTCAGAATAGTCATTTGCAAACGGTGAGAAATTTAAATAAAATCGGGAAAGATTTTAACTAAAACGGGTCGCGCGGATCCGATTCGGGTCGGGTTAATCAACTAAAAAGTGGAAACATTTCGGTTAATCTTAACTAAATAATTGAAAGCGTTTATGTTATCAACTAATTAATTGAAAAGGTCTTGTCCATTTAATTAATTAAATAAATAATTAACTAAATAATTAAAACAAACTTTGTCCAAAAAATAATCTCTCGATCGATCATTTTCCAATGCCAAAGCCAAAGCCGAGCCGAGCGAGCAACGATGACGACGGCGCGAGGGGGGTCCTCTTTTCCAACCATTTTAACAATTAATAGGAGTGTTTCTATATTTAAACTACTATTTTTCTTTCCACCGTCGATCAGGGACAAATGCCTTTTCATTAAAGAATAAGAGGACTTTTCAAGTTCCTCTCTTTTCATCTTCCCTCCATTTCCCATTAATTCTTGCTACATACCCTACAATCCCTCACATTAATGGGGAATGGTTATAACATAGGAATGCACAGAAAAACGTGTACTTTACAAGGAAGGATTAATTGCACCTAAATAAGTAGATTTACCCTTCGACTTTCCATAGTGAACATATGCCAGTTATACTCGGTCAATCGGTAGATGCGACACGACCATTGATGAAAGTTCGCAACCTTTCAAAAGGTCCTGACTGTTCCTGAAAATTGCAACCATTCAGAATAGTCATTTGCAAACGTTGAGAAATTTAAATAAAATTGGGAAAGATTTTAACTAAAACGGGCCGCGCGGATCCGATTCGGGTCGGGTTAATCAACTAAAAAGTTGAAACATTTCGGTTAATCTCAACTAAATAATTGAAAGCATTTATGTTATCAACTAATTATTTGAAAAGGTTTGGCCCATTTAATTAATTAAATAAATAATTAACTAAATAATTAAAACAAACTTTGTCCAAAAAATAATCTCTCGACCGATCATTTTCCAAAGCCAAAGCCAAAGACGAGCCGAGCGAGCAATGATGACGACGGCGCAAGGGGGGTCATCTTTCCAACCCTTTTAACAATTAATAGGAGTGTTTCTATATTTAAACTCCTATTTTTCTTTCCACCGCCGATCAGGGACAAATGTCTTTTCATTAAAGAATAAGAGGACTTTTCAAGTTCCTCTCTTTTCATCTTTCCTCCATTTCCCATTAATTCTTGCTACAGACCCTACAATCCCTCACATTAATGGGGAATGGTTATAACATAGGAATGCACAGACAAATGTGTACTTTACAGGAAAGGATTAATTGCAACTAAATAAGTAGATTTACCCTTCGACTTTCCGTAGTGAACATATGCTAGATATACTCGGTCAATCGGTAGATGCGAGACGACCATTGATGAAAGTTCGCAACCTTTCAAACGGTCCTGACTGTTCCTGAAAATTGCAACCTTTCTGAATAATCATTTGCAAACGGTGAGAAATTTAAATAAAATAGGGAAAGATGTTAACTAAAACGGGTCGCGCGGATCTGATTCGGGTCGGGTTAATCAACTAAAAAGTTGAAACATTTCGGTTAATCTCAACTAAATAATTGAAAGTGTTTATGTTATCAACTAATAAATTGAAAAGGTTTTGGCCATTTAATTAATTAAATAAATAATTAACTAAATAATTAAAAAAAACTTTGTCCAAAAAATAATCTCTCGATCGATCATTTTCCAAAGACAAAGACAAAGCCGAGCCGAGCGAGCAACGATGACGACGGCGCGAGGAGGGTCCTCTTTCCAACCCTTTTAACAATTAATAGGAGTGTTTCTATATTTAAACTCCTATTTTTCTTTCCACCGCCGATCAGGGACAAATGCCTTTTTATTAAAGAATAAGAGGACTTTCCAAGTTCCTCTCTTTTCATCTTCCCTCCATTTCTCATTAATTCTTGCTACATACCCTACAATCCTTCACATTAATGGGGAATGGTTATAACATAGGAATGCACAGACAAATGTGTACTTTACAGGGAAGGATTAATTGCAACTAAATAAGTAGATTTACCCTTCGACTTTCCGTAGTAAACATATGCTAGATATACTCGGTCAATCGGTAGATGTGATATCTTTGAACCGCTGAGCTTTGGTGTATACCTAGACAATCATATGTCACACAATTAACCCTATACTATTTATGGTTCTTATTGTTGTGTTCGTTTCAGCCATGACCACCTTTTTGTTTCATGAGTGTATAGAGAATATGCTTTTGACATAAAATTCTCTTTGAAGCGGCTTACACTTCACACTCACATAGGTGATTTCTAACCCTGTCATCTCATAGATAGACTATTTGGTCAAATATTCCAAACTTAGAAAATCATTAAAAACCTTAAGTTTTATTAACTCATTAACAAGCCTTTAAGTCTTAACCTTGTTCCTAAACATTGTCTTTATCATGAGAATGGATTGAGTTGATTGACAATGTCGAACCGTTAGTCTCAACTTTGTTTTTCTTCTTGAATCTAGATCTTGGAATCTCAAGTCTACTAGATAGAGTTACCACCATGCTGACTTGTCTTAAGTCGTAAACCCATTCCTTAGATGATCTTCCAACTACCTCTCTCGCTACGCCTTTCGTTAGTGGATCATACACATTATCACTTGACTTCATATAGTCAATTGTGATAATTCCACTATAGAGAAATTGTCTTACGGTGTTATGTCTCCGTCGTATATGATCAGACTTACCATTGTACATGACGCTCCCTGCCCTATCTATTGCTGCTTGACTATCACAATGTATGCAAATATGTTCCACAGGTTTGGGCCAAAGTGAAATATCCTCTAGGAAATTACAGAGACATTCAACTTCTTCATCACCCTTATCTAAAGCAATTAATTCAGATTCCATTGTGGAGCGAGTTATACATGTCTATTTGGACGATTTCAAAGAGACTGCTCTTCCACCAAGTGTAAACACATAACCATTTGTCGCTTTTACTTCATTTGACCCGGTGATCCAATTCGCATCACTATATCCTTCAATCTCATCAGGATATTTGTTATAATGGAAAGCATAGTGTTGTGTATGTTTAAGATACCCCTACACACGTTTCATTGCCATCCACTGAGTTTGACTCGGATTACTAGTGAACCGACTTAGTTTTCTAATAGCACATGCTATATCTAGTCGTGTACAATTCATAATATACATCAAACTTCCCAACACTCTGGTATATTCCAATTGAGAGTCACTTTACCCTTCTTTCTTTTGAAATGTAAATCTTAAATCGATTGGAGTTTTGACAACATTAAAATTCATGTACTTGAACTTATCCAATACTCTTTCAATATAATGAGATTGAGATAATGCTAGTCCCTTAGGAGTTTTGAGTATGCTGATTCCTAAGATCAAAGTAGCAACTCCTACGTCTTTCATATCGAACTTGATGGATAATATGCGCGTAGCAACATTTATATTATCAATATCTTTACTCATTATTAACATGTCATCAACACACAAACAAACAATGACTTCATGATTCGAAATGTCTTTAATATATACACACTTATAACATTCGTTAATCTTGAATACATTTGCCAACATTATTTGATCAAATTTAGCATGCCATTGTTTCAGTTCTTGCTTCATCCCATAAAGAGACTTCGCAAGTCTACATACTTTCTCTTCTTTACCAGGAACTATAAACCCTTCAGGATGTTCCATGTAAATATTTTCCTCCAACTCTCCATTTAAGAAGGTTGTCTTTACATTCATTTGGTGGATTTTATGATCATACACTGCCGCTAGTGTTATTAACATCCTAATTGATGTTATCCTTATTACTGGAGAGTATGTGTCAAAGTAATTCAAACCTTCTTTTTGTCTGTATCCTTTGACTACAAGTCTAGCCTTATATTTGTCAATAGTTACATCAGCTTTCATTTTCCTTTTAAAGATCAACCGATTCCCAAGCATGATTACTTAAAATTGATTCAATCTCAGTATTGACAGCTTCTTTCCAATAAGTTGACTCAGACAAAGACATAGATGATTTAAATGTTTGAGGCTCATTTTCAAGCAACAGTGCCACAAAAACTGGTTCAAAAGAAGTGGCTTTCTGTTTGCGAGTGCTATGCCTTGGATCCTGACTAGGTAATGTATTTTCCGTTGATTCTTCCCGTGGTCGTTTAAGTCTTTCACTTGTCAACTCACATTCAATTTTATACGGATAAATGTGTTCAAATAACTCTGCGCCATAAGACTTACTTATAATATTAACATGAATCTCAGGATTATCATATTTGTGAACCAAAAACCGGCATGCCTTACTGTTCACAACATATCCAATATATGCACAATCTACCATTTTTGGGTCTAATTATCACCCTTTTGGGTAACTCTACCTTGGCTAGAACCCCCACGCTTTGAAATATTTCATGTTGAGTTTCCTTTTTTTCCACAACTCATATGGAGTTGAATATGTTTTGCAATGGGGTACCCTATTGAGTATCTTATTAGTCGTAAGGATGACTTCCCCTCGGAGGTTTCGTGGTGAACCAAAATTGATCATTAAGGCATTCATCATTTCATTTAATGTTATGTTCTTCCATTCCGCTAAACCATTTGACTTTGGTGTATAGGGTTAATTAGTTTGATGAATAATACCATATTCAAAACATATCTCTACAAATGGAGATTCGTATTCTCCACCCATATCACTTCGAATCATTTTTATCTTTAGATTAAATTGGTTCTCCACTTCATTTTTTGTATTGCTTAAATGCATCAATTGCTTCATCCTTACTATTAAGCAAATATACATAAAAAAAATCGAGTGCAATCGTCAATAAAAGTTATAAAATACTTTTTCCCACCACGAGATGGTGTCGACTTCATATTGCATATATTTGTGAATTAAGTTTAATTGTTTTGAACTTCTTTCAACAGACTTTTAAGGATGTTACAAACTTACTTTCCACATAAATTTCACATTTCAATTTATTGCATTTAAAATTAGGCAACACTTCAGGAGTAACGAATTTTTGCAAGGCTTTGTAATTTACATGTCCCAAACGGGCATGGCATATATCATTTGGCTCCAATAAGTAAACTGAAGCAAAATTCTTTTTACTATTGTCAACAACCATTACATTCAGTTTGAAAAGGCCCTCATTGAGGTAGCACTTTCCTATGAACATCTCATTCTTACTTATTTTAGCTTTTATCACTAACTAGGATACACTTAAACTCATTCTTAACGAGTAGTGCAGCAGAAACTAAATTCTTTGTAATAGTAGGGACATGCAAAACACTCTTCAAACTACACCTTGTCGGATGTCATTTTCAACATTACTTTATCAATTCCTGCAATCCTAGTTGTTTCTGTATTTCCCATGAACGAATCTTCATCGTACTCAGCAGGAGTTTACGTTAAAAAGACTTCTTTCACAGAGAAAATTTGTCTAGTGCAACCTGAGTCGAGGAACCACTCTTTGGGATTTCCCACTAAGTTACACTCCGAGATCATTGCATATAAGTCATCTGCATCTTCGATCTCTTCCATGATGTTTCCTTGACTTTTGCCTTTGTCTTTGTCCATTCTGAGTTGCCCTTGAATTTATTCTTGGCTATCCTGACTTCTAAACGTTGGACTTCTTTCTATTTTTGTCTTTGGTAGGAGCTTCTTCAACCATATTAACTCCAATTGTTGTCTAACTCTTACGAGATTTCTTTTTGGTTGTTTTATTATCTTCCTCAATCTTGAGCCGAATCACAAGATCTTCAAGCTTCATTTCCTTACGCTTGTGCTTTAGATAATTCTTGAAGTCGTTCCACGAAGGAGGTACCTTCTCAATCATTACAGCCACTTGAAAAGTTTCATTTACTACCATATATTCAGTAATGAGATCATGGAAAATAAGTTGAAGTTTTCTGCACTTGTGATCCAATAGTTTTACTATCTACCATTTTATAGTCTAAAAACTTTGCGACCACAAACTTGTTCAAGCGTGCATCTTCTATATTATATTTCTTATCAAGTGCATCCCACAACTCTTTTGAAGTTGTCATTGCACTTAAGGCATTATATAAGTCATCCTCTAAAGCACTCAGAATGTAGCTTTACATAGCAAGTATGCATGTTTTCCATGCTTCAATAATCATGAATTTTTCTCTGTCTGACATTTCAACAGCAGGCACTTGAGTTTCTTCGCTGGTAAATTTCTGCAGATCAAGAGTGGTAAGCCACAAAAATACTTGTTGTTGCCATTCTTTGAATTTCACACCATAAAATTTATCCGGTTTCTCTGCTTGTGGTACAAGAGTTTGGGTTTGTGAAGCAACAACACTGTAACATTGTTGTTTTCCATTTCTAATAAACAAAATTTGATACAGTCTTAGTAAGCAATATCTCAAAATTGCAGATTTAGAGGAGTATAAAACCACAAAGATTTTTTTCTTCACCAAAAACACAAATTAAAATAAAATAATAATTTCCTTAATATTGTAACCAATCTGTGTTTGAAAACAGAATTATTGATTTCAACAAAACTTTGCAGAAACACAAAGTTACCAAAGTTTAATTAATCAGTAAGGGAGATGGACATGAATTAATTCAGAAAAAACTAAAATTTGTTAACGTATCAGAATTTGGAAAATTAGAACAGAAAAAGATCAAGCCCGCTGAATTCACAGTGTCCCCTTAAGGAAATTATTCCCCTATAGTATCCGAGGTTTGATTTGGAATATGTCTTCCCAGGATAGAATGATCTCAATCACCACCGTATTGATACCAAAAATTCTGGTGTGAGCGAACCACTCAACAATAGTAAAGTACACGATTTTTTTTTTTTTGCAGAAGAAGAAGAAGAAATCAGAAAAATGGTATTTATATGCAAGAGGAATAGGTTCCGAAAGGTTGCAACACATTCAGAATCCACACGACCATTAATGAAGTTTGCAACTAATGAATTGAAAATGTTTTGGCGATTTAATTTAATTAATTAATTAACTAAATAATTAAAACAAACTGCGTCCAAAAAATAATCTCTTGATTGAGCATTTTCCAAAAACAAAAATCCAAAGCCAAAGCCGAGTCATGCGATAATGACGACGGTGCGAGGGGATCCCTCTTTCCAACCCTTTTAACAATTAATAGGAGTGTTTCTTTATTTACACTCTCCTATTTTTCTATCCACCACTGATGAGGGAGAAATGCCTTTTCGTTAAAGCATAAGAGGACTTTTCAAGTTCCCAACTCTTCAAGTTCCTCTCTTTTCATCTTCCCTCCATTTCCCATTATTTCTTGCTACATACCAACAGTGTTCTCAAAGATTCATGACACGAAGAGTCGGTGCCACCATATAGATCCTTTCTTAAATCATTTAACATTTCTATAGTAACATGTTCGGGAATTGTTTGAATAGATAAATCTTCCAATGCTTCAATCCCGTCGTCACTATAATCTTGCATTATTTCATCAATGTCATTTTGAAATTTGGTCAGTAGTGGTTCACGACCCAAATTTATTCTCTCGGCATTAATCCAATCTCTAAATAATACCGATATATCCAAGCTATCTGCTGCTAGTGAATGCCTATGATATCCGATTTGAAACCTTGTTGCACTAAAGACGCCTTCCGAAGCTACTGACGACGCTTGCATAGCTAATATATCTCGAGTTATCGGTTGTAGTTTTGGAAATCTTTTGCCGCGATTTCTCCACCATGCTAGAACATGTTCAGTAGGTTCTGTATTTTGATTAACATATGCATCAAAATCATTTCTATTATTGTGAGAAAGTTCAAGATAAGAATCTAAATAATCATCAATATTATCTTCATCAAGTCTACTCCTAGAACTTTGAGGTTCTTGTTCACTTGATAAATTTATATTAGAATTGTATAATTCATACAATTTTCTAGCTTCAAATTTTATGCTATCTTTAACTTGTTGACAACTAGGAATTTTATCTAATTCACTATTAATATCAAAGTTAAAATATATTTTATCAACCATTTTTGATGCACCTATATATTTATAATGAGGGTTTAACAAACATGCGGTTAAATAAATTTGAGGAATAGGAATATAATATTTTTTAAATTTTTCAATCATTTTTTGAATAGTTTGTTCAAATCTTGGTTTATTTTTAAATTTATATAATTTAGAAGAAATCATACAAATATCAGGCAAATAGTACAAATTGATGGACTATAAAGTGCAGATATTCTTTTGGTAGTTAAGTAAAAAACTTTTAGGGAATCTATAAGTTCATATATGTCACGCCAATCACTATCATCGAGTCTATATGACATATCTGAATTATGAGCATTCCAAACCATTTGTAAGGGTATTCTATATTCATAAGCGACTACAAGCATTTCATATAAAGTATTCTGTCTAGTAGACATTGTTTTTGGAATTTTTCTAGGTGGGAGATTATTTTCAAAACAACGATTTTGAAAATCTCTACGCCTAGACTTAACTTGACATTTAAATATAAAAATGACTTGCATTTTCAACTTTTGTGCAACCGTTATCATACATTTGTACACCATTTCTAACAATCAAATTATATATGTGTGCAGTACACCTAATATGATAATCATCACCTTAAATAGGACAAAGAGTAGGTTTTAACAATTCAACAGCAACATTATTTTTGAAGCATTATCTAAGGTTATACTACTTATTTTATCACATATTCCATAGCTTTGTAAAATATCTAAAATAGTTTGAGCTATATAACTCCCGGTTTTTTTGCATTCGACAACATTTATAACCTAAAATTCTTTTTTGCATATACCAATTTTCATCAATCCAATGTGCAGTAACAGTCAAATAATCGTTACCATATACACTACGATCCATATCAGAAGTAATAACTATTTTATAAGTATTATCATAAAATAAACAAGGAAGATATTGAAAATGTTGTGCGCGATAATCAAATACAGCCTTTTTATTGTATTTCTAGCAAAACCTTTAAAATTTGGATTATATACAATTTGAATATAATGTATAAAACCGGGATTTTCAGCAAAACTAAATGGCAAACCCATAACACATATAGTTTTAGCTAGTTCTTCAAGATCTTTTTCTCTACTACATGAACGAGGTAAACTAGAGCCAGAAACATTAGAAGGATTTAATTGTGTTTGTACCATGTTAGAGCCGCCTACTCCTACATTTTCAGGAAGGGGGGTACCGTTCTTTTTAGCTTCCGCTACCGCTTTAGCATGAACAAAATCATTTTTACAACAAGACATTAAATGACTACTCAAATGTCCCGTCCCACCAGATTTACCAACAGTTTTATGATTTAATCTATGTTTACATTTATTACAAATAACTTGTGTTTTATCTTCATTTTGTGTCATAAATTGCCAAATAACCGATTTTTTGGCTCGTTCTACCTTAGGCCTTGGATGTACGGGGGAACAGGGGCAGGACAACGAAAGGGAGCGAGACTATGAGCGGGACTGGGAGTATTAGTAGCCATAGGTGGTTCAGTTTCATCATCATCATCATCAAAAGTAGGTGTATTAGTATAATCATCAATGTCAGTATCATTATCATAATCTTGAGGCAAATCCTCATCAAAATTACCAAAGCGACATTGTAAATGTTCATGATAAGGATCTAATCCTGAATTACTATCAATATTAAAAACAGTATCATTAACATGTGTATAATCATCCGTATTCATTCTTACTATAGTAGATTTTTTAGTTTTAGATATAGAACTACCATTTTTTGGATTATCGGAGGATCTAAAGTTAAACATATTTTGAACATGCTCAATTGCACTTTTTTTTTACTTTTTACTTTTTGAACAACATTTTTACCGGAATCCATATTAAAATATTAAACGTGAGATTATATATAATACGAAAAATATAATACAAACAAATAATTAATCACAAAATAAATAAATAATTATTTCAATATAAATGAAATGTAAATTATAAGTTGGAACGAATGTACCGAACGTCTACTTGAAAAAGTAGACATTTATGACCCGCGAAAGCCGAAAGTTGAAAGTTGAAAGTTGAATTTTGAAGCTCCAAATCCAATTTCCAAAGACCAAATAAGGCAAAATAGGAATTTCAACAATTTTAAGAGATTATATATTAGAGAAGTAGAAAGTAGAGAGTTGAGAGAATAGAAGATGATTTTGTGATTGAAAAGAATGAACGTTTAGGGGTATTTATAGGTAAAAAAAAGGGTTAAAGTGTAATTTTTAAAAATTTGGGGTATTAAAAAAATTAAGGGGGGGTAGGAGGTGTAAAGGGATGCAAAAAGGGGGAAATAGCCGGTGTGGGGCCCAGTAGCTGTTACCCAACGTCTATAAACGGACATATTGTTTTTTTTTAAAAAAAATTTAATAATTCAATCGGACCGGACCGGTAATGGATCAGGATTTATCGGAACCGGGAAAAATCGGTAAATCCCTATTTCCATCTCGGAACCTGTCCCGAAACCGGCCTGAATCGGTACATACCAGGATATACCAGAACGGAAACGGAACCGAACCGGACAGGGATGGACCGGACCGGTATCCGGTAAATCCCGATTCCGTCGCCACTCTTACACATGATTATCAAAGATTCTCATGCTCAAAATATTTGCTACTAATGCAAGTTCAAGCTCAACAAAACTATCTGAATGCCCTCACACAAAGAATGATTCCATATTAACACACATAAGTTAATCATTTTAAGATCAGGAATCATATGCAACACTCACACTTAGAAGGACAAACACAACGCATGTTTTCACCCATAGGTTTGCCCTTATTTTCCAATTAATCTTCGATTCGACTTACTCAACATCAACAAAATCTTTCTAAGGCTTGTAATGGGGATGGGTGCAAAGGTATGGTCATTTAACCTAGTGACCTAATGAATTGTGAAACCCACAAACACTCCATGTTCTCCACCTTCTTCTACCAATTTTCTTCTACTGTTTCTAAGTCATCCTACTATTTGTTTCCATGGATTGCTAGGAAATCCAAATTTCTTTTGGACTTTTAGTCAATAATAATTCTTTTTCATTCTTTTTTGTTTTTTTGGATGGTTTCCATTTCTTTGCAATAATGGTTTAAGGAGACTTTTCTAGGAATTCTTGTTTTCTCCTTTTCCTTTTCACCACACCCCAAGTTGTCTATTCATTCAATAAAAAGTCACGAGGATTATAGGTGGTGGTTTAATAAAGGTCTAGGTTTTCTTCCAAATAAGGGTAAGACTCACGGGGTGTTAATAAGAGTTTCACACGCTGACGGGTAGGTTACAAAAGAGGTATATGTCAAATTTGGCTCACACTCTTTAAAATAGACTAAGAACATTTGAAGAAGACACATTTCTATATTAATAAGACTAACTGCTAAAATTCTACGTTTATTCATGGATGGTTCAAAGTAAGCTCATCATACAAGGCATCGATACTAAAGTAAAACAAGAATACCCACTTTAGCTAGTGTGTAAAGATTATCACAAGAGAAATCAATTTGATACATGGCAAATCACAACGAGATGAAAAGAGTTCACATATTGCCTATGTACCTTCATTTGGTCTCATTATAGCTGTACATTCATGTTTGTTTGATTGAGAGCACTATTTAACTCATCGTCATTGATCGAAACCGAGACTTCAATTCGTAGGAGAACAATCACTTTCATCACA
Organism: Solanum sitiens; assembly: GCA_016801875.1. Lineage (NCBI taxonomy): Eukaryota > Viridiplantae > Streptophyta > Magnoliopsida > Solanales > Solanaceae > Solanum > Solanum sitiens. The sequence continues at coordinate 374,025 of JABWTJ010000304.1, forward strand.
AGAGGTGGCAAGAATTTTTGAAAAATGAAAATTTTTTAGAAGGGTCAAAATCGTTTGCAATTCAACCAAAAATAGGAGCTATAAGCTCAAATAACTGCTCTACAGTTTTAAAACACAATTAATACAGACGACACAATTGTACACAAAAATACAAATATCCATCACAAGAAACCAAAGGTGATGCTCACCCCACCACAAAATAAATGTGTGTTCTCAAATGCAGGTGATAAAACATTCAACAACAATGTAAAGAAAATTAGAGAGGGAGGTAAAGAGGGGATCCTGTCTATGTGTTTTCACCATCCTTCGGGACATCTGTGCCTAATGCATCAGCTTCGAATACAACAATTGTCCCTAGGTTGTCAGTTCGGTTCTCATTTTGTTCATAAGCCATAGCTTCTGCAACGATGTTAGCCACGATCATTTTGTCCACTTCGTGGTCTTCCATAAAGGCATCTACACCTACGTAGAATCCACGATTACATGAAGGAATTGTACGATCAATAGGGATCATCCTGCTAGTACTTGCTTTCTTTCTCTCTTTTCATTCTTTCGCAAGGTCTTCTATCTTTTTGTTTCTTTTGAATTTCAGTGCTCTTACGTGTCGGGGTGGCATACTCCTTCCTGTGACTTTTGGTGTAGTCATTTCTGTAAAGTCTTCGAGAAAGATTAAACGATATTTTAAACATGAGCAGGGAAGTCATGGTTGGGAAATTTCATCACCCAGCTAGTTGGTGGATGCTCGTCCATTTACACGATGCGCTGAAAATGATGCACATATTGTATAAGGGTGCAGACAAAGGGCTAACAAGAGGTCTTTCGGTGTACCGTCTAGTGCATTCGGCGACTTAATCTTGTTCCCTAAAAGTTACAACATTACTATGCTAATGGCATTAATTTATATGAAAAATGGAGACTCTATGCGAACGGCCGAGCAGTTCGGCGAGTATACTCAGCTCTCCAAACAGCCCAACAAGACTATTTTCAACCCATTCTTTCAAATTCAATGTTGCAACCCCTGATAACGAAATTCAAGCCTCTTCAACAAAAACTTCGACTAAGGCCTATAACATTTCAACACATAAAAATTTAAATCAAAGCATAGTTGAATAGGAATCTACCAATTATGCAAGAAGAACCGAGTAATAATCGATAATATATGTTATACCATCAACTCAGTGACTCAACAAAGATTAAACAAACTTAGTGACTCTTGAGAGACATTTTTTTGAAAGAGAATGGACTATAAACATCTACAAAGTTTTGAAGATGCTCATGGGGATCCTCATGAGCCAATTCGCTGAAGATTCCTCTTAGTTGCAAGAGCTGCAACATAGTGCTCGTTTTATGGAACAGTGCATTCCCCTCAACTGGGGTAAGCGGATGTCTCCAAGACCTCCTATGAGATGGGGGTCATTGACAATTTGCTCATTGGCATTGTTGAGATTAATGAAGTCATCTTGGTTGCCCACCTGGCTACAATTACTGCCATTTACACTCATAGTTCTTGCTTACAACACAAACACTTAAAACAAAAATGAAAAATAAGTAAGTAGACTACCACTTATAAGAATAAAAAGTCTACTGAAATACATATTCATGTGACACCACTTCATGAAAGAGGCGCCATTTTGTTGCTTATTGTGGGCAACGACACTACCCTACGGTATGAGTGTGTATGATCATCGATAGTTTGGTAACTCAACCAAGGGTTGAGGTCGTGTCTCAAAGGAGCAATTTCGAGAAACTGTAGTTAAATTAGAATTTCATTCTAATTAGTCATAGCTAAAGAGATTAATGACTAAAAACATTGTAAATTAAAGGGGTGACACCAAAGTGTCAAATATCGATTGGGGGTTTGTCACAAGTATATTTAAAATGATAAAAATGCATAACGGAATAAAGTATGGGGAAATGTTTTTGGGGTGTGAGCTCAATACAAGTTGAGATAAGTAGTTGGGTACATGATTTCGATAGGAAATTTGCAAGATTATGGTGACTAGGCTAAACTTTAGATGGAAATAAGTTCCCTATCGGGAAACTGACCCCGTTTCAAATGTCCTCCTCTCGGACACCCATTTACCAAATGAAGGGCAACCTACGCCTTACCCCACTAGATCTCTTCAGCTGAGTGTTGGGATATGGGACTAGGGCTCATTCTCTCGGGCTGAACCTTATGCCAACCCACTCTTTAGGCCATCAGTCTAGAAGTTTTTGTTTTGCAATCTCTCTCTCGGGCAAGCCGAAAATACATCGGTGAGTTTATATTTGCAACTACAAACCAATAAAGCTAAACCACAACCACTAGGTCTAATAACTATTAAACTACATCTAACCTCTCACAAAGCAAGATCCAACAATAATATCAACACATATTTGCTAAATCAAACCCCCATAATGAGGTGTTTAGCCACATCAAGCAATAATAAATTACACCTAAAATGAAAATGAAATCACATGGGTATAAGAAATTAAACCTTAATATGAGCAAAAGAAGATGAATAGAGAAGACTCACTTCCAACATGGGAAAGATGAAACCCATCCTTTTTCAAGTCTCCCACAAAATCCTCTCCAAACCTGAGATAATATACAAAGAAAAATAATCTAAAGCCACTAAACTATAAAAATGTTAGCATCTCTAAAAATAAAACCTACGGCTAGTATTTATAGATTTCACATTAAGTTCTTCCGCGAATCACTCATCGAGGTTAGTCGTTATCGCCGAACTACTCGACGAATCACCCTTCTTATAGTGCATCGCCGTTTTGTGCTTGCCTTCAACATCTTCGTATTCTTGACCATTGGGCGGTATAGCATTATTTTGCAAACATATTCGATGATGCGCCGACTACTCCTTTCATTGCCTTTTGATCCAATTTCTTCTAGGATTCGCATGTTTGGAACAAAGGGCGAGGTATGTACACTCGGTGACTCGCAAAGTGTTCTTGGCGATGCTCATCGGGCTTCAGTTTCTACGTTCTTTTCAGTCTTTTTGTTCCTTTTTACGCTTAAGTGTCCATGCTTGCAGTAAAACGTCACATGCATGAAACATATTAGTTTTCATTAGATATTGTTACTAAATAAGCATTAAAAGACACTTTTTCTATTAAAATAAATCCCTAAAAAGTCCAATTTGAGGACTCATCAACTTACATTCTTCAAATTGTAAAACTTCAAAATTTTCTCTTGAAAAAATAATATTTAGAAAAATTTCTCAAAAATATTCTAAATTAATGTCTTAATTGTGCTTGAGAAAATAATGAGCTATTTATGAATATTATATATCAAGCACATTCAAATAAGAAGGTTTCATTCCCGAAATGAATAAAAGATATACCACTGTTTGTCTATTGAAGATATAAAATAACAAATCATATACATTTTATTTTGTGTCTAAAAGTTACTACAATATGTACCTGTCGGAAATAGAAATATCTAGAACAACTTTAGTAAAGTAACATTTTAAGGTGTGAGAAATGAATCTTGTTGACTGCTTTCTGTTGTATATTCTATTTATTTCCTTGAAGGAAATAACAATTCATAAACTTTCCTAAAAGAAGTGACAATAATGTCAAATTACCGCTTTGATAAAAAATATTTAAGTGTTAATCACGAATGATAATGGAATTCTAAAGATGTGCATAATATCTATTCAAAAATATATTAAAGAACTAGAAGATTCTTCAAAATTCTGTTATATTGTTTGTTCTCATGAAAAATATAAAAGGTCAATATAAACATGTTCACCTATCATGCTATATCTTAAATAGATTCATCTATATAAGATAGTCATATGTGTGTTTACAATATACATGCAGTTTGACATTCATAGAGATGAATTATCGAGTTAAGAGAATTCATTGGTAGAGAGTTATGTTCCTCACCTTTTAATCTCCACTTTCATTTTTTTCTCTCCAGAGCCCTATATTTTAAGAAATTTTTAAAAATAGATATATATAAAAGTATCACATACAATTTGATCAAAAATTGTGTCATCAAATATAACTTTGTTAGTTGAAAATTAAAGAAATAATAAACCAAAATTAAAAGAAACACCATTAATTGTCTATAGCTAATTACAAGTAAACTTATTATGAAGATGTTTTTTTGCCAAAAGGTCCAGAATGTTACTTTGCTTATGTGATTAACATTATTCTTTCTATAGATGGACTAAAAATATGAATAATTCATTTGAAGCAACAATTTTCTTCATTATCATTGTATGATAATTTTCCCCTTTTCAGTTATTAGCACTTTGTTGTTTCTCAACAAAAGAAAAAGTAACATGACAACCATGAGTGTAATTCCCTAATAGTTGTGGTGATGATGGAAACTCTGAAAGTTTTTGTTATTGAAACTCACCTCAAAAAAAAAATTGAGACAGAATGTGAAGAAACTCACCTCATTGATAGAATCAGTCAGCTGCCTAATGCTATTATTGTTCAAATTCTTTCTCGATTGAACATAACAGATGCCTTGAGAACAACTATTCTCTCTTAACATTGGAAATACTTCTGGCCTTCTATTGTCCGTTAAGGAAATGAATTTGTGTACCACCAAGACATGTGAATGACAATACTCCTTATTGTAACAAACAATGTTGTCATTTAAAGTCCAGAAGTATTTCCAATGTTTAGAGAGAATATTCATTATGAAGGACTCATATATGAACAATCGAGAAGGGATTTGAACAATAAGAGCGTTAGGGAGCTGACTAATTCTATCAATGAGGCTAGTTTCTTCACATTTTGTCTCAATCTTCTCTTTTTTTCTGAGGTGAGTTTTAAATAAAAATAACTTTCAGAGTTTCCATCATCAGCACTACTGCTAAGGAATTGGTCTTTCTCACTCATGGCTGTCATGCTACTTTTTTCTTTTGTGAAACAAGAAAGCTCTAATAACTAAAAAGGGGAAAATTATAATACATTAATACTGAGAATTATTGCTCCTAAAAATGAATTATTCATATTTTTAGTCCATCTATAGAGAGAATAATGTTAATCACATAAGCAAAGTAATATTTCGGACCTTTTGACAAAAAAAAAAAGAATCTTCATGATAAGTTTACTTGTAATTAGTTATAGATAATTAATGGTGTTTCTTTTTTGGTCATTATTTCTTTAATTTTCAACAATCAAAGTTATATGTTTAAGACACTATTTTTAATCTAATGGTATGTGATACTTATATATATATATATATATATATATATATATATATATATATATATTATTTCCTCAAAATATAGGGATCTGGAGAGGGAATATGAAAGAGGAGATTACAAGGTAAGGAACATAATTGTCACCAATGTAATAACGTCGTTTGACATTCATTGTTTTAAGATAAAGACAATTCATTTAACTAATGCTGATTTATACCCAAGCTAGCTAGTTTGACATAGAATATCTTTGATAAATAGCTGAATCACTGCTTATGAGAATAAAATTAAGTGTTGGTCTAGGATATGATATAATGTATAGAATAACACTGTTATGCATATGACCAACTATTATGGCATATTTGGCCTCATAGCAATTGATATAGATTAAGGTACAAAATATTTTCTACCTCAAAGATTTTAACGTGCGATATATGAGTTTATTCGATAAACATAGGAGTGACCTATGTTTAGGGAAGCGAGACTACATCATTTGGACACGTGAATAGGGGTGAATAGACAAACTAGTGAGGAGGTGTGAGGGGTTGGTTCTAAAGGGTACGAGGATTCTCATTCAAAAGATAATTCAAGTCAAATGATAGAAGCATTTGCTGACCCAAAGTAATCTCATATTTCAGTTTCAAATGCTCCTTTTCAATATCCCGAAAGGATATAGTACATGGCATGAATTAAGCATGGTAAACCAGTTGGTTCCAATTGCAATAATCATTACAACGGGGAAAAAAGGAAATTATCATAATAAGTAGGTAATATGCTCTCGTAAAGATTATGATTTCTGAAACCTCATGCGAGCATCAGGTACCTCATTAGTATGATACTTATTCAAAAGTTAATTCAAGTCAAATGCTACACAAATTTGCTGACCCAAAGTTAACTCATATTTCAGTTGCAAATGCTTTTATTAAATGTTCCAAAAGGACAGTCCCTGACATGCATAAAGCATGATAAAACAGTTGGTTCAGATTGAAATAATCCTTAGAAAGGAAAAAAGAAAATGATCATAATAAGCAGCCAATGTGTTCTAAATTGTAATTCTTAGGTATCCTTTGTTTGTATTTAATGTTGGTATGAGTGTTCAAACCTAGTGTTATTAACTGCATTTGTTTACATTAAATTTAAGCACTTATTTGATCTGAATAGGTCTTAGCTATTGAGATCTTATTAAGAGTTTTTTTTTTGAGTATATTCACCCCCGCTACATTCAAAATCACCAAACACCACCACAACTATTATCGTCGCCAACCACCATTGCACTCGCCAACCACATCATTATAATTGTATCTACCCCACCTCTACCACAACTCTGGTGGTTAATCATACTACCAATGACCTCAATCAACACAACTACCACCAACACATTATCAACCACTACATGCTCTTCAACCCCCACCGACAACACCGGCAACTAATAACATCAACTAATTTCTACCAACAAAAGCACATGTACCACCACAATTACTAACAACTAACACCAACCATTACCCCCACAACTAATGAAAAACCATTTTCACAATCACTAGCAAACATATATATTTTATTTTTGTATCAAATAACATTTTTATTTTATTAATTTAAATTTTTTTAATATTAAATACCTTTTTTATTTGAATTTGATATTTATTATTTATTCAATGCTCGGAGCTAACTAAAATATATTGATCACTGAATGTGCATTCATATTGAGATATCTTAATATTGATGAGAACAATGCTTTATGAATCCTAAAGCTATGGACAAGTAATTAATTCAGAGGAAAGGATTGACAAAATTGGTAACTGGAGAATCGAACAACAAAATGTAAATCAGTGGCCTTGTGTATTTATGCAAGCTACTCAACTTAGCAATTGCAAAAATCCAATTTGTATTATTATCAAATAATTAATGATATAATGTTATTTTCTCTTCTATTTTTAATAGGGAAAAGGCTTTCATGAAAATAAATAAATGGACAGGCAGAATAACAAATATAAAAATACCTTAGTTTCCCCAATTTTGACATTCTCTTTTTATCCATCTCCGACACATAGTTTTGCTCCTTTCTAAACACCACCTCCTCTACGACATCCTCCTTTTACACGTCCAAATCGTCCTCCTCTCTTGCTTCCTTGTTACTGTTCTCCGGCCCAGAAGTAGTTTCATAGGATATATGTTCCGCTATCATATCTTAGGTTCAATTTTCAGTTTTAAAAGGGAGTTTTAGAAAAGAGAAACATGACGAGGAAAGAAAGAGTATTTCAAAGGGAAATTTTGTTTCCAACAAAACTTTTAGTGGTGTTTGGATTGACTTAATAAAAACAAAGTTCCCTTTTAAGTTTACTTTCGCAAAAAAATAAAAAAATATGAGCATTCTCAGTTGGTCTGCACGACACCACTTATATAGGATATTTGAAAACAAAATAAATAGAATAGAAAGCAATAAAAATAAGAGGATCTCTTTTATTAATTTTAAATTTCAAGTGAAAATGTGAAATACAAATCCTGAACTTTCATTGTTCACCCGGAGTATGGGCATTGTGACTATTAGTTGCAGTATTGGGATGTAAACAATTTGGCATTCTCAGCATCTTAAAGGACACTTTCCACAAATAATCATACTGCATTATCAAATAAATTTGAGTTAAAATGTATTCAACGCGTCTTGATGACTCGAAAAATGAATGCAAATTTTTACCAACATGAATAAATATAAAAGAGTTTAGACCACATCTTTTCCCCAAACCTCACTACAATTTTCCTAAGATCCTCTGCTCTGTCTTTCCCAAAGATAGGAAAGTGGCTCTTACTGTCCTTAATTCTATACAAGCATATTGACAAAAGATCAACTTTAAATTAAAGGCTTGATAAGAATACAATCTAGATAAATGCTTCTCAAATATATTAAAACATGTTGACATCACGTTTTGCTGTGAAAGAATAAAACTTATTTTATATAAACAATATAAGTAGTTATAATCAAATTACTCAACCGAGTAGAATTAATAGAAATCCCCCAATTCACTTGGAGAAGTGAGCTTTGAAAAAAATTAAATCTAAAAAAACAGGTTATTCCACATTAAACTAATAAAACACAAATTAACAGTTGATTCCAAATCCAAAATCTTTAACATAAACACAAGAACAAGATGATTATTTTCTAAATAAAATTTACACATTGTTGACAATCCGTTGACGAGTATAGAGCAGACGTTTATTTCGCCAATCACCAAAATCCCTATATCCGGCAGCAGCTCCACCTCCCTGAGCCTGAGCAGCCATCTATCTTGTACCATCCATCTCAATTTATGACCTAATCGAATTTGTTTCTTCACAATCGAAATATAAAGAAGCAAAACATGTTACTAAATTTTAAAAGAGAACTGCAAAATTAGAGATAGATTAGAAGAGTTTTATATGTGTAGAATGGGCTTAGACTTATGGGAAGGGCCGTCTCGACCATAAGGCCACAAAAGCAATCGCTTGGGGCCCAAATTTTTTTGGGTCCCCCATTTTCTCCCATATATGTTTATTATATATATATATATATATATATATATATATATATATATATATATATATATATATATATATATATATATATATATATATAGAAAATATCATACATTGATAAATATTAAAAGATTTTTTTTGTATAGAAAATATAATTGAGAAATTGAATATTGTTTAGTTGATTGTAGTATCTTTTCTACATTCTTATGTGACTAGTTAATTATAGTATCCTTTCTAGTTTAGCATGTGACTATCTCTTTTGTTGTCTAGCACATTTATATTATGACGTTTATCATGAACCAATCGTATTGTGTTCTTATACTTACTTTTTTTTATTCTCTTGTCACTATTTTTTGTTCTTTCATTATTGAATATTCTAAAGTCTGATCTCAAACGTTCAAACCTTTTACATTATCTAAAATCTATTGTTGTGTATTTATACAAAGATCAAATTTGTTTTTGGTGTCTTATTTAAATTTCAAGCACCAACACTAATCAAGATCATTTTAATATTTATATATCTACTTATCAAATTCATCACAACACTATTTTAATATAATCATATTTAAAAAAAATGAGTCCTATCTTGTTATTCTAATTTTATATTATATAATTTTCATTGAAAATAATTTACATTGTTTACATTCTTAATTTATAATGCTAGTCCTGCCTCTCTAGACCTCATTTGTATGATTACACAGACTATGATATAATTATTCAATTTATTTTTGTCAACTAAAAAAATATGGCCTCTTTATACGTTTCACTTTAGGCCCCCAAACATGTTGAGACGACCCTTCTTAAGGGCTCTTTTGGTAACAACATAAGAAACAAGTTATCCATATTAATTTCCATATAACATATACAATGTTTGGTAGATATATATGAAATAAGTCATTCATGAATAAAATTAATACGACATCTGGTTGACAATTTTAAAATGCACATAACTAATACATGTATAATTTATTACGAAATCTTAAGTATTTTTTATGCAGAATAGAATATAGAATTTTAATACATGTTTAACTTATCTCTTCATAAGTAATATCTACATAAACAATAGACAAATTTACTCATAATTAATCTCTACATTACTACGACGTGCATAACTCTAACAAATTAAGTAACATCCCCTTAGTACCGTTTAACAAATTTAAAAAAAAAGCTTTAGGTACTACAAATCTTAATTTGTACTACTTTCGAAATGATATTGGTCAACAATTAATGATATGGCAATGACTAGTATGGAATGATCTTATGGAAATAATTATGAGATTAGACATTATATTGAGAAATTGGGGGCTAAGCCATCAGTGTTGGCTATGCGGCTCTATTGTTACAACATTGCGTTTATATTCATTTTGATTATTATATTTTGATATATGAATAATCAATACTTTGGACATAATATTAACTATTTGCGTATGAATGACAATATTGAGATAAGTTCAAGGTAGAAATTTACGATTTAGCTCTAAGCATGAAACTTAATGAAATTGAAATTTTATCCACCAACCAACAAGAAGGGATGAAACTCGATATATACTTGGACTCTATAATGAATTGGTTACTCGAAAATATTATTGGTTCTGAATTCAAACTTATTAATCTGAGTTGACTTCCTGCGTAAGTATTTGAGAACGTGTTTGACTTGAGTTTAAAATTGAGGTAAGTGAAACATTAAGCTTCGGGTGCTTGCTTTTCAAATCCCTTTTTAAACATATTTTTTCGGCCTGGGTTCGGAAGAACGTGTGCTTGGGAGAACCAGTGGTCTTTAGGGCCAAACACATATTTTTCTTTCAAGAATACGAATTAGGACTCCGTTGATAAAATTGTTTCGCGATCTGATATGAGTGTGAGCCATGAGGTTTGGACATTTGTATGATTCTTGACGGTATTGTGCATTGTGTATGGTTGTTGGAAGTACTGAGCATTGTGTATTCTTCTAAATATATTTTTCTCATCGTATTTGTTGTCGTGGACTTGTGGTGTTGATTAATTGCTTTAACTGCCTTTTTTGGCAAGTTCTTAGTGCAAATTGTCCTTAAAAATATAGCATTTTTTGATAAACAATTGTTTGAAAATTCTTGGATATTATTTTTAGATATAAAACGTATGCAAATAATTTTTCTGCTCGTGGTGTGTTTATATACTCCAACACTTATTGCAAGGGTGTTTTAAAGGAGCAGGTCAAGGATTTCATGGTTATATATGTGTATAACTCACGCATTACATGCATGTCCATGTAGATACTAATGGTGATGACAAAGCTAGCAATTGCTGAGTTTACTAGAGTTGATCCACAGTTGTTGAGGTGAACAAATGCATTTCTCGTGAAGGCTTTCAAAAGACTCATTATTATTAATAGGGAAAATGCACAAGTACCCCCCTAGAATATGACCGAAATCCCGGAGACACACATTAACTATTTTAAGGTCCTATTACCCCAATGAACTTATTTTTTTTGTAATTTTGTGCACCTTTTTGGCTTACATGACATCCAAATATCTCCCACTCGCCTCAATTGTGTGGAGTCATGGAGTGTGCCAGGTAAAACAAAAGGTGTGTAAAATTACAAAAAAAATAAGTTAATGGGGATAATAGGACAATAGTTTAGTTAAGGTCTCTCTGGGATTTTGGTCATAGTCTAGGGGGAACTTGTGCCTTTTCCCTTATTAATACTCCGAGTCCTTTTGTGGTTCCTTTTTGTGCATCTTGGTTTAGTATGGGATTTGGGCAAGAGTGTTATATTCATATAGTGAGATACTAAGTGTTCATAATAATTTATCATACTGTTTGAGTACTTATTTATTTCGGCAAATGTTATGAATTAATGGTTAAGGTATGTGAGTTGGGATTACATGTCAGGTGGTGTGTGTTTGCTGCCAATTACATCAAGGGAGTAGTTTGGAACGTGACATAAACAAAACAAGTTCACTTCTAACGTAGTAAACACTTTGCAACTAACTCCCTAATTAGTAAGAATTTGACATCTTCTCCCAAAGTTATAGACCTTTGAACTTTACTCTCGAATTAATAGAACTTTAACATTTATTCTGGAAGTGGTAAAATTTTCAAAATACATACTCCCAAGAGTAAACCTGCCAAACTTTCTCCTAAAGAGAAAATAATTTGAAAACTATATGAGAAATACTCTGAAGCGATGTCTACTTCAGCAAAATAATGAGATGAGTTTTGTATTTCAAACACATTCAAGTAATCAGATTTCATTATCCGTAGTGAATGAATGAAATACCACAACTTCTCTTGAAGAGAAAAAATAATAAAGGATGTACATGTCATTTTTGTAGATTGAAAATCATTTCAATATGTACATGTAGTACATAGATACATCTTGATTAACTTTATTAAAGTATCAATATAAGGCGGAAGAAAATAAATCTTGTGAAATGATTTCTACTGTATGATTTATTAATTTCCTTTAAGGAAATAAAAATTTATAGATTTTCCTAAAGGAAGTGAAACCTATATAAAACTATTGCTTTGATAAAAAGTATTCGATGCTAATCATGAATAATTTTTTAAACTTGAAACGGTGCATATTAACTATTCAACATATATTGAAGAACAAACAGATTCTTTGATATTTTTTATTGTTTGTTCTCATGATAAGTAGATTAGACCAACTAATATTTCAATCAAATCTCTAAAAATATAAAAAGTGAATATGGACATCTTCACCTCTTATATGATATCTTAAATAGATGCATACATATATAAGATGATCTCATGTGCATTTATTGTCAACGTGCATTTCGAAATTCACAAAGTTTTTGTTCGTGTTAAGAGCATAATTTCCAAATTGAGTAATCAAGACATTCATCCTAATAAAGTTGAGTGATATGTGAGCTAGTTTGACACTGAATACCTCTAATAAATAGTTGAACCATTGCTTAAGAGAATAAATTTTTTGTGTTGGTCATTGACAGGATATATTTGTATACAACAACGCTTCTATGAATCAAACCAACAAATTAATACTAGGGTGTGCTTGGTAAGGAGGAAACCATTTCCCAAAAAATATTATTCAATTTTTCTATGTTTGGTTGGTCATAATGTTTGGAAAATTTATTTTCTAGAAAAACAAGTTTCCTTAAAAACGATGACAATAACTTCACTAATGGAAGTAGGCAAAAAAGTTGCATAGGTGAAATTCTAAGTTTATTTTCTCCTTCACCCACTCAACCCCCATCCCTTTACCGTTCCATCACACACTAATTCGTCCACTACTCTCAATTTGTTAGGTCGGAAACAAATAATTTTTCATCTAGTAGATTGTGATGTGCGTTATATAAATAAAATATATACCATCATTCACAACATAAGAAACAAAGAAATATTTTGTGATAATTAGTACGATACTCATTCAAAAGACAATTGAAGTCAAATTCTACAAAAATTTGATGACCCAAAAATAGTCTTATATTTAAATTGCAAATGCTCCTATTAAATATCTTAGAGGGAAAAACTCTACAATATACATAAAGCATGATACAAAAGTCGGTTCCAATTGCGATAATTGCTACAAAGAGAAAAAAATATCATAATCAATAGACAATGTAATTTTGATGAGCCTACGACTTATGAAACCTAATGAGAGCTTTAGGTATGTGTAAATAATAAATTGATGATATCTGAGTAAATTATGTCGCATTGTGGACGGATATTATGGCCCAATTTGATACTATATAACGCACAATATTGTTTAATACAAAAGAAGCTAAATTCTAAATTTATTTAAGCATAGTGGTGTAGAAATGTTTTTCAAGTGAATCATGCATCTTGACAAGTGTAACCTTATTGGACCAACATGTTAGGGTATAAACTATTGATCATGTATTTAGAAATAGTATTCTAACAATTTAAAAGATTAAATATCTTAGTGAGAAATTGTTAGGCTATATACTATTAACCATGCATTTATATATAGTACATTATAACAATCGTAACGGCTAAAAGTCTATGTACACAATTGTTGGAATCTATACTATTAACCATATGTTTAGATATGGTATTTATTGTAAAATAATTATATATTTATTCATTCTTAATAGATCATATATTCATTTATGATGTTTGTTTACTTATATAGTAGATCATTTAGTGTATAGAGTTTAATCTTATACAGAGATAATTAAATCATCGGTGTATAAGTATAAAGATTTTTATTCACAATCTAAGATGAGAATTGGACATGGCATCGGTACAATTCTCGCACATGATCAAATGTAGTTTATCTTGAATTGAGAATTATAAAGTTCTAATTTCTTATGCTAGTACATTTTGTATGTATTGAAAGAAACTGAGTAGACGTAGTTTCTTTAGACTGACTGACAAAAACATATTTTCTAAATTATCAAATATACTTATATACTTAATCCTCACATAATTATTATGATCCGTGTATGTTAATTATCATTTTCATTCATTAAAAGGTGAGATTCTAAGATGAGTCAACATACCTGGTAGATTGAATGATGATAATATATATTGGTAAAATAATAAGTTAGTTAATGGAATTCATGTCCCGATATAGAGAATGATGATATGCCTCTTGAGAAGCGTAAAACTTTTTATAGTGTCAAACCTTACTAGTGGATTTATAATTCCAATACATGAAATAACTGAAGCAGTGCTCTAAAGAAAATTTATCATTGGATTACGTTCGTCAGTAATTATTTTATTGATTAGTATCTGTAATCTTAATACAGAGAAATACATGTATTTAATGGGAAATTTCGAAATATAAATAGAGGAGTGCAATTACAAATTTTTAGTAGAATGATTATTAACTAATTATGGTAATAATAATTCAAATTAAATATTTTAGATTATTTCCATAATAGGAAGCCTCGGTAATTATTTTGTTGTCCCTACCCTCCAAATATTTAACAAAGGACTTAGGATATATTATAAAGGGAAAAGAGAGAAGTATGTGTCTTTATCTATTCTATGGAAAGGAAGAAGTATGTGTCTTTCTCTATTCTAACGCAATTGAGAAGTATATTACTTTTTCTATTCTAAGGAAAGGTAAAAGGACATGACTTTTCTATTCGAAGAAAAGGGAGATGTTCATGTCTTTTTCTATTCTAAGGAAAGACGTCATATTCCTTCTCCTTGAACAAGGAAAAAAACCATATAATAGGGATTCTTCTAACTCTTGAAAGAATATAACTTTTCTATAAAATACTTGCCAACCCAAGTAATAAGTAAGTTTGGAAGGTAAATCAGGTCACTACAGAAGACCGTAGAATTGTGGTCCAGTTTGTATACTAGCTTGTGGACTAACATGAATGTTCTAGCTTGTCTACTAGCATGTGGATTCAATTGAAGATATTTGCTGACGCTTCAATAGGTATTTCTGAAATTAAGTTCAAAAAGTTTATATGCTCTAACATGATTATACTTGTTCAAACATAAATGATGTGTTGTCTATTATTCATGTAAGTTGTATGATTATGGTAGGCTTCCGATGTGCATAGAGTTTTCCAACATAACAATCCACAAATTTAATATTGTCACTTGACAAAATGTATATGGTAATTCTCAAAGGATTGAAACTAGCTAAAGTATTTATAAGTTTCTATAAACTTGTTCATGATCCTTATGGGAACATCAAATAAAGTGGATGTTACTTAATCACCATAGTGAATATTTATTGACAAAGAAAATAATAGTGACTTTGCTTACTTCTGTGTTCTTATAAAGAAAATATCAGGGATTGCTGTACTTGTTGTTTATGTTGACGACATAAACCAACAATAAATTTCCTAAAAGCTTTGTCTATCACCTTTACACTTTTGTGATTATGCATGAAAATAATACGTTGGTAGTGTTCATGTAGTGTTGAAATTGAAGGCATTTTTATAGATTCAACAAAAAAAAATTATCTGTTAAAAATCAGATTATATTTTAGATTCATTTGTTTGGTCAATGAAGAAACTCTTTATAGTATAAAAAGTCCACGAAGCACTGTCTATTAAAGCACAATTATATTATATTGATTTTGTAAAGTTTATTTATTGGATTTAAGGTTTTCTTCAATTTGGTCTAAAACTAGTCCTAGATCACAATATTTGACTAACATAAGCCACTGTCGCATGGAATTAGGATAAGTACTGTTAAAATTTTGACCCCTAGAATTTGCCTAAGGAACAAGTTTATTCTATATGTTCCTTTGCAGATTAAAGCAGTTACATTTTGTGAAGCAAATAAAATAATGACACAATATTTTATCGAGGAAAACCCCAACTCACAAGGGTAAAAACCACGACCCACACCTCTGTAGGATTTAACTCCACTTCAATAAACTTTGAACATCAACAATAGATTACAAACATACGTAGCCTAAAGAATAATAAACTCTAATTCCAAGCTAAGAAATTATAAACTCTATTCCTAGCTACCCAAGACAAAATCCCCAGGTTTAAGTTTTCTACCGTCCGTCAAGTTTCTCAAACTTGTTAGACAAATCCTACACACATACTCGATTGTATTCAAAACTCTTAATCACAATCTTACAACTTTTTCCTCACAAATTGGCAACACTCGCAAGTAACTCTCAAAACTCTCTCAAAACTCTTGATTGTGTTTTGATCTTCTCTCTATGTAAATGCACAATTTTTCTCAAATGAAACTATCGCCCTATTTATAGATTTGGACTTGAATCCAAAACCTATTTCAACTAGAAATCCTACTTGTGCTCTGCTTCCTTTTTCTCTTTAAACTTAGAAGCTCACGCGTAGGATTCCTACATTGTGCGGAACTCCTAGTTCAACTCGAACTTGTCTTTGACGCATATTCAACTCCTTCTTCAACTTGAACTTAACTTTGCCGCATCAAAGCCTTGTAGAATTCAACTTGGATTCTTTATCACTGCCGCCTCAAATTATTTCCTTAACCAAGTAGGAAATAGTTTTCGCCGCAACTTCAACTCGAACATTTTTGTCTTTAAACCAAACTCGACATGGACTTCTTTTTGTACTTTGCATTGAAAGGGTACTTTTTACATGAATTTCCTTATTTTGCTTAGGAAAATAGTCTGCTTTCTACACAATTTTCCATAACTAAATAAGAAAATATTTTTGAACGCTAATTCCTTTCACTTTTGGTTTCGCTAAAATGTGTAATCCTATTCAAACTTGAATTCACTGAAACGTGTGTTAGTACTGTCTGTTCTTCTACGCAACTTTCCTACTTTAAGTATGTTTCAAAATAAATTACTCGTTGTACTTAATTTTCAGAATCCTTCTGCAGTGATCTTCTTAAACACCTTCTGCCAGTGATTTTCTTAAACACAGATCATGTCTGCTAAACTTGTTTCATGATGCAATCTTTGTCATTCTTCAAAATATACATATTCATGTGTACCTAAAAAATTCCCCCTTTTTGATGATGACAAGCCATTGATTCTTGTGTGAATAGATCAATCTGTGTTGTGTCAGTTTTGTAAAACTCAATATACAAAACAAACACATTAGAGGATCAAGTTAGACCAATTGGGTTATACATATTACACAAGTATGCACTTTCCCTTTTGACATCATAAAACATTGTGAAGGCATACACCACACTAAGAGAAACAAATTCGATACTCATGGCCATTAGGGCTATCACCTACACAAATACTTAAAAGTCAAGAACTTAGTTAGCTATAGCAAAGTATTTGTACAAACATAGGAGATAGACATGAACCAGAAACTCAAACCCAACATTAGCATTAATGAAGAAGCATATATACCATAAATGTAATCAAAATTAAAGATAAAATCAAGTACTTGTGATGAGAAAAAAATTGGGAAGTCAAAGGCTAGAGTGGATAGGTAATATCAAAAGATCGGGCATGAGAGGATAACTTGAAGTCATTTTTCAGCAGAAATTTTTTTATCTTTTGGATTAACAAAATTAACAGCCTTCTAAATTTCAAAGGTAGTGTTGGTCTGTGCAAGCTCAATTACTTTTATTTTTTTAAATAATTGTTCAATCAATTGTGTACTCTCTGCAGTACCAATAGTTCACTCATCTTTAATTTCAATAGAATCAGTAAGAAGAACAAGTGTTCTTAAACAACATTTGTAGAGGAACACGTTTTCTCAATCTGTTCCCTGAACATGGTACTATCCGATACAACACCAACTATAATTTTTTTTTATCAATCCTAAACCCTAGTTTATATGATTTCCAATAGAAGAACTAGGTTCAAAAAATGGGTTTTCCATCGATTCCCCCTCACTAGATGCACCCAATGAGCCTAACAACTGAACTTTGTTCAAGTGTAGGCCCCAAACTATTCCCCCTCACAAGGTACATCCTCCAAAACTTCCTTCGTAATTTTAGACACACCCAATGTAGATTCCCCCTAATAACAGGCAGTCTTATATTTTATAAGACACCAAAGTAGAGGTATCATCCATTAAAGTCATCTCAACCATAGACTATAACACATGATAAACCTTGAAAAAGATTTTTTTTAAGAAGATATTTGTTTAGTAGTATTGATGACATGAATATATCTTTTGGGACAAGTAGAAGGAAGAGGTTCAAATGCATTGGTTTTATATTTAATTATGAATAATTGTAGTGCACATACCTTTGATTTCTTGATAATGCTGAATTTTGCTTCAATTTTACTAAGTTTCTCTCCCATGACAGATGCAAATACAATATTATAGTGCATAATTAGCATGACTTGAAAAGTGATGTAGCGACATACAACTTAATGTACAAACTGAGCATAAAATTCAAGATTAGAGGGTAGTATGCATAATGTTCATTAGTCATTGAGGGATACTTTAAAGGTGTTTCTTTGGTCTTGCATAATTTTCCACCTTCTTTGATTTGACCAAAAAGAATTTTCACCACAAAAACTAAGATTCAATCATTTTCTTCAACAAGTGAGAGGCATTTCTAGTTTCAATCATGTGTCTCAAGCAGCAACTGTTCATATAGGATCTTGTTGTCCCTGCAAATTCAAAGGTTAGATTTAGGAACCCATACTAGATTCGGTCCTTTGTATTGATAAAAAGGATGAATTCGATCTCTATTAATCCATATTGGTAAAACATTTTTTGATTTTTTCTTTTGCCCCAACCTGTTCCATTGACGTGATTACTTTCTTTTAATATGGTTGGTTTTTCTATTCGAGGCAGTCTTGAAGTTCTTATTCATGTGAGTTGTAACTATTGGGCAGGTACCCATTGAGTGACCACTATTACCACAATGTGCGCATAGATAAGAGGTTTTCTTAGGGACTTCTTTAACAAATCCGATTCCACCATTAGTGTTATGTGTTCTATTACTTAGTTGAGTCACAATCATTGAAGGTTGAGTCCATTTATTCTCCCTCTCAGGCTCATACTTAGTTCTAGCTAGGTCAAGATTTGTTCTTCTAGATTTTTCCCTTTTAGAAGATAATTCATTTTTTAACCTTATTAGATCTTGTTCACATCTGATTTGGTCACTACTAATTTTTTCTTTCTGATTCCCAGTAACACTTTATTTCAAAATTTTAGATTTGAGAGCCAAAGTGCAGGAATCAAGTTGTTGTACATGTTCCTTTAGGAGTTGATTTTCTTTCTTGAGATCAGAATTAACTTTTACAAGATCAATATATTCAAATTTTAAACTGGTCAAGGAAGTCAATACTTGATATCTATTTTCATTCCACTCTTGAAGGTTATCCAAGAGAGTTAGAATAAAAGAAGATAACATTTTCCTTGAAAAATCTTTTAGTTTATTTTTAAGGTAAAATAAAAAAAATACCTCTCTTTTCTCAATGTCTGATTCATATTCTGGTTCTGATTCCTCCATGGCCATCAAAGCAACATCTTCTGTATCATCTTCAGTTGAGTTGCCTAAACATGTTCCCAATCAATTGCAATGTCAGATTCTTTTTCTTTGCTCGGGGAAGTTCCTTCATGTGCATTGACCAATGTATCCCAAATTTGTTTCGATGTAGTACAACCAGAGATGCGATTAAACTCATCTGTTCCAAGTCCACATACATGGATATACTTAGCTTTAGCATTCTTTCCAAGCATTCTATAATCAGTTTCTCCATATTGTGCCTTGGGCTTTGGAATGACTTTTCCTTCATCATCCTTCATCATAGGAATAAGAGGACCATTAATAACTGTCATCCATAATTCATTGAGTTGGACTTGTAGAAAATCCTCCATTCTTGCCTTCCACCATGCATAGTAATGCCCATTGAATAGTGGTGGGATGTTGATGTGTTGACCTTCACCGTGTCCGAGAGGAGGTGCAGAATTCATAATAATCTTATCTTGAGTTATTAGACTCTTCGAAGATAACCTGCTCTGATACCAATTGTTGAAATTATGACCCCCAAAATTTTTCTAAGGAACAAGTTTATTCTATATGTTCCTTTGCAGATTACAACAGTTACGTTTTGTGAAGAAAAAACAATAATGACACAATATTTCATTGCGGAAAACCCCAACTCACAAAGATAAAAACCACGACCTACACCTCTGTAAGATTTAACTCCACTTCATTAAACTTTAAACATCAACAACATATTACAAGCCTATGTAACCTAAGGAATTATAAACTCTAATTCCAAGCTAAGAAATTATAAACTCTAATTCCTAGCAACCCGAGACAAAAATCCCACAGGTCTAAGACTTCTACCGTCCGTCAGGTTTCTCAAACTTGTTAGACGAATCCTAAACATACACTCGATTGTAATAAAAATCTTACAACTTTTTCCTCACAAATTGGCAACACTCGCATGTACCTCTCAAAACTCTCTCAAACCTCTTGATCGTTTTTTGATCTTCTCTCTATATAAGTAAGCAATTTTTCTCAAGCAAAACTATCACCCTATTTATAGATTTGGACTTGAATCCAAAACCTATTTCAACTATAAATCCTACTTGTGCTCTGCTTCCTTTTTCTCTTGAAACATAGAAGCTAGCGCGTAGGATTCCTTCATTGTGCGGAACTCACAGTTCAACTCGAACTTGTCTTCGCCCCATCTTCAACTTCTTCTTTAACTTGAACTTAACCTTGCCGCATAAAAGCCTTGTAAAATTCAACTTGGATTCTTTATCACTGTCGCCTCAAATTATTTCCTTAACCAAGTAGGAAATAGTTTTCGCCGCAACTTCAACTCGAACATTTTTTACTTTAAATCAAACTCGACATGGGCTTTTTTTTGTACTTTGCATTGAAAGGAAACTTCTTACATGATTTTCCTTATTTAGCTTAGGAAAATAGTCTGCCTTCTACACAGTTTTCCTTAATAAAATAAGAATTTGTTTTTGAACGCTAATTTCTTTCACGCTTGGTTTCACTAAAATGTGTAATCTTACTCAAACTTGAATTTGCTGAAACGTGTGTTGGTACTGCCTTTTCTTCTACGGAACTTTCCTACTTTAAGTATGTTTCAAAATAAATTACTCTTTGTACTTAATTTCAGAATCCTTCTGCCAGTGATCTTCTTAAACACCTTCTGCCAGTGATCTTCTTAAACACAGATTACGTCTGCTAAACTTGTTTCATGATGCAATCTTTTTCATTATTAAAAATATACATATTCATGTGTACCTAACAAGTACGAAAATAATGTTTTCCCTCTTTGGTCTATCATCACTTGTCCATGAAAAGTTCATGTCTTTAGCTTGATGTCAAATATCCCTAGAACCTTCAATATTCTGTATATTCACCCAATACGTCATTCTTTATTAAAATCTACAAGAAATGTCTCCACTGTTCTAAGATAAGGCTCAATTTTATCTAATCTCTCCTTTACTATTACTCAACATCCGAGAAAATGCTCAAAATAGTCCACTATCTTTGGACTTAGGCTTAAAATGATCCTATTTCTTTTCCGAGACTTCTGAGCAGTAATACGTGAGACATAACGATGATTGAAGGTAGTGAAAGAGTTGAGTTAGACATAAAATTCATTAAAAGGAATTATATCAAGGACCTAAATTCTCTAAGCAAATATTTATGATGTAGGAAGCCCCTATATAAAAAGTTGAATTAAAAAATGTCCTTATAAAGTCATAATATTTCTAGAAAAAATGTAAATCCACACTAATATATATATATATATATATATATATATATATATATATATATATATATATATATATATGTGTGTGTGTGTGTGTGTGTGTGTGTGTGTGTTGGATTTTAAAAGGTGTAAATGTAAAATGAAGAGTTGCGATTTTTATAAAGAGTTGAAAGTTTTATGAAAATTTGCAATTTTTATGAAAACTTGTGACTTTTATGAAAGGTTGTGACCTTTCTGAAAGATTGTGAATTTCCAATATTTTGTGACCTTTTCGGTAAGGAACAATGCTACCCTTTGTTAACTATAAATTGAGGAATTTGCTCTCATTTTAGTATAATGATTTTTTCTGGGGAAAATGCACAAGTACCCCCGTCAACCTATGCCCGAAATCCCAGAGACACACTTATACTATACTAAGGTCCTATTACCCCCCTAACTTACTTTATACGTAATTTTCTATCCCTTTTCGGCCTACGTGGCACTAGTTTGAAAAAAAGTCAATCAATGTTGGGCCCACAAGATAGTGACACGTAGGTCGAAAAGGGGTAGAAAATTATTAATTAAATAAGTTCAGGGGGTTATAGGGCCTTAGTATAATATAAGTGTGTCTCTGAGATTTCGGGCATAGATGGAGGGGGTACTTGTGCATTATCCCTTTTTAACTTTACTGTCGTTGAGTGGTTTGCTTACACCGTGATTTTTGGTACAGATACACCGGTAGTGAGATTGTTCTATCATGGGAGGATATATCACATTGACTTTGGGTACTTAGGGGTATAATTTCCTTAAGGGGACATTGTGCATTCATGGGCTCAACTTTCTTTCTTAGAGAAAAATATTTTTATATTGTTTCTAATCTTTTTTCTTATTTTATTCTCCTTACCAGCTTTAATTTTCTAGTTTGAAAATAATGTTTAAACTTCGTTGTTTCTTACCAAGTTCTTTAAAGTTTTGTTCGAAATATCTTAGGAATACAAGATGACCAACAATTTTAATGAAATTATTATATTATTAGTGTTTTTTATATTTTTATGATTGAGAGAAATAAATAATGGAAGTAGAAGATTAATGTATTTCATTGTCAGAATTCGGTGCTTTGTTAGCAAGGTCAAAATGAGAATGTACAAAACGAATTGGTGGTGTTTGGATAAAATATTACACCAAGTAAGCTTCTTCTTATTTATCTGAGGAGGAAAATAGTTTCTAAAAGTTAACGGTTTTGATATTTATCATGTATTTCATTGGAAAAAGATCTGCAAACCATATGGTTTCTTGAATGAATTTTCCTTTCAAAAGTGTGACCTCTAAAACTCATTAGTTTGCAGAATGAAAGATGCAAATTTTTGTTTGACAAATTAGTATGTCAAAATGTTATAGTTGGAAGGCTATTTGCAAAGAAAAACATATATATGTGATAATCTATAAATATGTTCAATTCGGTTTGGAAACAAACAAACTTTTGTAGTTTTGTACTTCATGTGCAATCTGATTGTGTCTATTTTTGTAGACTAAAAACTTTTGTAGCTTTCTACTCTAGATAAGTTAGACTATGCAATTGGCTTGAAGAGTTTAAAATTTCAAATAATGAGTCAATGTTGTACTTCTAATTTTCTATAAACTACATTGTTATATAGAATCAAATTATACGATATTTTTTTCTTTATTGTTAGTATTTAAATATTAAGTGGTATTTCTATTTGTGATAGAGGAAAAATACCAATTACTTAGAGTATGTGATTTCATGCCTGTATGGAATGAACTTTGACATTGTGTAAAAATTGTCAAATGGAATTGAAGCACTATATTTCTTTTGAAGAATAATATTTTCAAAAGTGGATTAATGTTGCCAATGACACTTTGATAGTATGAGAAAAAATATGTGGAAAAACTATTTTCAAATACTTGAAAAATATTTTTTGAGATCATATTTAAAATTTGGGGGGGTTGTTTGCTTATGACAAAGACAAAAATAGACTTAGTGCCTAATTTAAATTTGGATCACAAAATATGAAATTCAATGATACTTTTGTGTTATGTTAGACCAACAAAATTCTTGGAGTATATTTGATATTGTAGTCGTTGAGTTTCTCGTTTACGAGTATATGGTATGGCTAGTACGAAACTACCAAATTATAGGTGTACTTGTTCAAAATGATTGAGTTCTTTTATGGAAAAAGTGTCACTTAAAATATTGTGATTTTTCATGAAAAGATATGTATATTAAATATAACTATTTGTAAAGACATGAATATTGTTGAATAGTCATTTGGCATGTCTTCTAAAAGAAGCATTTGGACTATATTGTCTTTATTATACCCGATGAAACTTTATTCAAGGGTAGTATTATAAAAATCAAATTAAATGTTATGAAAATGTCCTTCCGAAAAGGACATTTGACAAGGTGATGACTCTAAATAGTGTTTGTATCACATAAAACTTCTGACTTGTTTGAGTGGAACTGTTTGTGACATAAACGCTTGAAGCATGTCAATGACAAAACCTTGTAAGGAAAATTGGTGAACTTAGAATTTTTGTCTCATTTTGAGTGCAATAAATAAAAATATCAAGTTCATATGAAATCTAAGTATACTGAACATTTTTATAAATCTGTTGAAAGAAATTATAATCCCTTAGAATTGATTTACACTGACATTTGTGATATGAAGTCAAAACCACCGCGTAGTGGGAAAAAGTATCTCATAAAATTTATTGACAATTGCAATAGAAACGACTATATCGATTTGCTGAATGATAAGGAGTAAACAATAGAAATGCCTAGACAAAATAATTTTGAAGTTGAAAATCATTTGTCAAAAATATAAAAGTAATAGGGATGGAGAATATAAACCTCCTTTTGCAGAAATATATTTGGAAAGTTTATTTATCCATCAAAATACTTCACTATTCACCTCAATCTAATAAAATTACAGAATGAAATAAAAAATAGAACTTTGGAGGAAATCATGGCTACATTACTCATAAGTTCAGGTTTACCACAAAACTTGTGTGGATAATCTATCCTTACAGAAAAAGGGAACAATAAAAAATTGTCTTTTCAAAAAGAAAGCAATAAGAAGTTTTGTTTGTTTATATCACAATATATTCCATATGAGAAATGAAAATGAAGGAAATCCAACTTGAAATATTTCAAAGTGTGGGGTTGCTTTTTCTTGCTTTTGCTTCAAAGATAACTTTCGGCTGACGTTGTTTTGAGAAGTCGTGCTCTTCACAATTTGTTTGTTGCTTAGCTTCGTGGCGACTTTCAAAGGTGCATCCTTAACATTCATTGACTCTTTCTTTTCAGACTTGGGTGCAAATTTTCCCCCTTTCTTTACCTCCACTTTGTCATTTCCTCTACGAGTTTCATAAATAGGTAGTCCTTCATTTTCGCTTGAAGACATGCTTAACTCCATATCATGAGCTTGTGTGGCTAGTTCCTCAAATGTATTGGGCTTGATACCTTGTAAAATGTAACTAAGTCCCCAATGCATTCCTTGGATGCACATTTCTTTTCCAGAGATTTCACAAAGCCTATCCTTGCAATTGAGGCTTGCATTCCTCCATCGATTGATGAACTCAATGACATGTTCATCCTTCCATTGATGCGTATTTGTGAGTTCAATCATGCTCACAGTGCGTTTCGTGTTATAAAACGATTGAGAAAGTCATGTTCATGTTGTTCCCAACCATCAATGGAACAAACCTCAATGTTTGTATACCAGTTTAAGGCATTTCCTTGTAAGGAGTGCACAAATAGTTTAACCAACTAATCTCCATATGTTCCAGCATTAATGCAAGTTTCAACAAAATGTGCGATGTGTTTCTTTAGATTTCCCTTTCCGTCGAATTGTTGAAATTTTGGAGGTTGATAACCTGCAGGCATCTTCAAAACATCGATTCTTGAAGTGTATGGCTTTGTATATGTAAACGATGACTTTGAAGGGACTTTACATATCTATCCTTGATAGTTCACATTATGAAGTCTTTTAGTTGATGAATGGGAATTCCCCCTTCAGTAGATACTTGAAGTTCCTCATCAACATGTGTTTGCTTTGTAGAAGATTCTCCCCTTTCTTATACCATGGGGCATTTTCCTGGTGCATGGATTGAGCCTCCCTCCATAACATTTTCAACCTTGTCTGTTAACTTAACAATTCGATTATCCTGATCTTGCACATACTTTGTTAGACCTTCAATTGCCTTTCTCAAATTTGCCAATTGTTCTTCTACAATTGAGGTATATGTCATCATTGCTTGGATTGCCATTATAGGTGATGGACTAAAGCGTGGATTTTCCCTCAAACTGAAACTTGATTGGAACAAGTTACGTGGAGTGACTGGGGAAGTTCTTGTGACCAAAACATCATCATCATCTTGAATAGTATCCTTGTTACTGAATGGACTGAGTTGGGCCAATGTCTTTTCAACAATCTCAGCTATATTCCCTCCTTCTACTAATTCATTCGAAAAGAATCTTTCCCCTTTTGATGATGGGAGATCCATAATAGGAACTGATGTAGAGGACGTTTGAAGTGTTTGTTGTCCTAGTAAGTTTGATTTCTTCCTAGTGATGGGTCCCAAACATTCCATAGTAACATCGAGTATGTTCTCCACCACCGAGGAAAACTTGGAATCTACAATCTTAGCAACAATAAATTTGGAGTAGAACTTCTTAGAAGCCATTTTAGTGTTCTTGAAATTTGATGATCAATGTAAAGAGATGAGAGGTAGAGGTGGTCCCACTGGGCGTGCCAAAATTTGTAAACAACAAATTTTCAAGTCAAAAAAATAAATAATCAAGACATGAAAAATAGCAGTAACAAAATGTAGTATTTGATTTCAGAATATAGTGTGTGTTACCATCTCTATATTTTTCCTCTGATTCTTCAAAATAATATGGAATGTGTTGGACTTGAATTTGATTTAGAGTCACGGGCTTGAATAGCTTGATCTTGAATCCTGAATTTTGAACTTGAGTATGAACTGTTCATCACGAACACTTGTATAGTTGTGACGAATAATTAGCATGAACAAGGAACTTGATCTTGAATCTTGAACTTTGAACTTGATTGCTTGAACTTGCAGATTGTAGAGAATTTGTAGCTTTTGATCCACGATCTCTCTTCTTGCTTCTTGTTCTTCAAAAACCAATTCATAGAGGACCCCTATTTATAGTAGTAGGGAGTGGTCTACTGGTGTGATTTGATTTGTCGGTTTAAACAAACCAATCACATTGCTCCGTGAAAAACTTTGATCTGATTGGTCAAAACATGTCACCCATACACATGTCATTATTCTAGTGGCTCATTTGATTTAACTTGGATTGTCACATAACCTTGACACGTGGCATGATTTTACTGGCTGATTAAATTTGACTTGGATTGCCACATAATCTTGACATGTGGCATGATTTTAGTGGCTTATTTAATTTGACTTGGATTGCCACATAATCTGACATGTGGCATGATTTTAATGGCTTATTTAATTTGACTTGGATTGCCACATAACCTCCACTATTTTCTTGAATTTAATATAATCAAAATTAATTTATAGATTTAAATTCAATAAAATCTTAATGCTTACAAACACATGCTCATCTATATAATACTTTATAAAATTATTCATATCTTATCATTTTTTATAATCGTGCAAAGAGCGAACAAGTCCAATAGTTAAAAATAAGATATTGTAAATCTTCAAAGTAAAAATTGATATTATTCCTTTGAGTTATCTATTTGATAGCACATAATGGTTCCCCAATTTAGTATAAAATAATATTAAAAAAATATAAAGAATATATTTAAACAAATTTACCATATATATCACACAATATTTTGACTCTTCGTGTGTGTGTAAAATGAGACACTTTGGCCTTTAGGGATAAATCCAACAACCAGGGTAGTCTCAACAAGTTTGGGGGTCTAAAGTCAAACGTATAAAAAGGCCCTATTTTTAAGTTGACAAATATAAATTTAATAATTATATCATACTCCGTGTAGATACACAAATGAGGTCTAGAGAGGCAATTGACTAGCATTATAAAGTAAGAATGTAAACAAAGTAAATTATTTTCAATGAAAATTCTATACTATAAAGTTAGAATAATACACGACACAATTTTTTTTAAAATATGATGATATTAAAATAGTGTTATGATGAATTTGATAAGTTGATATAATAATATTAAAATGGTGTTGATTATTGTTGGTGCTTGAAATTTTAATAAGACACCAAAAACAAATTTGATTTTTTTTATAAATACACAACAATAGATTTTACATAACGTAGAAGATTTGAACGTTTGAGTTGAGACTTTAGATTGTTTAATAATGAAAGAATAAAAATAGTGACATGAGAATACAGAAAAGTAAGTATAACAACACAATACGGTTGGTTCATGATAATTATCAGAATATAAATGAACTAGACAACAAAAGAGATAGTCACATGCGAAACTAGAAAGGATACTACAATTAACTAGCCACATAAGAATATAGAAAAGATACTACAATCAACTAAATAATATTTAATATTTAATTTTCTCAATATATATATATATATATATATATATATATATATATATGCCCAAAAAAAATTAGGGCCCAAGCGACTGCTTTAGTGGCCTTATGGTCGAGACGACCCTGCCCTTAAGGCTAAGCCCATTCTACACATTTAAAACTCTTGTAATCTATCTCTGATTTTCTGGTTGTCTTTTAAAATTTAGTAACATGATTTACTTCTTTATATTTATATTGTGAAGAAACAAATTCGATTAGGTCAGAAATTTAGATGGATAGTACAAAATAGACGGTTGCTCAGGCTCAAGGCTCAGGGAGGTGGAGCTGCTGCCGGAGATAGGGATTCTGGTGATTGGCAGACTGGACGTCTTCTCTATACTCGTCAAAGGATTGTCAACAATGTGTAAATTCTTTTTTTAAAAAATCACCTTGCTCTTGTGTTTATGTTAAAGATTTTGGATCTGGAATCTAGGGTTCTTTTGTGTTTTATCAGTTTAATGAGGAATAATTTGTTTTTTTCAGATTTAATTTTTTTCAAAACTCAATTCTCCAAGAGAATTGGGGGATTTCTATTACTTCTACTTGGTGGAATAATTTGGATTCTAACTACTTATATTCTTTAGATAAAATAAGTTTTTCTTTCACAGCAAAACGTGATGTCAACATATTTATTTTATTTGAGAAGCATTTATCAAGATTGCATTCTTATCAATCCTTTCATATAAAACTCATCTTTTGTTGATGTGGTTGTATAGAATGGAGGAGATTAAGAGGAACTTTCCTATCTTTGGGAAAGACAGAGCAGAGGATCTTCGGGAAATTGTAGTGAGGTTTGAGGAAAATATGTGGTCAAAACTCTTTTCTATTTATTCATGTTGGTATAAATTTGCATTCGTTTTTCAAGTCATCTAGACGTGTTTAATGCATTCTAACTCAAATTTGATATTGCAGTATGATTATTTGTGGAAAGTGTCCTTTAAGATGCTGAGAATGCCAAATTGTTTACATCCCAATACTGCAAGTAATAGTCAGAATGCCCATACTCCGGGTGAACAATGAAAGTTTAGGCTTTGTAGTTCACATTTTCACTTGAAATTTGAAATTAAGAAAAAAAATCCTCTTATTTTTATTGTTTTCTATTCTATTTATTTATGTTTCCAAATATCCTATATATGTGGTGTCGTGCAGACCAACTTAGAATCCTCGTATTTTTAATTTTTTTGTGAAAGTAAAATTTAAAGGGGACTTTTGTTTTTTTAAGTCAATCCAAACACCCACTAAGATTTTATTGGAAGCAAACTTTCCCTTTGAAATACTCTTTCTTTCCTCGTCTTCTCTTTTCTAAAACTCCCTTTTAAAACTGAAAATTGAACCTAAGATATGGTAATTGAATCTATATCCTATGAAACTACTTCTTGGCCAGAGGATAGTAACGAGGAAGCAATAGAGGAGGACGATTTGCACGTGTAAAAGGAGGATGTTGTGGAGGAGGTGGTGTTTAGAAAGGAGCAAAACTATGTGTTGGAGTCGGACAAAAAGAGAATGTCAAAATTGGGGAAACTAAGGTATTTTTATATTTGTTATTCTGTCTTTCCATTTTTTTTCTTGAAAGCCTTTTCCATATTAAAAATAGAAGAGAATAACAGAATCATATCATTGATTCATTTGTTGATAATGATTCAAATTGGGTTTTTGCAATTGCTAAGTTGAGTAGCGAGCATAAATACACAAGGCCACTGATTTACATTTTGTTGTTCAACTCTCCAATTACCATTTTTTTTTATCGTTTCTTCTGAATTAATTAGTAGTTCATAGCTTGAGGATTCATAAAGCATTATTTGTTCTTGTCAAGATTAAGATATCTCAATATGAATGCACATTCGAATGATCAATATATTTTCTTTAGCTCCGAACGTTGAATAAATAATAAATATCAAATTCAAATAAAAAAGTATTTAATATTAAAAATTTTAAATTAATAAAATAAAAACATTATGTTATAACGAAATAAAATATATATGTTTTCTAGTGATTGTGAAAATGCTTTTTCCGTAGTTGTGGGGTAATGGTTGGTGTTAGTTGTTAGTAATTGTGGTGGTTATGTTGGTAGAATTTAGTTGATGTTAGTAGTTACCGGTGTTGTTGGTGGGGGTTGAAGAGCATGTAGTGGTTGATAATGTGTTAGTGGTAGTTGTGATGATTAGGCCTGTGCAATAAATGGGTTAAACCATTAACCCGAACCAATTTTTGGGTTATTGGGCTAGCGGTTCAAATTATTGGGCTAACGATTCGGGCCTCGGTTTTAAAAAATAGTGTATTGGGTAATCGGTTCGGGTGTCGGGTTGGGAAGCCAAAATATCGGGCTACCCGATACCCGATAAGACCCACAGTAATATTAATATTTTTAATTTTTAATTTTCTAATTTTACAATTTATTCCTAAGTTTCTAACGCCAAAAACTTTCAGCCTTTCACTTCTCACTCAGTTCTCACGATTAGCCATTAGGGTTTCGCCGCTCAAAGCCTCAAACTCCAAAATCCAAACTCAGGCGAGTACGACTGGCGACGACTGCTCCACGGCTCAACCTCCATCCTCCACTACTCCAGTCACTCAGGCGTAACTCGTAAGGCAGTCACTCTCACTCAGGCGGAGTCAGGCATCAGGCGAGGTCCGAGCCTCCGAGGACACAAGTCAGTGAAGTCACAAGGTAACTATTGAGTGTTGTATTTACCATTAGTTTAGTTGTTTAGGCGGAATTTTTATTTATTTATCAAAACAGACGACTTTAGTTTGTAAGATTTATGAGACCAACAATATTTAGTGTTTCTGATTTTTATTTGTACAATTTATGTTAGTTATTTCTACAAGTTGTTAGTAAAACACATTTGACTTTCCTGAGTCCTGACCACATAAATTATAAGACATTTTTAAAATATTAGAGGTGGAGGAATCTAGTACCCCTCATTTTAAATTATAATATAATAACATGGTTGACAGCCCAAATTAGCAAAGTCCTTTGTTTCTTCATTGATATGTTTCCAAATGTGTCAATTTCATTGTACAAAACCAGCAAGAACTCGTCTTTAGTTCTTTACATAAGTGATTGACTTTGAGGAATCTTGAAATCACAAATCCGTATATGACAAAATCTGTATAAGAAGAAAGAAGTTGCCAAAATTGAGAGTTGAGATTAGACACAAAACAGAATCAGATTTTATAATTAGTGAATCGATCACTTGTTTGGAATCACTATGAAAAACTTGAAGAAAATGAAGATGGATCGTGGAGGGTTAAATGTATTCATTGTGGATGTGTTTATTACCATTCACGCAATACTGGGACTGCCTCCTTAAGAAGGCATGTTAAGGGTTGTTTGGAAAACAGGAACCAGAATCGTCAACTTTTGAGGATTGATAACTAGTTATTATGTTGCTTACTTGAACATGAACTATTAGAACTATGTTTAGACTCAATTTTCAGGTTGTGTTACTGCTGTTTGGCGTCTGCTATTTTAAATTTGTGTGTCTGTGTGGACTGTGGCAGGTTGGAATTGTGTTAAATTTTTTACTTCTGTAATGTTGCAACTTGCATGCTTGTAGCTTGTATTGTTGGATATTATTATGTTACAGTTTATTGCTGCTTTATTATGATATTTTATTATGAGATTTCATATTTCTGTTGAAAAGTTTATATATGTATTGTACAGTTCATAATCAAGTTGATGAGTTTGATGTTGTAGTTGCAATGAGTGGAATCGTGGATGTTGTTAGAATGTTAGGCCTGTTTTTGCACTTCACTTGTTGTTGCTGCCTGCAAATTGCAGTGCAAACTGCAAACTGCAAATTGTAAATTGCAATTTGCAATTATGCAGACTTAATTTGCAAAGTGCGTGGGATCATCTTCAAATTTTCATGTTATTTTTATTTTAAAAGATTGTATGATATGTTAATGGTTAACCCGATAACCGAACCGATAAGAGTCGATAACCGATTAACCGATAACCGATAAACCGATAACTTAATGGTTCTTTAATGGTTTAGCTAGTCTACAAACCGATAACCGATAAGCAAAACCGATAATGCTCAAAACCGAACCGAACCGACCGATATGCAGCCCTAGTGATGATAGAGGTTATTGCTAGTAAGGATTAACAACAAAAGTTGTGGTAGGGGTGGGGTGGATACAATTATAATGATGTTGTTGGCGAGTGTAATGGTGGTTGGCGACGGTAATGGTTGTGGTGGCGTTTGGTGATTATGAATGGAGTGGGGTGAATATACACAAACAAAATACCTCTTAAAAAGATCTCAATAACTAAGACCTTTCAGATCAAATAAGTGCTTAAATTTAATGTAAACAAATGAAGATAATAACATTAGGTTTGAACACTCATACCAACATTAAATACAAACAAATAAGACCCCTAAGAATGTCACTTTAGAACACATTGCCTCCTTATTATGATCATTTTCTTTTTTCCCTTTCTAAGGATTATTTCAGTTGGAACCGACTGTTTTATCATGCTTTGCTCATATCATAGACTGTCCTTCTGGAACATTAAATAAGAGCATTTGCAACTGAAATATGAGTTAACTTTGGGTCAGCATATTTGTGGAGCATTTGACTTGAATTTACTTTTGAATAAGTATCATACTAATGAGGTACCTGAAGCTCGCATGAGGTTTCAGAAGTCATAATCTTTTCGAGAGCATATTACCTACTTATTATGATTATTTCCTTTTTCCCCGTTGTAAGGATTATTGCAATTGGAACAAACTGGTTTACATGCCTAATTCATGCTGTATACAATGTCCTTTCGGGATATTTAATAGGAGAATTTGAAACTGAAATATGAGATTAATTTTGAGTTAGAAAATTCTTCTATCATTTGACTTGAATTATCTTTTGAATGAGTATCCTCGTACCCTTTAGAAGCAACCCCTCACACCTCCTCACTAGTTTGTCTATTCACCCCTATTCATGTGTCCAAATGATCTAGTCTCGCTTCCCTAAACATAGGCCACTTCCATGTTTATTGAATAAATTCATATATCGCACATTAAAAGCTTTTAGGTGGAAATTATTTTGTACCCGACCCTAAGTCAATTGATATGACGCCAAATATGCCATAATTGTTGGTTAGAGGCATCACAGTGTTATTCTATGCACTATATCATATCCTAGACCAACACTTAATTTTATTTTCATAAGCAGTGATTTAGCTATTTATCAAAGATAATCAATGTGAAACGAACTAGCTTGGGCATAAATCAACATTAGTGAAATGAATTTTCTTTATCTGAAAATAATGAATGTCAAATGACATTATTACATTGGTGAGAGTTATGTTCCTCGCCTTGTAATCTCCTCTTTCATATTCCCTCTCCAGACCCCTATATTTTTAAGATATATTATAGATATATATAGATATATAAATTTATCACATACCATTAGATTAAACATAATGTCATAAGATATAAATTTGATAGTTGAAAATTAAATAAATAATGAAAAAAAAGAAACACTATTAATTATCTATAACTAATTACAAATAAACTTATCATGAAGATTCCTTTTTTTTGCCAAAAGGTCCAGAATGTTTCTTGCTTGTGTGATTAACATTATTCTTTCTATAGATGGACTAAAAATATGAATTATTTATTTTAGCAACAATAATTCTAAGTATTAATGTATGATAATTTCCCTCTTTTTAGTTATTAGCGCTTTGTTGTTTCTCAAGAAAAAAAAAGTAGCATGGCAACCATCATTGAGAAACACCAATTCCTTAGCAGTGTGATGATGGAAACTCTGAAAATTATTTTTATTTAAAACTCACCTCAGAAAAAAGAGAACATTGAGACAAAATGTGAAGAAACTAGCCTTATTCATAGAATCAGCAGTTGTCTAACGCTCTTATTGTTCGAATCCTTTCTCGATTGTCCATATTAGATGCCTTAAGAACGACTACTCTCTCTAAACATTGTAAATACTTCTGGACTTCTGTTGACAACATTGTTTATGACAACAAGGAGTATTGTTATTCACATGGCTTGGGGTTACACAAATTCATTTCCTTAACGGACAATAGAAGTCCAGAGTATTTCCAATGTTTAGAGAGAATAGTTATTCTGAAGGCATCTGTTATGGTCAATCGAGAAAGAATTTGAACAATAATAGCGTTAGGCAGCTTACTGATTCTATCAATGAGGTTCGTTTCTTCGTATTCTGTCTCAATTTTTTTGAGGTGAGTTTTCAATGAAAAAAATTTCAGAGTTTCCATCATCACCACAACTACTAGGGAATTTGTCTTTCACACTCATGGTTGTCATGCACTTTTTATTTTGTTGAGAAACAACAAAGATCTAATAACTGAAAAGGGGAGAATTATCATACATTAAATAATGAGATTTATTGTTGCTTAAAATGAAATATTCATATTTTTAGACCATCGATAGAAAAAATAATGTTAATCACATAAGCGAAGTAACATTCTGGACCTTTTTGGGGAAAAAATAAAGCATCTTCATGATAAGTTTACTTGTAATTTGCTATAGACAAATGATGTTTCTTTTTTATTTATTATTTCTTTAATATTCAACTAACAAAGTTATATTTGATGACACTGTTTTTTAACCTAATTTTATGTGATACTTATATATATATATATATATATATATATATATATATATATATATTAAAGAATTTCTTAAAAATATAGGGGTCTGGAGAGGATAAATGAAAGAGGAGATTACAAGGTGAGGAACATAACTCTGACCAATGCATTCTCTTAACTCGATAATTAATTTCTATGAATGTCAAACTGCGTGTATATAGTAAACACACATATGACTATGTTATATAGATGAATCTATTTAAGATATCACATATTAGGTGCACATGCTTATATTGACCTTTTATATTTTTCATGAGAACAAATAATATAAAAGAATTTTGAAGAATCTCCTAGTTCTTCAATATATTTTGAATAGATAGTATACACATCTTTAGAATTCCATTTATCATTCGTGATTAACACTTAAATATTTTTTTATCAAAGCAGTAATTTTGACATTTTTCACTTCCTTTAGGAAAGTTTATGAATTGTAATTTCCTTCAAGGAAATAAATAGAGCATAGAATAGAAAGCAGCCAACAAGATTCATTTCTCCCGCCTTACAATGTTACTTTACTAAAGTTGTTCTAGATATTTCTATTTAAGACAGGTACATATTGCAGTAACTTTCAGACACAAAATAAAATGTGTATGCTTTGTTATTTTATCCCTTCAATAGACAAACAGTGGTATATCTTTTATTAATTTCGGGAATGAAACCTTATTATTTGAATGTGCTTGATATATAATATTCATCAATAGCTCATTATTTTTCTCAAGCACAATAAGACATTATTTTAGAATATTTTTGAGAATTTGTTCTAATTAATATATCTTCAGGAGAAAAAATTGAAGTTTTACAATTTGAAGAATGTAAGTTGATGAGTCCTCAAATTGGACTTTTTAGGGCTTTATTTTAATAGAAACTGAAGCCTGATGAGCATCACCAAGAACACTTGGCGAGTCACCGAGTGGACATACGCCGCCCTTTGTTCCAAACATGTGAAGCCTAGAAGAAAGAAGATCAAAAGGCAATGAAAGGAGTAGTCGGCGCATCACCGAATATGTTCGTGAAATAATGCTATACCGCCCAACGGTCAAGAATACAAAGATGTTGAAGGCAAGCACAAAATGGCGATGCACTATAAGAAGGGTGATTCGTTGAGTAGTTCGGCGATAACGACTAACCTCGACGAGTGGTTCGCGGAAGAACTTAATGTGAAATCTATAAATACTAGCCGTAGGTTTTATTTTTAGAGATGCTAACATTTTTATAGTTTAGTGGCTTTAGATTATTTTTCTTTGTATATTATCTCAGGTTTGGAGAGGGTTTTGTGGGAGACTTAAAAAAGGAAGGGTTTCATCTTTCCCATGTTGGAAGTGAGTCTTCTCTATTCATTTTCTTTTGCTCATATTAAGGTTTAATTTCTTATACCCATATGATTTCATTATCATTTTAGGTGTAATTTTTTATTGCTTGATGTGTGGCTAAAAACCCCATCCTTGGGGTGTGATTTAGCAAATTTGTGTTGATATTATTGTTGGGTCTTGCTTTGTGAGAGGTTAGATGTATTTTAATGGTGATTACATCTAGTGATTGTGGTTTAACTTAATTGGTTTGTCGTTGAAAATATAAACTCACCCATGTGTTTTTTGCTTGCCCGAGACAGAGATCGCGAAACCAAAACTGCTAGACTAATGCCCTAAGGAGTGGGTCAACATGAGGTTCAGCCAGAGAGGGTGAACCCTAGTCCCGTATCCTAACACTCAGTTCGAGAGAGTGAGTGGGGTAAGGCGTAGGCTGACGTTCATTCGGCAAATGGGTGTCCGAGAGGAACGCATTTGAAACACTTTAAGTTGCCTGATAGGGAACTTATTTCCATCTAAAGTTTAGCCTAGTCACTATTATCTTGCCGATTTCCTATCAATCATGTACCCAACTACTTATCTCAACTTGTATGGCGGTCACACCCCAAGAACTTTTCTTCATACTTGATTTCCTTTTGCATTTTTATCATTTTTACTATACCTGTGACAAAACCCGCCATCAATATTTGACACTTTGTTGTCACCCCTTTAATTTATAATGTTTCATTAATCTCTTTAGCAATGACTAATTAGAATGAAATTCTAATTTAACTACATTTTTTTGAAACCACTCCCTTGGGACATGACCTCAACCATTGGTTGGGTTACCAAATTATCGACGATCATAGACACTCGTACCATAGGGTAGTGTCGTTGGACATAATAAGAAATAAAATGGCGTCGTGCCGGGGAGTGGTGTCAAGTGAAATGTATTTCGATAGAGTTTTTATTCTTATTAGTGGTAGTCTAATTACTATTTTTCATTTTTGTTTTAAGTGTTTGTGTTGTAAGCAGGAACTATGAGTGTAAATGGCAGTAATGGTAGCCAGGTGAGCCACCAAGATTACTTCGATAGCCTCAACGATGTCAAAGAGCCAAATGTCAATGACCCCCATATCATGGGAGGTGTTAGAGACATCAGTTTACACCAGCCGAGGGGAATGCAATGTTCAATAAAACCAGCACTATGTTGCAGCTCTTGCAACTAAAAGGAATCTTCAGTGGACTAGCTCATGAGATCACCATGAGCATCTTCAAAACTTTGGAAATGTTTATGAGTCATTCTCTTCCAAATAGAATATCTCAAGAGTCATTTAGACTGTGATTATTCCCATTTTCCCTGATGGGGAAAGCTCTTAAGTGGTTAGCTGAATTAACCCGAAATTTCATCACTTCATGTGAAGAGCTGGTTACCGCATTCAGTGTGCGATTTTTGCCTCCCTTCAAGATAATGACTATTCCAGATAAAATTCAAAGCTTTAAGCGCCTGAATAGAGAGCCTCTGCACGAAACTTGGCTAAGGTTCAAAAGGATGGTCCTAAAATGCCCAACCCATGGTTTGCCTTATAATGTGCTCCTTCAGTACTTTTACCGGAGTTTAGATTCGGTAAACAAAGGTGTCGCTGACAAAATCTAAATCGGAGGCCTAATGCACCAACCATACGCAGTAGAAGCTCAACTTCTTGATGACATGACAACCATCAACAGGGTATGGTACACTCGCGAGTATCGGGTCTCTCCTATCACATTTCAGCTATCGAAGGAGAAGATTGAAAAGGACAATGAGAGAGAACAAAACATGGCAAAGATTATGACACAACCTCATATTCGTTCAAAGAACGTCATGGGGGATTCTGCCCGTAGTGCCAATGTCATGGGGGTCGGGAGCACTAGTCTTAAGGAAATGAAGTTTCAAGCTATGTATAATGAGAAGGTAAACTTTCTAGTCAATCAAGGCGGTGGCCATCGGTCAAAATACCCTAGACAAAGTGGAAATCAAGGTAGGTGTAGAGATGAAGGCTGGAAAGATAGAGAACGGGAATGGAGAGACCGTAATCCGAATTGGAAAGATGGGGAGAAGGATAGATACGTGCCTCCCTATGAGCATCAAAAGTCCAACGATTTAGACAGAGGAAGGTCTGAGGACATGTTCCCGCGTATCCTCAACAAAGTTGAAGGGTCAGACAAGATGCTGAAAGCCATGAAAGAAGATGTATCCACCCCTTCGCCAGAAAGTCACCTTTAATTCAATTTCAGTCAAGTAGTTAGAGACCTAAATGGGGATTTTCCTAGTTATACTACGGCTAACCCCAAGAGTAAGGTTTGAATGTTTACTTGTGTCATGCCACGACGTTTACTAAGGTGTTGTATGGGAGGCAACCAAAAACCCTATACTTGCTTTTTGTTATATTAATAAAATCACAGTGCTTGTTTTTACAGGGCATAAGTAGGGAAGTGATTGAAAAAGTTCATACAGGCAGCAAAAAGTATGGTACGCGAACCGCCGACTTGATCGGCGAACCCGACCTCCTCCGCCATCTGAATCAAAGTATCTCCATCTTGGACCCTTTAAAACTCAGCAGATTGTAGAAAATGAATGGCGCATCGCAAACATGTTGATAATTTCGATGAAGACAGTCGAAGGGAACCTTACATGAGTTGGAAAGTCTTTTACATTCGCAGAAGACGCAAACTACTTGGTGCTTTGCTTAGTGAATGGGAGAATATGACTTATGTCACCGAACGTTCAGAAATTGGACGGTCACTACGAGTGTGAGGTTTAAAAACCCATTGTCAATTATCTCTCTCACTTTTCCGTCTTCACAAACTCACACAACCACTTTAGCTTTATTTTCTTCTCCCTTTTAGAGTATTTTAATTGTCAAACAGTTCTGGGATTCGGATTACATTGCTGCCTAGCACTTCTTTAGTATCGAAAACGACATATAAGGTTGGTAACTGAACCCCTCAGTCATTTGATTAAAATTTTTACTCATTTGCATGATTATTGATTTTGTTAAATCTTTACTGAGACAATGAATTGATGGTATATTATATCTTATCGATTATTATTCGGTGCTTCTTGCATAATTGGTAGAGTCCCACTCAACTGAGCTTTGAGTTAAATTTTTATGTGTTGAAATTGTGGAAATTCTATAGGCCTTCGTCGAAGTTTATGTTGAAGAGGTTGAATTTCGTTATCAGGGGTTGCAGTATTGAATTTGAAAGAATGGGTTGAAAATAGGCACGTTGGGCTGTTTGGCCAGCTGAGTATAGCTCGCCGAACTGCTCGGCCGTTCGCATAGAGTCTCAATTTTTCCTTTAAATTAACGCCATTAGAATAGTAATGCTGTAACTTTCAGCTAAAAGATTATGTCGCTGAATGCACTCAATGACACACCGAAAGACCTCTTGTAAGCCCTTTGTCTACACCCTTATGCCATCTATGCATCATTTTTAGCGCATCGTGTAAATGGATGAGCATTCCACCAACAGGTTGGGTGAATAAATTTCCAAACCATAATTTCCCTTCTCCTGTTTAAAAAATCGTCTAATCATTTCTCAAATTCTTTTATAGAAATGACCACACACAAAGTCGCAGGAAGGAGTATGCCACCCCGACACGTAAAAGCACTGGAATTAAAATGAAACAAAAAGATAGAAGAACTTGCGAAAGAATGAAAAGAGAGAAAGAAAGCAAGTACTAGCAGGAGGATCTCTATTGATTGCACTATTCCTTCATGGAAACGTGGATTCTACGTAGGTGTATATGCCTTTCTTGCAGCCCACGAAGTGGACAAAATGAATGCGGCTAACATTGCTGCAGAATTTATGGCTTATGGAAAAAATGAGAACCGAACTGACAACCCGGGGATAATCGTTGTATTCCAAGCTGATGCATCAGGCACTGATGTCCCGGAGGATGGAGCAAGCATATAGACAGGATTGTAATTGATGTGTTCAATATAATTAGTCATATTAACATAAATTAATTATAAATAATATTATTTTAGGCTAAATAATTTGAATTATATAGCATATCAAAGATCCTATAAGACGATACTGATATTGAATGTAATTTATATAATGACTAGTAAAAAACAAATAATTCCTAAATAGATCAAAAAACTATCTAGGAAAGACATAACATGACAAAGGTTTTGACATAACTGTGGTTCATGAATATATGTAACTAAGAAAACTGAAGATTTAGCAAATTATTGTAACAGATACATCAATATACTCTTTATTCTTAGTTTACTTATTTATTATCCTAGAAATTAGCTTTTATGTCTTGACATTATTAAGACAACTAATTTGATTGATTTGAATATATTAATCGAAAGCAATATATAAAAACCTTGTATTATCACCTGTCTCATATATGATAATATTATTTTTCTAATTGATTGAGAATTGTATTTATGTATGGTAACAAAAGTATAAACGACTAAAAGAAATAAGCTAACAAAAGAGTCCTAAATTATTATTAAATACTTAGATGCAAATTGACAAAATACTCTTCTAAAAAAAAGTATTACCTATTATAATAGTACTCAATGGATTATAATGAGTGTTTACTTGAATGCTTAGTATCTAGCATGAAACTCTAATCCCTTATTCAAAAATTGACTTTTGTGTTTTAGATATTTTTAGAAGTGGGAAATAGATTTGTAAAAAACACTACACCATTTTAGGTCTACGGCAACACTAAATCTGGACAACGCTTATAAAGTGTTGCCTAAAATACTATTGGGAACACTTTTAAAGTGTAGCCAAAGATTTTGACTTTTAGCTACATTAATTTTAGCAACACTTCTAAAGTGTACTCTTTAATGGGATAACCTATACTTTATAAGTGTTGTTATAGTTGGCAACAACTATTTACATAAATGGCCACACTTTTAAAGTGTGTTATTTTTATAATTGTAAATACAACACATTAAAAATGTGGCCTTAGTGTTTTCACCAAAATTTTATATTCCCTCCAACATTTTAACATTAAAATTTTATCTCCCTCCCATTTTTATTTGGCCAAAAAAATAAAACATTAAAGAAGTATTAAAAAGAATAAAACATTAAAGAAATTAAAAAAAGGCAACATTTCCTAAAACTTCAGCTGAAGCTTCCATTTTCAGCTGAAGAACACCATTTGCAAGAATTGAAGAAGAGGATCGAAGAACGGAAGAAATCGATTGGTACTACGATTTTTGTCACATTTCTGTTAAAATTCAACTGAAGAACACCATTTTCAGCTGAAAAGTCGAAGAGCACTACGATTTCTCTGAAGATGAACTGAAGAAGACGATTTTCCTCTTTGAGCTTCGTTGTTCAAGATTGGAGAGCTGAAGAAGACGATTTTCTTCAAAGATATCTGGGTAAAGTGTTGTTCCATCAGATTTCCTTTTGAAAATTGAAAGAACATGCTTCACAAATCAACTTGCCTCATGTCTTAAAGCTTTAGGGTTGTTGGAATAGAGTTTATCACATAAGAGATTTTACCTTCAAAAGTCTAAATTATAGCTTTAAGATTTTGATATTCTTGTGTGTCAGTCAAAAATGTAAGTTAGGGTTTTTAGGTTCTTGTGTTGTTGATACGAATTTTGTTGATTTTGGGAGTTTATTTTGTAGTTGTATTACGTATAAATGGGCAGATTATCTTTGACTCACTAGTTTTTTCTCTTGAATGTTGAATGTACAAGCTGAAGCTAAGTCGCCTTTATATGAAGAACTGAGTTGTAGCTAAGTCGTCTTTCTTCGAAGAACTAAATTGTTGAAGCTGGCGATACCTACGATATTTTGTCCCTAATATAGATTTCGTCAAGTGTAAGTAGCTACTCTACATGAATTTCAAAAGGTTTTAATGTCTGTTTTAATGTCACTATTTTTTTAGTCTTCCTGAGTTCATAGTTGTGCTCACCTTAAGCTTGGTTTGTTCCTTTCTTAACCACATTGCTTATGTAGTGTAGCTATTTGCTTGTAAATTTTTTCTTTTTTCGACTAAATGCCTTGAAGTGTCTAGAAGTCATTTTGTTGTTTCTCTAGTGCATTTTCAAGTATACATCAGAAACTTTAGTTCAATATTTCTTAGTTGTTTTGGGATCACCTCGTAGTATGAATTTGCTAAACTTGCTTTGTAGTTTGAGTTGCACTATATAGAAAACGAATCATATGCCTTAGATATAGACGATATAGGATATATTTTTCAAGTCTAGAAGGGGTAGAGAGGGAGCAGTAACTTCTGAGAGTGTTTTGCAAGATCTGGACATTACAGTTATGACAAATAGGAAATTTCTTCCTATAAAGGGATCTATTAGCAAAATAATAGTAATAGACTTTAACTTTTGTGACCGGACAGTACATAATTTCTTATTTGTTACAATAACAAGTAATTGTGTATGATAAGTTTGATTGGTGCACATTTTATTACCTTCTATAACTGGTAAAACTACAGTGATAGCGTAACATGCTTTAATTGTTAATGTATATAACTTAAATCCTTAGTAAAGCAATTATTTCTACGTCTTTAATTGTTTTGTTTCTTTTTCAACTTGAGGATTATGCTTTCTTTCTTTCTGCTAACTGTTACTAGCAATAACAGAATAGAAGTAGAAGATTTGTTTTTGTAGTATGGACAACCTGTTGAGTTTTGGATATTGTTGAAAGTGAGGCTTGCTTCATCTAAGTTTTAGAAGAATTAGGAGAAGTCAGCGCAAACAAAATGGAGAGAAAGTTTTGTATGATGCTAAAGTTTGTCCTATTTGATAAGCTAGATGCAACAGATGAGAAATAGCTTGTAACTTTCTAATTTCATTACATGTCAAGTTCTTTCATATAAAATAGAAGTAAATAGAACTGTAAAGATAGTCTATGGTCAAGTGCTATAAGACTGTCTATGGATGATGCTAAAGTCTATTTCTACGTCTGTCCTCTTGATGAAGTTAACAACTTCATTATCAACCTTTTCCTCACTGACTTTATGTTTCTCCTTCCTATGGACTTCAATGGTTCTGTCATGCTCCATAAAGTGGGCTTTCTTTTGAGCTTCAGGGGGGGAGACCTATGGTGGTATCCACCAACACTTTTCTCTGTGACTTCAGTTGATCGGATGCCTTTCCCTTTAGTCGATGTCAAACTGTAGATATTCCAGTTAGTAGTGAACATGAATAAGCCTACTGAAGACCTTAAAATACATTTATTCTTTTTAATTTTTGAAGAAAAAACATGTTGTAATTTGTATGCTTCTAAGTTTGAAACTTGTGACCATATCTGTAAGACTAGAGTCTATTCATCTTAGTGATGAAACTAAATAAAAAAGCAGTTTTAACATATAAGAATCAACATCAGGAAACAATGTTGTTCTCTTCTTTACATTCCTAATCATAGAGTACCTCCTCACTTCTTTACAATGTATTGTTTCTTTTTTACATTGACTAAAAAAATAACTCATATAAAATGAGACAGGAGAAATAATCAATTTTGTTGTAAACTTGAAAAATGAAAAATAATTTTAAAGGGAGAAAAAATGAAGTAATTTCCAGTATGATTGGGGTAGCAGGGAAAGTGCAGACGAAAGGTGGGGGTGGTGAGGCAAGGGGTTAATAGTATTGGGTGTTGAGTTGAGAGTTGAGACAGGTCGCCTCGTGATCGGAGAAGGCAGATCCATGGAAGACTGTTCCCCCTTGTCGCGTGGGTTCTCTTTTGACTAACAATAAAGAGTTATGACCCATTCATTTCTTAGCCATAGATATGAAATTATAAAA
Organism: Solanum sitiens; assembly: GCA_016801875.1. Lineage (NCBI taxonomy): Eukaryota > Viridiplantae > Streptophyta > Magnoliopsida > Solanales > Solanaceae > Solanum > Solanum sitiens. The sequence goes on from JABWTJ010000304.1 coordinate 418,021, forward strand.
AGTTGTAACGTAACACATGAGAACTAGCAGTATAACTCCGGTATTACTATATATAGTGACCACTTGGCATTTGCTTAGCTTATCAATACTAAACAGTCTCTCATGTAACACATGATCATATGGTCCCTACCCCTCTCTGCATTTTTTTCTGCAAACAAAGAATAAAAAAAAAAAAGTTTGACGATCAACGTGGACTACCCTGCACCTGCTAATTGGTATTTCAAAATTTTATCAACTTATATAAATCAGCTAATAGACAATATGAGCTGACTGGAATGCCTTGGTCTATATCCTTGGACTATGATGCATTATTTCACTGAAAGTTATTTCTTGCTACTCTTATGCTTGACCTTTTGAATATCCTTGGACTATGATGCATAATGTTTTTATTGATTGGGTTGGGCTCATTCCTGCTGAAATCTTAATAACATGATAACAGTTGTAATAAATACTACACTCACAGAACATTCACCACAAAAGGTAAGGATAAAAAAAACCTTTCTTCATGTATCACTGATACAACAATTCAGAAATATAAAAACCTGTTGTGTCACTAATACAGTGAAATTTGGAAACTGTTGTATTACTAAGACAACAAATATAAAAAATATTGTATTACTAATACAAAGCCACATTCATAAGTTGTTGATCGAATATCTATTATAGGATCATAAGAATGTTTGCTTGAATGTTTAAACATGGTATTATATATTGTTTTTCTTCTAGTTTAGTTGATGTTCTTGGTAATGAAATTCTAAGCTTATTTTTACTTGTCTAAGTTCAGTCCACCAATTTGACATCCCTAATTTCTTGTGTACCATATCCTTCATCTTCTCCATTTTGGAAATGTATATACTATTTAACATTCAAATTTAGAGATTCAACCTTATGATTGAAAATATCAATGAATGGAGGCATCCTTGAAGTTAAAACATGTATAGAAGGGAGCTAATTTACAAAGAGATAATTAAGATGTGTTCTCAAGATAATTAAGGGAAGATTATAGTAATGAAATAAACATAAGCTGTGTGCCTAGATCTAACAGCAAACAAAAGAATTCTTTCTACAATAGCAGACTAATATTATAGTAATGAAATAAACATAAGTTGTGTGCCTAGTCTATCATACTGACTGTTATTTAGCTACTTTTGATTGTATTATAAAGTTACTTGCTTGATGCATGTATACTATTGGTACCTACAGAAGTAGTTTGCAAAGATATTAAAGTAAAAAATATTTATTATACCTTGAAAGTGGAACAACCAATCAATACTAATAAAATAATTGACAAACAAAACAAAAATACAGAAAACATCCATGATAATACACTTGAACTAAAGGGAAAGAAAAGTTCGTGGAGAACTTGTGTGGTGGAATCCATAAGCATTTAGTTAAACAAATAATATATATATATATATATATATAAAGCTAATTTTTCGTTCTTGTAAGATTGATGCATATATTATATACATATATTGATGGACTATAGGGTATTGGTTATATTGGTTTGGTTGGCATTAGAGAGGGCAAGGATATATAAAAGAATAAAGATTATATAATAGAAAAAATATTGGATGGGAATTATGGTATGATGTTGTATGTTTGATAAGGTGGACCGTGAGGTTATTTTGGATATTTAAGGCATGTGGGTTGATTGACTATATGATGGTGGGCCAATGATTGGCCATGATGAGTCAATCATTGGATTGGAATAAAGTGTGAGAGTGGAATAGTTATTAGTACATTGTTGGGGTTTAACAGAAGGGGGATTTGAAGTGAAAATATGATTGGTGTGAATATTATTAATGTCATTATGCAATTATTGACATGAAAGGAATACTTGTTGGAATCTCATCAGATTTTCATTTGCATGACCAGTTAGATTTCATCGTTAATTGTTCATATTTTAAGTAACATATTATAATTAAATATTTAAACTATCGAGATACCTGATTAAATATTGGGTTAAGGAATTGTATGAATATCATTTGACTTATGATATTGGGAAAGTTGAAGTTTAACCCTTAGCTTGAAACTTGAAAAATATGATAGTTGAAATGTTAATAGGCATCAAGAATTACGAACTTAATTATAAATTTGGTAATTATAATATGTCCCCCATGGATTCTAGACTAAGAGACAGCGGGTCTATATCATTAGGGCAGACATGTATCACTATACTTGACATTGCATTTCATGGCATTACACATTTTTATTATTGATGAACTTGAACTTGTGTTTTGCTGATCTTGTGAGTGCTTTTTCGTGAATTTGTGACTGTTGAATATTGAGTTGTTATTGAGAATATATAATCTGTTAGAGTGTTGTTGTTGGTATGATTTTATGCAGATTGTAGCTTAGAGTCTCGGATAGGGTGTAAGGAGTACCCGTAATTTGTTTCCTTAGCTTGTGTTTAGAGGTTTGCTTGTTGGGTACTGTGTGGTTTGGTACTCACCCCTTGCTTCTACAATTTTTTGTAGGTTACGAGCCCAGATTTGTTTTGTGATACCTTCGATTCTCTTCATTTATGAGGTTTTCTGTTGAGACTTTGAGGTAGTTGTTGTCATCATAACACACCTTCTTACTCCTACTTATGATTTTGTTTTTACTTGAAATACAATGTCATTTGAGACTTGCGTATATTATTTCAATTCTGGTATTTACTTTAGATGCTTGTGCACGTGACAACCAAATTTTAGGGATTGAATTAAGTTGACTTGTTTTTCGTATTAGTAATTGTTATTGGACTTTTGCTTTACTTCTATCAAATTATTGGGTTTAGGTTAACTTGTCTTGGTGGATAAGACGAGTGTCATCACATCCATTTTTGGGTTGCGACAAAATGGTATTAGAGCCCCAGGTTCATAGTTCTCACGTGTCTACAAGTTGAGTCTACGTAGAGTCTCAAGGACCGGTACAAAGTACTTATCTATGAGAGTATATAAAGAATATAAGAAAACTTCCTTTTGTTCATTCTGTCTCATCATGCACGGTTACCTTCTTTAGAACGAAGTTATTATATACTCTTTTTGCAGATGAAGAGGACTAGAGCCAGATCCGTCTTAACCATTAGGCCACTAAAGCTATCGCTTGGGGCCCCATAATTTTGGGGGACCCGAATTTTAAAAAAAAAATATACTTCTATATAAAAATGATATGTTTCTGATGTACCGTGGTTGCACGGTATTTCTAATGCTTTTTCCTTAAGTTTAGTGTGTGTCGAAAGCCTTTTTGTGTTGATTTTTATGTAAGTTTCTCTTTGTTTACAGAAAATTTGTCCAAGGATGAACGCGGGAGTTTTCGAGAAAGAAATGCAGAAAAGACCACCTACGGAATCCATGACGGTCCGTTGAGGCTGTGAAGGTCCGTAGGTGGCATCGTAGTGAAGGGAGAAAGTGCTGAAGGAAAATGGGGAAGTCTGACCAAGTGTGGGATTACGGAAGTTCATGACGGACCGTCATAGTCACGACGGTCCATCCTGCTTTTTCGTCGTGATGATCAGAGAAGTAGTCCCAGTACCCAAATTCCAAGAAGTTCAAGTATTTTGGAACGAAGACCCTCGACGGACCGTCGTGCTTGAAACGGTCCGTCATACCTGTCCGTCGAGGGGAATGAAGAAAGCAATAGAAGAATGGTGAAGTATGGGACGACGGAGTCTATGACGGTCCGTCGTGTCCATGACGGTCCGTCACGTGGTCCGTCGACCCAGACGCATTTGGACAGATTTTTAGTAAATAGAATCCTTATTTTATTAGACTTTGTTTTTATTATAAATAGTTGGAAAAACCTCGTTTTTGGGGTTAGACTTTCTGGATAATTTTTAGTTTTTAGTTCTTCTATTATATTATTGAATTCCCGATTTTGGGAATGAAGATACTTTTTCGGTAATTGACTGTTGGTGTTTTTGTTGATTAATCAAGTTAAATTCTGGGAAATTATTCGTTTTCATAAAAGTAAGTGCATGAATTCTTCTATTAACAATATGAATTGTGTAATTATGAACATGGGTAACTAAACCTCATAGCTAGGGTTGTGGGAACCATGGGTGAATAACAAGGTAAAAATCTAACTTAAATAACAATTCTAGAGTGGTGTCTTGCATGTATTGATAATTCTTTCTTGTAAAAGTCTTTTTAACGGATGGCCAACGTTAGAACTCACCTTAATGCTACTTGCCGGACCAAGGAGGTAGATAATAGGAAAAGAATTATCAACATAGATTTAGTATAGACTATCTAATAGGCTAGTATTGGTTGGTACAAGTTAATAACTTAGTCAAATACCGAATACGATGTTTAATATGAGGTAAAGATAAGGGTTAGTATAGCAACACACGTAGCCGGACCAAGGTGCGGAGTGAAATTCTCTAGATGCCGGACCAAGGATTTAGAGATACGTAACTTATCACTTTACATGCAAGATATCAGGATAGAATTATTATAGTTAGATTTGCCAAGTTAGGAACGTGTGGGGAACACTAAAGCCCTAGTTACTTTTATAATTTGATTAAACTTCGAAAGATGAATCTGTTAGTTGTTTATTTTTATTTAGTTAAATCATTTTCATTAATTTAGAAATAAAACCCCCCTTTTTGTCTATTGATTTCTCGGAAAATAGTTGGCTAAATAATAGTAATAATAGAATAAAGTTAAGTCTGAACTATTTTCCTTGTGGGATCGATCTCAACCTCATTAGTTGGGTTCTTTACTTGATACGACCGCTTTACTTCTTATTTGAGAACTAAATTTGAGCGTATCAAATTTTGGCGTCGCTGCCGGGGAAAGTAGCTTTTAGATTAACTTAAATTTATTAAAAGTTTAGTCATTATTTTCCTGATTTTACTTTTTCTGTTGTTTTTGATTCTGTTTAAAATTGACGTCCGTGTATGCCAAATACACGGAGAGGAAGAGAACCTTTGTTTCCCTATGATCATGAGTTAGAGCGTACAGTACGCAAAATGAATCGAAACTTGGGTATAAATGATGATGATCCAAACCAGAACATCCCAGCTCCGGTTGATGCTCATGGTCGATTATTACCTGATAATCCTGATCAAGGTGCACAAAGGGGACAAAATCCCGCTCCACGTCCTCAAGAATACTACAGAGGTTATGATAATATTGCAGATTCTGATGGGCCACTTGTCTTGCCCCCTCTACCAGAAGGTCACACCTTTGTAGTCACTAGTAGTCTAATGCAAATGCTCACGTCTAGAGGTTTGTTTTCAGGACTACCGTCTGAGGACCCACATGCCCATATAGCTAAGGTGAGGGCAGTGTGTAAAAGTTGTGTAGGGAGGTCTGATTTGAATTTGGATGTAATAGGGCTAAGAGTATTTCCTCTCTCACTGACGGGAGAGGCTGCTATTTGGTTCACTGAGCTCCTTTATAACTCAATTTTCACTTGGAACCAACTAAGGGACGTTTTCTTAGCACGTTACTACCCGGTCTCCAAGAAACTAAATCACAAAGACAGAGTGAACAACTTTGTGGCACTACCAGGAGAGTCAGTTAGTAGTTCTTGGGATAGGTTCACTTCATTTTTGAGAAGTGTCCCCAATCACCGCATAGATGATGAGTCACTGAAAGAATACTTCTACCGGGAACAGGATGATAATAATAAAGCGGTATTGGATACTATAGCAGGTGGTTCTTATGGGGAGTGTCCTTATGCTGAAATTGCCAAAAAATTAGAGAAAATCTCCCGAAATAATAAAGCATGGAGTACTAGGAAGTCAGATACGGGGAGAAATACTTTTGCAGTGCAATCCACACACAACCCAGCCACAGATGAAATTCGTGAAGAGATGGCGCAGATGAGAACTGAGCTTGGGTTGGTGTTAAAACATGTCACTGGGGTGCCGAAAAGATAAACGCAGTGAACTACTTGTCTAAACCACCACCACCAACTGATGAATATTATTATGAGGAAGATTCCTATGCAGTAAATGATCAGACGGGGGGTTTCCGACCGAACGCCCAAGGCTCCAATCAGGAGAATTGGCGCCAAGGTCAAGGGAATCAAGGTCGGAACTATGGTAACTACAACCGTGAGGGTAATTATGTCCGTGATGGAAATTACAACCGCGACAACAACTTCAACAGGGGTAACTATGGTAATAGAAATGAGAGGAGTGGGCCCTATGTTCCTCCTCAAAATCGTGAAGTTGCTCCTAGGGATGGTGGAGGTAGTATGGCGCGAGTTGAGGATATGTTGCACAAGATGATGAGGAGGTTCGATGCTAGTGATGAGCACACCAAAGAGTTAAAGAGTGATGTAGCGGGTATTGGACAGAAAGTCGATACACATGCCATATCAATTAAGCAGCTTGAATTGCAAATGGCTCAATTATCTGCAACTGTGAACACACGGCAACCGGGCACTCTCCCTAGCAACACTGTCCAAAATCCGAAAAATGATGGACACTGTATGGCAATTACTACTCGTGGGGGTAAACAAACTATTGACCCACCTATGCCGTCTATTATGGAAAAGGTTATGAGAGATAATGATAAAGTGGTAGAGGTTAGTGATGAAGTAGAAGATAACACTGATAAAGATGTTGAAGTGCCTAAAAAGGTAACTCCCATGCCTAAACCACCACCCCCCTTTCCTCAAAGATTAGTGAAAAAGACCGAGGATGGTAAATATCGGCATTTTATAACAATGTTGAAGCAACTTTCTATCAATGTCCCTTTGGTAGAAGCTCTTGAACAAATGCCTGGTTATGCCAAGTTTATGAAAGATTTGGTTACAAAGAAAAGATCGGTCACTTTTGAGGATGATGACAGAATGCAGCATTGTAGTGCTATTGCTACAAGGTCTTTGGTGCAAAAGAAAGAAGATCCGGGTGCATTCACTATTTCTTGTACAATCGGGTTATTACATTTTGCGAAAGCATTATGTGATCTGGGGGCAAGCATAAATCTCATGCCCCTCTCGATTTACAAGAAGTTGGGTTTGGGTGACCCAAAGCCCACTGCGATGCGGCTACTGATGGCCGATCGAACAGTAAAATGGCCTATAGGGATACTCCATGATGTGCTAGTAAAAGTGGAGTCGTTCGTATTTCCGGCAGATTTTGTTATTCTTGATTGTGAAGTTGATTTTAAGGTACCTATTATTCTTGGAAGGCCATTCCTTGCTACGGGTAGAGCCTTAGTTGATATGGAAAAGGGGCAGATGAAATTTCGATTGAACAATGAAGAAGTGACTTTCAACATTTGTAGGTCCATGCGGCAGAGTGGTGAGCTCCAATCGGTATCTGCCATATCCTACAAAGTTGGTGAATCACCCGAGACACAAATAGAAGAACGTCTAGGTGTAGAAGCACTGGCGGCAGTGATAATGAATTTTGATAAGGAATGCATTGAAGAATATGGGTCATTAGTCGCTGCTCTTGATCGTGGTAATGTTCGGTTTAAACCGAAGAAATATGAGCTAGACATGAAGAATCGCGAGTCTCCACCCGCTAAACCATCCATAGAGGAGGCTCCAAAGCTAGAACTAAAAGCTCTCCCACCTCATCTCAGGTATGAATTCTTAGGAAACGGTGACACATTGCCGGTAATCATTGCATCAGATCTGAATGAACAACAAGTTGAGAGTTTGGTCAAAGTGCTAAAAAGGTTCAAAAGAGCTATTGGGTGGACCATTGCGGACATTATTGGGATCCCTCCTGGTATTTGTTCTCATAAAATCCAACTCATGCCCGATCATAAGCCAAGTATTGAGCACCAGAGACGCTTAAATCCACCTATGCAAGAGGTCGTGAAGAAGGAAATCATAAAATGGTTGGATGCTGGAGTAATATATCCGATCGCCGATAGTAGTTGGGTCTGCCCTGTTCAGTGTGTACCTAAGAAAGGGGGAATGACTATGGTCCCCAATGAAAAAAAAGAACTTGTTCCAATGAGGCCGGTGACTGGATGGAGGGTGTGTATGGATTACCGAAAATTAAATGCATGGACCGAAAAGGACCATTTTGCCATGCCCTTCATGGATCAGATGGTGGATAGACTCGCTGGAAAAGGGTGGTACTGTTTTCTTGATGGTTATTCAGGGTATAATCAGATTTCTATTGCACCAGAAGATCAAGAGAAGACCACTTTTACTTGTCCATATGGAACCTTTGCGTTCAAGAGAATGTCGTTTGGGTTGTGCAATGCACCCACCACATTTCAGAGATGTATGATGTCAATATTCTCCGACATGGTAGAAGATACTATTGAGGTTTTTATGGATGATTTTTCTGTGGTTGGTGAATCATTCGAGCGATGTTTGAGCCATTTATCTGAGGTTCTTAAGAGATGTGAAGACTGCAACTTAGTACTCAATTGGGAAAAATGCCACTTCATGGTCAAAGAAGGTATTGTTTTGGGCCATCGTATTTCAAAAAAGGGCATAGAAGTTGATCGATCCAAAATCGAGGTGATAGAGAGACTTCCTCCACCTATCTCTGTAAAAGGTGTGAGAAGCTTTCTTGGACATGCAGGTTTTTACAGGAGATGCATCAAAGATTTCTCAAAAATTGCACATCCATTGTGCAAACTGTTGGAGAAAGATTGTAAATTTTATTTTGATGAGTCCTGTCTTAAAGCATTCGGCGATCTAAAAGAAAATTGGTATCAGCACCTATCATTATTTCTCCGGATTGGAGCAGTCCATTTGAGGTGATGTGTGATGCGAGTGAGGTTGCCCTTGGTGTGGTATTGGGACAAAGAAGGGACAAAATCCTTCATCCCATTTACTATGCTAGTAAAGCCCTCAATGAAGCTCAGAAGAACTATACAGTAACTGAACAAGAGCTCCTTGACGTAGTATTTACTTTTGAAAAATTTCACTCCTATTTGCTAGGTACTAGAGTTATAGTGCATACTGACCATTCAGCCCTGAGATATTTGATGGCGAAGAAGGATGCGAAACCGAGGTTAATTCGTTGGGTATTACTACTGCAAGAATTTGACTTTGAGGTAAGGGATAGAAAAGGGACCGAAAATCAAGTTGCTGATCACTTGTCCCGTTTAGAAGATGAAGCTATGAGAGAGTTGGGGGATAAGACTGATATTGATGACACGTTCCCCGATGAGCATATATTGGCTGCCTCACAAGACCTGATTCCATGGTTCGCTGATTTTGCGAACTACTTAGCTAGTGATATTGTTCCATCGGACCTGTCTTTTCATCAAAGGAAAAAGTTCATGTACGATGTGAAGAAGTTCTTTTGGGATGAACCATACTTATACAGGAGTTGTGCTGATGGGCTTATTCGGCGTTGTGTGCCAGAAGTTGAGATGTTGAGTATTTTAGAGGCATGCCATTCCTCACCCTTTGGTGGACATCATAGTGGCGTCCGGACTGCTCATAAGATCTTACAAAGTGGTTACTATTGGCCAACTATTCATCAAGATGCTCATGAGTTCGCCAAAGCATGTGATAGATGCCAAAGAGATGGCGGCATTTCAAGAAAGCAAGAGCTCCCTCTAAACCCCATTCTTGTAATTGAGTTATTTGATGTTTGGGGTATTGACTTTATGGGTCCGTTTGTGAGTTCTCATGGAATGAAGTATATTTTAGTAGCAGTTGATTATGTATCCAAGTGGGTGGAAGCCATCGCCCTCGCGAACAATGAGGGGAAGAGTGTCACTGCATTCTTGAAGAAGAATATATTCTCTCGATTTGGTACCCCACGGGCGATTATTAGTGATGGGGGATCCCACTTTTGCAACAAATTGTTCAAGGGATTATTGGAGAAATATGGGGTTCGCCATAATGTGGCCACTCCTTACCATCCTCAAACTAGTGGGCAAGTTGAAGTATCAAATAGGGAGATCAAACAGATTTTGTCAAAAACAGTGAACGCTAGTAGAACAGATTGGTCAAGGAGGCTTGATGATGCTCTTTGGGCTTACCGGACAGCGTATAAGACTCCCATAGGTATGTCCCCATACCAACTAGTATATGGGAAAGCATGTCATCTTCCGGTTGAATTAGAGCATAAAGCCATGTGGGCTATGAAAAAGCTAAAAATGGACTGGAACGAAGCTGCAGAACAACGGTTAAATGGGTTAAATGAACTTGATGAATTTCGCCTAAAGGCTTATGAAAGCTCAGCCCTCTACAAAGAAAAGATGAAGAAGTACCATGACCTAAAGATCGAGAAACGAGAGTTTATGATTAGGGATTCGGTGCTTTTATTCAACTCTAGATTGCGCTTGTTTCTGGGCAAGCTCAAGTCTAAATGGACTGGCCCTTACTCGATTACCCAATTATTCCCTCATGAAGCAGTTGAGTTGGAAAACAAGGAAGGTGTGCGGTTTAAGGTGAACGGACAACGTCTAAAAATCTATATAGGTCATGCGGAATCGGCGAATGAGGTGATTGAGGCATATCATCTTGATGAAGTCTGAGTAATCGAGTGTCCTCAGTTGTGCCGCAATGTTAAATCAGGCGCTGGTTGGGAGGCAACCCAATATTTATCATCTAACCACTTTATAGTTTTTCTTTCCAGTAGCGGTAGAAATTTTTCTATTAATGGGTTGTAAATTTTCAGGTAGCACATCTACAGGAAGTTCTGCAGAAAAGTTACTCTGCCACATTCACTGACGGATACATCGACGGACCGTCACGCCTGTGACGGACCGTCGCATGACTCCGTCGTGCCAGGTACGCTCTTTAGTATTTTTTAAGAATTAGGGCACATGCGACGGAACCTATGACGGACCGTCACATATGCGACGGACCGTCATCGGGGTTTCGTCACTTCATTTAACAGATTTCTTTCCCTCTTTCCCCCATTTGAGCCTTTCAACCGCTTTCTCTTCCCAAATTCCCCACATTCTACCATTTTCCCTCCCAAATCTCCCTTCCTGGTCGGAGTCTGCTGCTGTGCTTCTCAGTCTTCTCGGTTGGGTGCCATCACTTTCGTATTATTTTCTCCTCTTCCAAGGTATGTGTTCCTGAAAACTCTACCCATTTACTTAGTTTGTTTTGTTTTTCTTTACTATTAGCATATGGGTCTTTTGCTCTTTGAATATATAGTGTCAACCTAGGTTATTAATTCCACAAAATGCCTGGATAAAACTAGAGAAATTAGGGCTTTAAAACCTGTAAATTTGATAGGTATTTAGGTTAAAGAGTGTTAGAGAATTGTTGGGTCTTTGTTTTGACTCACATGGGGTGAATGTGGCATCCCCCAGTTTTGTCTCTGAATGACAGCACAACAACCCGATGACGGACCGTCGTACCCACGACGGTCCGTCTGCACAACCGTCGTGACGGTCAGAGACCCCTGTCCTAGGGGCTCAACACTTTTTCCAAGTGTCCATTGACGGACACATGTGACGGACCGTCATACTCATGACGGTCCGTCCTGCACAACCGTCGTAATGGTCAGAGACCCCTGTCCTAAGGGTCTCAACACTTTTTCCAAGTGTCCACTGACGGACACATGTGACGGACCGTCATACCCACGACGGTCCATCCTGCACAACCGTCGTGACGGTCAGAGACCCCTGTCCTAAGGGTCTCAACACTTTTTCCAAGTGTCCACTGACGGACACATGTGATGGACCGTCATACCCACGACGGTCCATCCTGCACAACCGTCGTGACGGTCAGAGATCCCTGTCCTAAGGGTCTCCACACTTTTTCTAAGTGTCGACTGACGGACACATGTGATGGACCGTCATACCCACGACGGCCCGTCATGAACAATCGTCGTGACGGTCTGAGACCATCCTTCTGATACTCTATACTGTTAAGTATTACATGACGGACCGCAGGATGGTCCGTCATACGCACGACGGGCCGTCATCAGGTCCGTCGTGCCTTACTGCTACTTCAGAGCTGTTATCACTGGTTTGAGTTTCTGTGTATTATTGTCTCATTTTTTTGTCATGTTTATCTTTCAAGTACTAATGATGATTCGTTACAGGTACTACCTCTCATGACACCTAAACAAGATCGCGTTTATGCACGTGGGCGTTCTAAATCTGTCGCCCCGTCTGCCCGATTGGAGATAGGCTCTGATGATGAGCATGATCAAGAGTACGTGCCCCCAGGCACTACTACTACAGCACGAGCTCCACGTGTACAGAGAGTCACGCCCAAGAAGGTGGCGCCCGACGTAGTCACTGCCTTCCAGTCTGATAAGGAGCGCACACTGACCGGCACACCTTCTGGGTCAGCTGCCCAAGACGAAGGAGCATCTGGCTCCTTAGGAGTTTCGTGGTCAGAGGAAGCCTCCGGGTCCGCAGAAGCCTCTGCCCCGCCACAGCTACACAGTCTGCCTCGGATGATGAGGCTGACAGCACTGACTCCACCCCTGGCTCACCAACTGGAGTCCCTGCCCCGGTTGCCGATGAGCCCAACCGGTGGTGTGTCGACCGGCAATACAAAGTATACTTAGACGCCAAGGTTCTCAATGACAAAGGCGTCATGACACGGACCCTCACACTGGAGAGGCGGGTCCTCACGGGAAGTCTCCCCACCATGCCATACATTCACACTCTTTTCACCAGACACCGGCTGGAGTGGACGGCTCGTTCTTTGAGCCGCTACAGTGAGGAGTTAGTCCGAGAGTTCTGTGCCTCTTATGTGGCCACTCTCCGCTCAAAAATAGATAGGCGGTCTGCCCCCGCCAAATAGGCCCCACTTGAGCACGTCCGAGTACGCGGCATACAGGTCGACATCTCCCTACCAGCCATCCGCCGATATCTGTATGGCACGGATAGTGACACCACCAGAACACCTCTCACCGTCGAGTTCGATTACCGGTGGCAAATTGTCAAAGAGGGCCGGTTCTTACGCGAGCCTTCACTGAGAGAGACTACCAAGAGGTGGATGGCCCAGCACTTATCTATTGATTGAGAGGCTGCGGATTGGGTGATGGAGCCGAAGGGAGCCATCAGGAAGGCCAACTTGACCTTTACGGCCAAGTTTCTTTGGTTGATAGTCCGCCATTGTCTCTCCCCCACTGCTGCTGATAATATAGTCACCTGGCATCGTGCAGTTCTGATGGCCGCAATGATGGCAGGGTTCGAGGTCGATTTCGCTTGGCTTCTCCAAGCGGTCATGCATGAGAGGGCCTTCAAGGTCACCACGACTTACCCTTTTCCTTGCATGATTTTCTCTTTGTGCAGATCCGCAGGCGTGCCCATTTGGCACATTGACCAGCTCCGGACCCCGCAAGGAAATGTTGACATCGGCCTCATCAGGAATGAGGCCAATGAGTTAGCCCCACGCAAAGGGCCCCGCCCGGAGGTGGTCCCACTTGGTGAGAACCTGGCCGACACCATAGAGAATGCCCATGCGGCTTCCCAGGATGCTTCTGCACACGCTGACACTACTACGGTCGAGTCTATCCCGGGTAGTAGTACTGCCCCGAGCTCCTCTCGCTCGGCTCCTTCCGCCACTCTGGTCCCACTTGCTCGGGTCCAGAAACTCGAGGCACAGATGGCTACACTTCTGCATCACATCCAGCCTTGGATGCAGAAGACTATTGCTGAGGCAGAGGAGCGCAAGATGGTACAGCACACAGAGAGGAAGATCGCAGAGGTACATCAGCGCTTGGACGCTTTTGAGTTGCGAGTGCTAGCCCGACCAGCACCTCAGGTGGACATGTCGACCCTTCAGGCTACGGTTGAGAGTCTGCGGGCTGATCTTTATACGATCTTAGAGGCGAGGGTGCCTGAGTCTGAGACCCCTTCTGCAGAGCCTGCTGATGACACAGTGATGGCTGCTCTTTTTGCCACTTCTGATGTTCCACCACCTCCCCCACGAGAGCATGCCAAGAGACGCAGGGGTCGAGAGGAGGATGAGGTTAGGGCGAGGAAGAAGGAGCGCCGTGAGATGGAGGCTGCGAGGAGAGCCTCGATTGCTGATGAGGAGGCCCGTAAGTTGAGGGCTGTAGAAGTAGCTGCCGAGGCGTCTAGCTCCAAAATTGTAGATTCTATGGGAGGCACTACTGATGGTGCTGTGGATGCTGAGGACATTACTGAGGATGTCCATACTACGCAGGGAGTGGGTTCCGGTGAACCGGACCCAACAGCTTGCTGATCGACGGCGCTTAGCGCCTCAGGTTTGCTTCACTTACCTTTTGCGTTGTTTAGCTCTTTTATGCATTGGGGACAATTGCATATCTTTTGTTGGGGGTGGGGTAAATGGAAAGTGAGTACTTGGGTGAATTCTAAGTAACCCAAGTTCACGATCCTCTTTTGGGGTTTTCTTGCCTGTGTTCTTTTTCCCCAAAAGACTGATTACTTTTATTGTTGAACCGGCATGTCATATCTTATGTACATAGTATAAATCTAAAGCATGATGGCTAAAAGAAATATGATATCTCGATAATCAATTGCATGACTAGGCATAGTAAGTGATAAGTGTGTAGTTTGAAACATGAAATACAGATACACTACTGCATGATCCTGAATCTAAGATTTGAACTAGGTGTCTAATAATCTGGGAATGCAAGGAATGTCAAGTGAGTGTGAGGTGAATTCGAATGTCCACCATCAATACTGAGCTAGAACTTGCCTGGTTAGTCCTGCTAAAAGTGAGTCAAAACAATCAATTAGGAAAGGATCATAGGCCCTTGTTCGAAATAGTCAATCTTGAGCCTAAAAAGAACAGAAAACCAAATGAAGTTAATCCCTTTTTGATCCAAATGAATTGAGCTTAAAATAGATCTTTCTTTTTCACCCCAAATGATCTTCTCTGGGAACAATGTGTTGGCCCTGGTCCCTCCTTGGACATGTGCACCTCAGTTTATGCCAAAAGCATAAGTTGAGGGTGGCTAATGCATAAAGCAACCTTGTTTAGGCCCTGACCCAACCATGGGTATTGTGAACCTTAACTCATGGCAAAATCATGAGTTGAGGGTGGCTGTTATAAGGAAAACCCCGGAAAGTGGGGTTGAAAGAATGAAGAGAAAGAAAGAATAAAACAGAAGTGACTAAAAAAAAATATGAATAAAAAGCAAAATAAACACAAGAAAAGAGAAAAGTCACTTACACATAAGGATAAGAAAGGGAAAACAGCAAAGTGAAAAGAAAATTGAGTAATAGGGCGAAATAAAATGATAAAAAGGTGGTTCGCTTAGCCGATATGTCAAGGAGGGCAACAAGTCACTAAAGTATACCTAAATATACCCTACCTGACCCTGAGCCTATGTTACAATCTAAAAAAAAAGTCCTATTGTGATCCTAAGAGTTGTATGGCGAACTTGAAGTAGTGAAAATAAGGGCAAGCCTATGGCAATATGTATAAATGAGTTGTGAATTTGTTCTGAGAGTGAGTGTCGAAAAGTGATCCTTATACTCAAACTAAAATCATTGTGTGAAAAATGAGGATGTTATTTGAAGTGAGGACAGGAGTTGCAATACCAGAAATAGTAGCATCTCGGTGAAAAATTGAAGAGGATACGTATCATTGCGTAGTGAGTCTGGGTCATGGTTTGATTCTACACAAGTCAATGCCTAATAGTGATCCCATGCATGAACATAATGAGAATAATCGGGATTGATAGCCAAATGATTGCGGAAGTTAAAATATGGATACTTTTGTACAAAGATTTTGTAGTGAGTCAGAGTGCGTCGCTTGAGGACAAACAATGAATTTAAGTTGAGGGTGTTGATGTACCGTGGTTGCACGGTATTTCTAATGCTTTTTCCTTAAGTTTAGTGTGTGTCGAAAGCCTTTTTGTGTTGATTTTTATGTAAGTTTCTCTTTGTTTGCAGAAAATCTGTCCAAGGATGAACGCGGGAGTTTTCGAGAAAGAAATGCAGAAAAGACCACCTACGGAATCCATGACGGTCCGTCGAGGCTGTGACGGTCCGTAGGTGGCATCGTAGTGAAGGGAGAAAGTGCTGAAGGAAAATGGGGAAGTCTGACCAAGTGTGGAATTACGGAAGTTCATGACGGACCGTCATAGTCACGACGGTCCGTCCTGCTTGTTCGTCGTGATGATCAGAGAAGTAGTCCCAGTACCCAAATTCCAAGAAGTTCAAGTATTTTGGAACGAAGACCCTCGGCGGACCGTCGTGCTTGAAACGATCCGTCATACCTGTCCGTCGAGGCGAATGAAGAAAGCAACAGAAGAATGGTGAAGTATGGGACGACGGAGTCTATGACGGTCCGTCGTGTCCATGACGGTCCGTCACGTGGTCCGTTGACCCAGACGCGTTTGAACAGATTTTTAGTAAATAGAATCCTTATTTGATTAGACTTTGTTTTTATTATAAATAGTTGGAAAAACCTCGTTTTTGGGGTTAGACTTTCTGGATAATTTTTAGTTTTTAGTTCTTCTATTATATTATTGAATTCTCGATTTTGGGAATGAAGATACTTTTTCGGTAATTGACTGTTGGTGATTTTGTTGATTAATCAAGTTAAATTCTGGGAAATTATTCATTTTCATAAAAGTAAGTGCATGAATTCTTCCATTAACAATATGAATTGTGTAATTATGAACATGGGTAACTTAACCTCATAGCTAGGGTTGTGGGAACTATGGGTGAATAACAAGGTAAAATTCTAACTTAAATAACAATTCTAGAGTGGTGTCTTGCATGTATTGATAAGTCTTTCGTGTAGAAGTCTTTTTAACGGATGGCCAACGTTAGAACTCGCCTTAATGCTACTTGCCGGACCAAGGAGGTAGATAATAGGAAAAGAATTATCAACATAGATTTAGTGTAGACTATCTAATAGGCTAGTATTGGTTGGTACGAGTTAATAACTTAGTCAAATACCGAATACGATGTTTAATATGAGGTAAAGATAAGGGTTAGTATAGCAACACACGTAGCCGGACCAAGGTGCGGAGTGAAATTCTCTAGATGCCGGACCAAGGATTTAGAGATACGTAACTTTTCACTTTACATGCAAGATATCAGGATAGAATTGTTATAGTTAGATTTGCCAAGTTAGGAACCTGTGGGGAACACTAAAGCCCTAGTTACTTTTATAATTTGATTAAACTTCGAAAGCTGAATCTGTTAGTTGTTTATTTTTATTTAGTTAAATCATTTTCATTAATTTAGAAATAAAACCCCCCTTTTTGTCTATTGATTTCTCGGAAAATAGTTGGCTAAATAATAGTAATAATAGAATAAAGTTAAGTCTGAACTATTTTCCTTGTGGGATCGATCTCAACCTCATTAGTTGGGTTCTTTACTTGATACGACCGCTTTACCTCTTATTGAGAAGTAAATTTGAGCGTATCAGTTTCCCACTTTTTTAAGGGAATGAAATATTCTTTGGGAATAATTTCCTTAAATGGGATATTGTTTTTTTTTATTATCTCCTAAAAGTTAGACTCTATATTATTTTTTACCTTATACTCATATTTTTATTCTCTATTTTACTTTCATTCTCAATATTAAACTCGCGCTACAATTTTTTTGGTTTTAATGTATCTTACAAGTTATAAAAGAACAAAATTTGTTTTTTTATGTCTTCTTCAATATGTCAAGATGTGAATCAAGCAATCATTATATTGAATTAACTACGGACTATTTTGATATTATTCTGTCAACTTATCAAATTCATGAGTAAGATTTTATCATTCTAACTTTATTTTATAATTTTACTTGAAAATATGTTATTGTTGATATTCTTAGTTTATATATATATATATATAAATGATATGTTTCCCACTTTTTTAAGGGAATGAAATATTCTTTGGGAATAATTTCCTTAAATGGGATATTGTTTTTTTTTATTATCTCCTAAAAGTTAGACTCTATATTATTTTTTACCTTATACTCATATTTTTATTCTCTATTTTACTTTCATTCTCAATATATATATATATATATATATATATATATATATATTCTTGTTTTAGTTATTATTAAAATTATTCAATTCAAATATTTCTACTAGGAAATATGATTAAGGTTAGACAAAAAAAATATTAAAATAGGAAACTTGAAGAATTAAGCAAATCCCAAAAGGAGCCCTTGGTAGATTTTTAACAAAAAATTGCTTATAGAATAATTTTAATAATTTCTATAACTGTTGCCTCAGCCAAAAAAAGTTTTTCGAAACTTTAATCTATAAAATCTTATCTCAGATCAACAATATCTTAAAAGAGATTTAATGGATTAACTAAGTTATCAATTGAAAATGTACTATCAAAACATATCGATTATAAAATAAAAATTAATAGCTTTACATCTAAAAAGGCTAGAAAAGTAGATTTCAAATAAAAGTATATATGATAAAAAAAATTTAAAAAAGGAGAATTTAAAAAAAAAAAAAAAAACTATTAGGGCCCCTCTCTAAGATTTGGCTTTAGGCCCCCAGACTTGTTGAGTCGGTAACATATTTAATAGCGTAAGATATGATTACTACGTAATAATCATGATAGAACTTGCTTTGTACAGTAATTTATGATGTTCTATTGTCAATTTCATAAAACGAGATACTACATCGAAGGTTATACATACAAATAATTCAACAATTAATTATAAATATAAAAATTGATTAATCGTTATCATGACATTTATATGAGTATTATCTCGCATTTCATACTCGAATGGATTATATATGTTAGCTCTTCACCTCTACATCGTGACATGAGATATTAAGTTCATGATTTGACGACGGACTAGTACAATTTGTACATTAATCAAGAAATATAAGTATTATTATATTTATGTTTTAACTTATGTAAAACCATCATCCGGAGGACGATTGATTTAAAGGTAATTGGAAATACTAAAATATTATTTTTTTAGGAAGTAACTATATAAATATTTCAATGAAAATTATTATAATTATATATTATTTAATCTTACCAGCTTCGAGAAGTTGGTATTATAACTTTTTTGTTTTTTATTTTACACAGAACCATCCTCCGAGAAGAAGATTTAATTAAAATTATATCAAAATATTTCTCAATTTTTTTGAAATGTTATGTTGTTAAAAAGTAGTTGATTTTCTAAAGTTTTTTGAAAATTTTATTCTTTTTAACAATACAGACTTACGGAGGTCTGAATTTACCGACCTCCATTTGAGATCGGTAATTTTTAGGTCGTAATTTATTATTTTTTTAGTAGTGTAATGTGTCCTACCAAACGACCTTTAAATTCATTGTTTGGTTGCAAAGATAGGGATAACTTATCTCACGATTAACAACTAGTCTATGAATAAGTTATCTCTCACTTGGAGGAATTGTAATCCCAGGATAGGCTATCCTGGGATAAGATGGGTAAATTAACAGAAATACGCACTTAAACTCTCTTTTATACACCACTTTTACATTCAAACATATTAACATAATTTTTAATAACATTTTTTATAACATTTTTAATAACATTTACAACCTTAATTATTCGTTATTTTTGTAATAAATATATTGTTTTATTAAAATTTTTTATTTTATAATTGCAATTTTAATTTATGAATGTATTATAATTTAAATATATTTGTGTAATTATTATATTTATTTATATTTTAATTTCTCTTAAAATGTTCACTCCACTAGTAAATTATATACTATTCATTATATAGTTTATTACTCATTATAAAAACATTCTATAACTAAAATGTAGGCAACTTTTATAATAAATTTTTTTTTACTTTAATAAACTTAAAATGAAAGTTGTAATTTTAAAGCTAAATAAGATGAAAGTTTTACTTTAAAACTAATGAAGATGACAATTTTATTGTTAAGC
Organism: Solanum sitiens; assembly: GCA_016801875.1. NCBI lineage: Eukaryota > Viridiplantae > Streptophyta > Magnoliopsida > Solanales > Solanaceae > Solanum > Solanum sitiens. The sequence continues at coordinate 437,703 of JABWTJ010000304.1, forward strand.
TAAATAAGATGAAAACCTTATTTAAGCTACAAGGAACATTTTATTTTAAAGCTAATTTAAATAAGATGAAATTTTAGTTTTTAAAACATACGGCACAATCATGGAAATGTACACACGAAAATATTTAAGATCAATAAGATGAAAATTTTATTTTTCAGATTGAATAACTAATGCTTGTAGAGAAAATGTATATAAAAAAAACTACATGAGGTGAGGGTATTGTTGTAAACAAACAACTTATTCTCGAAAATTATACAATGAATATTGGTTTGAATATCACAAACCAAACAAGAAATAAAAACTAATTCCAGCATAACTTGTCCTAACATAACTTATTCCATTATAACTTATCTCAACATAACAAACCTCAACATAACTAGTATTCGAACTTCACGGCCCCTAAAAATTGATCATTTCTGTTGTAACAGAATTTTCTAATGCTTTTATTTAAAGGACATAATATGGAATTTGAAATGATATCATAAACATGCACTTTATTATGATTTAGGAGGTATGATTATAAAAACATTATGGGAGTAACGGAAAAAAAAAAACAATTAATTTTTAATATGAAAGAATATGAATAAATGGGGTGGTAATTATCTTATTCATTTTTTACACTAATAAAAAAATTTAAAAAAATTGTCATAAAAGTGATAAAAAAAGAAGATAAATAGGAATCTTGACCAATGAGAGGTACCTAATAGTATTCATTAATGTAGCTTTATATTACAGGAAAGTGAGGTTCAGTTGACAAATAAATCGATCTTTCGGGATATTTCAACTTCTCTAAAATAACAAGAAAATATTACTTCTTCTTCCGCAACGGGTATTCTAACGAACTCAACTTACATTTGCTGATAAAAATTAAACTTGAGTCATTTTAAGAATAGTGAAGGTATAAATCAGATATTTTTATCATAAAGTAAATTTTGTTCAAATCATATAATCTGGGGGGGGGGGGGAATTTGGTCAAACTTTATCCATATAAATTGATAAATAATTTTTAAACAAATAATTAGATTTTAAAAATTAGGTGTAAATATCCATAATTAGCGACTTAATACGTTTAATCATTGACTGACCCAGAATTTTCATTTAGGGGGTTCGAAAAATAAAATTATAAATGTGTAAATAAATCTTTAGAAATGGGAACCTTGAATTCTTTGGATTGAAAGCCACACTTTAGAACATTTTCAAAAAGTAAAAAAAAAATGAAAAACATAACCGAATTTTTTATAAAAAAAAACTAATAAAATTAAAGGAAAAATAACATAAACAAAAAATACTTACACAGAATCAACGACATTTTGAAATAAATGATCTAATATATTCGATATTAGTATTAAACATCGCTATTTTAGCAATAGTTTTGCTAAAAGTCGCTAAAATCAAGGACATATTACAACAAATGTCGCTTAAATAATTGACATTTTGCAGTAAATGTGATAATATATTCGGCATATATGTTAAACATTATTATTGAAGAGATATTTTTTCTAAATGCCAGTAAAACCAATGAGATTTTGTAATAAATGTCATATTATATTCGACATTTTTAGCAAATATCATAATTTATATGACTTTTTCGCTAAATGTCACTAAAACAACGATAATTTTCAATAAATGTCATTATTATATTCTACATTTTTAGCAAATGTCATCATTTATATGACATTTTCTCTAAATGTCGCTAAAATGACATTTTTCAATAAATGTCATTATCATAGTGACATTTTGGACCAAATATCATTATTTTTACGATATTTGATAACAAATGTCATTATAATTACGACATTCGACATCAAATGTCATTGTTTTATGAAATTTTGCTGTTAAATATCATGAAATTATTTATTTTCGGACAATTGTTTCAAATGTCACCAAATTTATGTCGTCGTATGTACATTTTCTTGTAGTGTAGCATAGGTTTGTGGTCAAGAACACCTTTCAAGTAATTGTAGTCCAAGTGGAGATGAATTGATTATCTTGTGAAATTTATGCCTAGCACTGAGAGATTATTGCAATGAGAATGACGGTTCCCACCTAGATGAGTTTGGACTTTCTTGGAGCTTCACACCTAGTTAGTTTGGGCTTCCCACAAGGGATCTCCACCTAGAAGAGTATTGATTTCCCAAAATGTGTCTCATGAGATGGAAAGCCCTAAATGAGTCTAATTTGAGGACTCATCAACACTCCAAACTTAAACTTTTTCTTGTCCTCAAGTAAAACACAAGTTCAACAGTTTAAAAAGGATGTCTAAAATAGTTCTACATAAGACTCAATCATGAATGTACATAACAAGACTCATGCAAATATCCATTGTGTAAGTAATCAATCTGTGTTTAAAAACAAAATTACTGATTTCAACAAAACTTTGCAGAAATACAAAGTTACCAAAGTTTAATTAATCAGTAAGGGAGATGGACATGAATTAATTCAGAAAAAACTAAAATTTGTTAATGCATCAGAATTTGGAAAATTAGAACAAAAAAATACCAAGCCCACTGAATTCACAGTGTCCCCTTAAGAAAATCATTCCCCTCTAGTATCAGAGGTTTGATTTGGAATAGGTCATCGTAGGATAGAATGGTCTGAATCACGAGCATGTTGATACAAAAAGCTCTGGTGTCAGCGAACCACTCAACAGTAGTAAAGTACACGAAGAAATTATTTTTGTGTAGAAGAAGAAGAAGAAATCAGAAAAATTCGTACGGAATTTTTTTGAAGAATGAATAGTATTTATAGGCAAGAGGAACAGGTTCCGAAAGGTTGCAACCCTTTCAGAATCCACACGACCATTGATGAAAGTTCGAAACCTTTCAAACGGTCCTGGTTGTTCCTGAAAGTTGCAACCTTTAAGAAGAGTCATTTGCAAACGGTGGGAAATTTAAATAAAATCGGGAAAGATTTTAACTAAAATCAAGTCGCGCGGATCCAATTCGGGTCGGGTTAATCAACTAAAAAGTTGAAACATTTTGGTTAATCTCAACCATATAATTGAAAGCGTTTCTGTTATCAACAAATTAATTGAAAATGTTTTGGCCATTTAATTAATTAAATAAATAAATAACTAAATGATTAAAACAAACTTTGTCCAAAAAATAATCTCTCGATCAATCATTTTCCAAAGACAAAGACAAAGCTTAGCCGAACGAGCAAAGATGACGACGGCGCGAGGGGGGGTCCTCTTTTAAAACATTTTAACAATTAATAGGAGTGTTTCTATATTTAAACTCTCCAATTTTTCTTTTCACCGCCGATCAGGGACAAATGCCTTTTCATTAAAGAATAAAATGACTTTTGAAGTTTCTCTCTTTTCATCTTCCCTCCATTTCTCATTAATTCTTGCTACATACCCTACAATCCCCTACATTAATGGGGAATGGTTATAACATAGGAATGCACAGAAAAATATGTACTTTATAGGCAAGGATTAATTGCAACTAAATAAGTAGATTTACCCTTCGACTTTTCGTAGTGAACATATGCTGGATATATTCGGTCAATCGGTAGATGCGATATCTTTGAATCGTCGAGTTTTGGTGTATACCTAGACAACCATATGTCACACAATTAACCCTTTACTATTTATGGTTCTTATTGTTGTGTTCGTTTCAGCCATGCCACCTGCTTGTTTCATGAGTGTATAGAGAATAGGCTTTTAACATAAAATTCTCTTTGAAACAGCTTACACTTCACACTCACATAGGTGATTTCTAACCGTGTCATCTCGTAGATTGACTATTTGGTCAAATATTCCAAACTTAGAAAATTATTAAAAACCTTAAGCTTTACTAACTCATTAACAAGCCTTTTAGTCTTAACATTGTTCCTGAACATTGTCTTCATCATGAGAATGGATTGAGTTGACTGACTATGTCGAACCGTCAGTCACAACTTTGTTTTTCTTCTTCAATCTAGCTCTTTGAATCTCCAGTCTACTAGATAGAGTTACTGCCATGCTGACTTGTCCTAAGTCGTAAACCTATTCCTTAGATGATCTTTCAACTACCACTCTCGCTAGTCCTTTCATTAGTGGATCATACACATTATCGCTTGACTTCATATAGTCAATTGTGATAATTCTACTATATAGAAATTGTCTTACATTGTTATGCTCTGTTGTATATGATGAGACTTACCATTGTACATGACGCTCCCTGCCCTACCTATTGCTTCTTGACTATCGCAATGTATGCAAATAGGTCCCACAGGTTTGGCCAAAGTGGAATATCCTCTAGGAAATTCCGGAGCCATTCAACATCTTCATCAGCCTTATCTAAAGCAATTAATTCAGATTCCATTGTGGAACGAGCTATACATGTCTATTTGGACGATTTCAAAGAGACTGCTTTTCCACTTAGTGTAAACACAACCATTTGTGGATTTTACTTCATTTGACCTGGTGATCCAATTCGCATCACTATATCCTTCAATCACATCAGGATATTTATTATAATGGAAAGCATAGTGTTGTGTATGTTTAAGATACCCCAACACACGTTTCATTGCCATCCAGTGAGTTTGACTCGGATTACTAGTGAACCGACTTAGTTTGCTAATTGCACATGCTATATCTAGTCGCGTACAATTCATAAAATACATCAAACTTCCCAACACTCTGGTATATTCCAATTGAGAGTCACTTTTTCCTTCTTTCTTTGAAATGTAAATCTTAAATCAATTGGAGTTTTGACAATATTGAAATTCAAGTACTTGAACTAATCCAATACTCTTTCAATATAATGAGATTTAGATAATGCTAGTCCCTGAGGAGTTTTGAGTATGCTGATTGCTAAGATCAAATCAGCAACTCCTAAGTCTTTCATATAGAACTTGTTGGATAACATGCGCGTAGTAGCATTTATATTGTCAATATCTTTACTCATTATTAACATGTCATCAACACACAAACAAACAATGAATTCATGATTCAAAATGTCTTTAATGTATAAACACTTATCACATTCGTTAATCTTGAATCCATTTGCCAACATTGTTTGGTCAAATTTAGCATGCCATTGTTTGAGTGCTTGCTTGAGACCATAAAGAGACTTCACAAGTCTACATACTTTCTCTTCTTTACCTGGAACTATAAACCCTTCAGGTTGTTCCATGTACACTTTTTCGTCCAACTCTCCATTTAAGAAGGTTGTCTATACATTCATTTGGTGGATTTTATAATCTACACTGCCGCTAGTGTTATTAACATCCTAATTGATGTTATCCTTATTACTGGAGAGTATGTGTCAAAGTAGTCCAGACCTTCTTTTTGTCTGTATCGTTTGACTACAAGTCTAGCCTTATATTTGTCAATAGTTACATCAGCTTTCATTTTTTTTTAAAGATCCACTTTGATCAACCGATTCCCAAGTATGATTACCTAAAATTGATTCAATCTCACTATTGACAGCTTCTTTCCAATAAGTTGACTCAGACAAAGACATAGCTGCTTTAAATGTTTGAGGCTCATTTTCAAGCAACAGTGCCACAAAAGCTGGTTCAAAAGAAGTGGCTTTCTGTTGGCGAGTGCTACGCCTTGGATCCTCATTAGGTAGTGTATTTTCTGTTGATTCTTCCCGTGGTCGTTTAGGTCTTTCACTTATCGACTCACATTCTGTTTTATACAGATAAATGTGTTCAAATAACTCTGCACTATATGACTTACTTATCGTATTAACATGAATCTCAGGATTATCATATTTGGGAACCAAAAACCGGCAGGCATTACTGTTCGCAACATATTCAATAAATGCACAATCTACCATTTTTGGGTCTAATTTTCACCCTTTTGGGTAAAGGAACCTCTACCTTGGCTAGACCCCCCACAGTTTGAAATATTTCAAGTTGGGTTTCCTTTCTTTCCATAACTCATATGAAGTTGAATATGTTTTGTTACGGGGTACCCTATTGAGTCTCTTATTAGTCGTAAGGATGGCTTCCCCTCAAAGGTTTCGTGGTGAACCAGAATTCATCATTAAGGCATTCATCATTTCATTTAATGTTCTGTTTTTCCATTCCTCCAAACCATTTGACTGTTGTGAATAGGGTTCATTAGTTTGATGAATAATAACATATTACAAACATATCTCTACAAATGGAGATTCGTATTCTCCACCCCTATCACTTCAAATCATTTTTATCTTTAGATTCAATTGGTTCTCCACTTCATTTTTTGTATTGCTTAAATGTTGCAATTGTTTCATCCTTACTATTAAGCAAATATACATTGTTCATCCTAGATGTTGAACATAGGCAACATGGTCGAGGAGGACAAGTTGTACTATTTCATAAGTGGGTTAAAGGGATGGGCACAAAGAGAGTTAAGGAGACAGAATGTCCAAACTCTCAATTGTGCCATAGTGGCAGCAGACAAGTTGGCTGACTTCGATGAGGGTGACGACCCAAGGGCTTCTTCGCACTTCAAACAGCAAGATAAGGGGAAGGAGTGGAAGAAAAATGGGAAGGGCCAAGCTGCCGAAAAGGAAGACGAAAAATCGAGTGCAATCGTAATTAAAATTATAAAATACTTTTTCCCACTACAAGATGGTGTCGACTTCATATTGCATATATTTGTGTGAATTAAGTCTAATGGTTTTGAACTTCTTTCAACAGACTTTTAAGGATGTTACAAACTTACTTTCCACACAAATTTCATATTTCGATTTATTGCATTTAAATTAGGCAATACTTCAGGCGTAACGAATTTTTGTAAGACTTTATAATTTACATGTCCTAAACGGGCATGCCATATATCATTTGACTCCAATAAGTAAACAGAAGCAAAATTCTTATTACTACTGTCAACAACCATTACATTCAGTTTGAAAAGGCCCTCATTGAGGTAGCCCTTTCCTATGAACATCTCATTCTTACTTATTATAACTTTATCACTAACTAGGATTCACTTAAATTTATTCTTAACGAGTAGTGCAGCAGAAACTAAATTCTTCCTAATAGTAGGGACATGCAGAACACTATTCAAAGTACACCTTGTCGGATGTCATTTTCAATATTACTTTCCCAATTCCTGCAATCATTGTCTTTTCTGTACATGAATAAATCTTCATTGTACTCAGCAGGAGTGTACGTTTCAAAGGCTTATTTCATAGAGAAAATCTGTCAAGTGGAACCTGAGTCAAGGAACCACTCCTTGGGATTTCTCAATAAGTTACACTTCGAGATCATTGCACACAAGTCATCTGCATCTTCGATCTCTTCCATGATGTTTCCTTAAGTTTTGCCTTTGCCTTTGTCTTTGTCCATTCTCAAAGCACGACAGTCAGAAGACTTATGACCAGCCTTCCCACAATTGTAACAGTTGCCCTTGAATTTCTTCTTGGCTATCCTGACTTTTAACCGTTGGACTTCTTTCTATTTTTGTCTTCTGTAGGATCTTCTTCAACTATATTAACTCCAATTATTGTCGAACTCTAACGAGACTTCTTTATGGATGTTTTATTTTCTTCCTCAATCTTGAGCCGAATCACAAGATCTTCAAGCTTCATTTCCTTACGCTTGTGCTTTAGATGATTCATAAAGTCATTCCACGAAGGTGGTAACTTCTCAATCATTGAAGCCACTTGAAAAGTTTCATTTACTACCATATCTTCATCTATGAGATCATGGAAAATAAGTTGAAGTTTCCTGCACTTGTGATCCAACAGTTTTACTATCTACCATTTTATAGTCTAAAAACTTTTCGACCACAAACTTGTTCAAGCGTGCATCTTCTGTATTATATTTCTTCTCAAATTCATCCCACAGCTCTTTTGAAGTTGTCATTACACTTAAGGCATTATATAAGTCATCCTCTAAAGCACTCAGAATTTAGCCTTACATAGCAAGTATGTATGTTTTTCATGCTTCAATAATCATGAATTTTTCTCCGTCTTGACATTTCAACGGCAGGCACTGGAGTTTCTTCGCTGGTAAATTTATGTAGATCAAGAGTGGTAAGCCACAAAAATACCCGTTGTTGCCATTCTTTAAATTTCACACCATAGAATTTACCCGGTTACTCTGCTTGTGGTACAAGAGTTTGGGTTTGTGCAGCAACAGCCACTGTAATATTGTTGTTTTCCATTTCTGATAAACAAAATTTGATACAGTCTTAGTAAGAAATAACTCAAAATAGCAGACTTAAAGGAGTATAAAAACACTAAGATTTTTGTCTTCACCAAAAACACAAATTAAAATAAAATAATAATTTCCTTCAGATTGTAACCAATCTGTGTTTGAAAAAAGAATTATTGATTCCAACAAAACTTTGCAGAAATACAAAGTTACCAAAGTTTAATTAATCAGTAAGGGAGATGGACATGAATTAATTCAGAAAAAACTAAAATTTGCTAACGCATCAGAATTTGGAAAATTAGAACAGAAAAAGATCAAGCCCACTGAATTCACAGTGTCCCCTTAGGAAATTATTCCCCTCTAGTATTCGAGGTTTGATTTGGAATATGTCTTCCCAGGATAGAATGATCTCAATCACCACCGTATTAATACCAAAACTTCTGGTGTGAGCGAACCACTCAACAACAGTAAAGTACACGAACATTTTTTTTCCTGTAGAAGAAGAAGAAGAAATAAGAAAAAATGGTGCTTAAATGCAAGAGGAACAGGTTTCGAAAGGTTGCAACACATTCAGAATCCACGCGATCATTAATGAAAGTTTGCAACTAATTAATTGAAAACGTTTTGGCCATTTAATTTAATTTAATTAATTAACTAAATAATTAAAACAAACTTCTTCCAAAAAATAATCTCTTGATTGAGCATTTCCAAAGCCAAAGCCGAGTCGAGCGATAACGATGGCGGCGCGAGGGGGTCCCTCTTTCCAACCCTTTTAATAATTAATAAGAGTGTTTCTTTATTTAAACTCTCTTATTTTTCTTTCCACCACCGATGAGAGACAATTGCCTTTTCGTTAAAGCATAGAGGACTTTTGAAGTTCCCAACTCTTCAAGTTCATCTCTTTTCATCTTCCCTCTATTTCCCATTAATTCTTGCTACATACCCAACTGTGTACTCAAAGATTCATGTTGTGACACAGGATTATCAAAGATTCTCATGCTCAAAATATTTGCTACTAATGCAAGTTCAAGCTCAACAAAAGAATCTGAATGCCCTCACACAAAGAATGATTCCATTTTCACACACATAAATTAATCATTTTAAGAGCAGGAATCATATGCAACACTCACACTTAGAAGGACAAACACAACGCATGTTTTCACACATAGGTTTGCCCTTATTTTCCAATTAATCTTCGATTCGGCTTACTCAAGATCAACAAGATCTTTCTAAGGCTTGTAATGGGATGAGTGCAAAGGTATGATCATTTAGCCTTAGTGACCTAATGAATTGTGAAACTCACAAACACTTCCTGTTCTCCACCTTCTTCTACCAATTTTCTTCTACTGCTTCTAAGTCATCCTACTATTTGTTTCCATGGATTGCTAGGAAACCCAAATTTCTTTTGTACTTTTAGTCAATAATATTTCTTTTTCATTCTTTTTTGTTTTTTGGAGGGTTTACATTTCTTTGCAATACCATGGTTTAAGGATACTTTTCTTGGAATTCTTGCTTTCTCCTTTTCCTTTTCACCACACCCCCAAGTTGGCTATTCATTCAATAAAAAGTCATGAGGATTATAGGTGGTGGTTGAATAAAGGTCTAGGTTTTCACAGGTTTTCTTCCAAATAAGGGTAAGGCTCACGGGGTGTTAATAAGAGTTTCACACACTGACGGGTAGGTTACAAAAAGAGGTATATGTCAAATTTGGCTCACACTCTTTAAAATAGCCTAAGAACATTTCAAGAAGACACTTCTCTATATCAATAAGACTAACTGCTAAAATTCTACGTTTATTCATGGATGGTTCAAAGTAAGCTCATCACACAAGGCATCGATACTAAAGCAAAAAAAGACTACCCACTTTAGCTAGTGTGCAATGATTATCACAAGAGAAATCAATTTGATACATGGCAAATCACAACGAGATGAAAAGAGCTCACATATTGCCTATGTACCTTCATTTGGTCTCATTATAGTTGTACATTCATGTTTGTTCGATTGAGAGCACTATTTAAGTCAACGGCATCGATCGAAACCGAGACTTCAATTCGTAGGAGAAAAATCACTTTCATCACAAGAGGTGGCAAGAATTTTTGAAAAATGAAAATTTTTCAGAAGGGTCAAAATCGTTTGCAATTAAACCAAAAAGAGGAGCCACAATCTCAAATAACTGCTCAACAGTTTTAAAACACAATTAAAATAGACGACACAATTGTACACAAAAATACAAATATCCATCACAAGAAAACAAAGGTGATCCTCATCCCACCACAAAATAAATGTGTGTTCTCAAATGCATGTGATTACACATTCAACAACAAAAGTAAAGAAAATTAGAGAGGGAGGTAAAGAGGGGATCCTGTCTATGTGTTTTCACCATCCTTCGGGACATCAGTTCCTGATGCATCAGCTTCCAATACAACAATTGTCCCCAGGTTGTCAGTTCGGTTCTCATTTTGTTCATAAGCCATAGCTTCTGCAACGATGTTAGCCGCGATCATTTTTTCCACTTCGTGGGCTGCCAGAAAGGCATCTACACCTACGTAGAATCCAAGTTTACATGAAGGAATTGTGCGATCAATAGGGATCATCCTTCTAGTACTTGCTTTCTTTCTCTCTTTTCATTCTTTCGCAAGTTCTTCTATTTTTTTGTTTCTTTTGAATTCCAGTTCTCTTACATGTTGGGTGGCATACTTCTTCCTGTGACTTTTGGTGTAGTCATTTCTGTAAAATACTTTGAGAAAGATTAAACGATATTTTAAACATGAGCAGGGAAGTCACGGTTGGGAAATTTCATCACCCAGGTAGTTGGTGGAATGCTCGTCCATTTACACGATGCGCTGAAAAATAATGCATAGATTATATAAGGGTGCAGACAAAGGGCTAACAAGAGGTCTTTCGGTGTACCGTCTAGTGCATTCGGAGACTTAAGCTTGTTCCCTGAAAGTTACAACATTACTATGCTAATGGCGTTAATTTAAATTAAAAATGGAGACTCTATGCGAATGGCCGAGCAGTTCGCGAGCTATACTCAGCTCTCCAAACTGCCCAACAGGCCTATTTTCAACCCATTCTTTCAAATTCAATGTTGCAACACCTGATAACGAAATTCAAGCCTCTTCAACAAAAACTTTGACTAAGGCCTATAACATTTCAACACATAAAAATTTAACTCAAAGCATAGTTGAATGGGATTCTACAAATTATGCAAGAAGAACCGAGTAATAATCGATAATATATAATATACCATCAACTCAGTGACTCAGCAAAGATTAAACATACTTAATGATTCTGGAGAGACGTTTTTTGAAAGAGAATGGCCTATAAACATCTACAAAGTTTGTAAGATGCTCATGGGGATCCTCATGAGCCAATCCCCTGAAGAGTCCTCTAGTTGCAAGAGCTGCAACATAGTGCTCGTTTTATGGAACACTGCATTCCCCTCGACTGGGGTAAGCGGATGGCTCCAAGACCTCCTATCATATAGGGGTCATTGACAATTTTCTGATTGATATTGTTGAGATTAATGAAGTCATCTTGGTTGCTCACCTGGTACAATTACTGCCATTTACACTCATAGTTCCTACTTACAACTCAAACACTTAAAACAAAAATGAAAAATAAGTAAGTAGACTACCACTTATAAGAATAAAACTCTATTAAAATGCATTTTCATGTGACACCACTTCTCGGAAGCGGCGCCATTTTGTTGCTTATTGTGGGAACCGACACTACCCTACGGTATGAGTGTGTATGATCATCGATAGTTTTGTAACTCAACCAAGGGTTGAGGTCGTGTCTCAAAGGAGCAGTTTTGAGAAAATGTAGTTAAATTTGTATTTCATTCTAATTAGTCATAGCTAAACAGATTAATGACTTAAAACATTGTAAATTAAAGGGGTGACACCAAAGTGTCAAATATCGATTGAAGGTTTGTCACAAGTATAGTTAAAATGATAAAAATGCAGAACGGAATCAAGTATGGGGAAAAGTTTTTGGGGTGTGACCTCAATACAAGGTTAGATAAGTAGTTGGGTACATGATTTCAATAGGAAATTTGGAAGATAATAGTGACTACCCTAAACTTTAGATGGAAATAAGTTCCCTATAGGGAAACTTACCCCGTTACAAATGTGTTCCTCTCGGACACCCATTTACTGAATGAAGACCAGCCTACACCTTACCCCAGTCGCTCTCTCCAGTTGAGTGTTGGGATATGGGACTAGGGCTCACCCTCTCGAGCTGAACCTTATGCCGACCCACTACTTAGGCCATCAGTCTAGAAGTTTTTGTTTTGCGATTTCTCTCTCGGGCAAGCCTAAAATACATCGGTGACTTTATATTTGCAACTACAAACCAATTAAGTTAAACCACAACCACTAGGTCTAATAACCATTAAGATACATCTATCCTCTCACAAAGCAATACCCAACAATAATATCAATACATATTTGCTAAATCACACCCCAAGAATGAGGGTTTTAGCCACACATCAAGCAATAAAAAATTACACCTAAAATGAAAATGAAATCACATGGGTATAAGAAACTAAACCTTAATATGAGCAAAGGAAGATGAATAGAGAAGACCCACTTCCAAAGTGGGAAATATGAAACACTTCCTTCTTCAAGTCTCTAACAAAGCTCTCTCATCACCTGAGAGAAAATACAAAGAAAAATATTCTAAAGCCGCTAAACAATAAAAATGTTCGGATCTCTAAAAATAAAACCTACGGCTAGTATTTATAGTTTTCAGATTAAGCTCTTCGATGAACCACTCGGCGAGGTTAGTCGTGATCGCCAAAATACTCGGTGAATCACCATTCTTGTAGTTCATCGTTGTTTTGTGCTTGCCTTCAGCATTTTGTGTTTTGGACCATTTGGAGGAATAGCATTGTTTTGCAAACCTGTTCATTGATGCGCCGACTGCTCCTTTCATTGCCTTTTGATCAAATTTCTTCTAGGCTTTGCATGTTTGGAAACAAAGGGCGGCATATGTCCACTCGGTGACTCGCCAAGTGTTCTTGGCGATGCTCATCAGGCTTAAGTTTCTATGTTCTTTTCAGCCTCTTTGTTCCTTTTTGCGATTAAGTGTCCATGCTTGCATGAAAACTTCAAATGCTTAAACATATGAGTTTTCATTAGATATTATTACTAAATAAGCATTAAAAGACACTTTTTCTATTAAAATAAAGCCCTAAAAAGTCAATTTGAGGACTCATCAACGTACATTCTTCAAATTGTAAAACTTCAAAATTTTCTCTTGAAAAAATAATAATTCAAAAATTTCTCAAAAATATTCTAAAATAATGTCTTAATTGTGCTTGAGAAAAATAATAAGCTATTAATGAATAATATATATCAATCACATTCAAATAATAAGGTTTCATTCCCGAAATGAATAAAAGATATACCACTCTTTGTCTATTGAAGAGATAAAATAACAAATCATATACATTTTATTTTGTCTCTGAAAGTTACTACAATATGTACCTGTCGGAAATAGAAATATCTAGAACATATTTAGTAAAGTAACATTTTAAGGCGTGAGAAATGAATCTTATTGACTACTTTCTTTTGTATGTTGTATTTATTTTCTTGAAGGAAATAACAATTCATAAACTTTCCTAAAGGAAGTGACAATAATGTCAAAATTACTGCTGTGATAAAAAAAAATGAAGTGTTAATCACGAATGATAATGGAATTCTAAAGATGTGCATGATATCTATTCAAAAATATATTGAAGAACTAGAAGATTCTTCAAAATTCTGTTATATTGTTTGTTCTCATGAAAAATATAAAAGGTCAATATAAACATGTTCACCTATGATGTTATATCTTTAATAGATTCATCTATATAAGATAGTCATATGTGTGTTTACTATATACATGCAGTTTCACATTCATAGAGATGAATTATCGAGTTAAGAGAATTCATTGGTGAGAGTTATGTTCCTCACCTTTTAATCTCCACTTCCATTTTTCTCCTCAGAGCCCTATATTTTTAAGAAATTTTTTAAAATAGATATATATAAAAGTATCACATACATTTTGATAAAAAATTGTGTCATCAAATATAACTTTGTTAGTTGAAAATTAAAGAAATAATAAACCAAAATTAAAAGAAACACCATTAATTGTCTATAGCTGATTACAAGTAAACTTGTCATGAAGATGTGTGTGTTTTTTTGCCAAAAGGTCCAGAATGTTACTTTGCTAATGTGATTAACATTATTCTTTCTATAGATGGACTAAAAATATGAATAATTCATTTGGAGCAACAATTTTCTTCATTATTATTGTATGACAGGTTTCCCCTTTTCAGTTATTAGTGCTTTGTTTTTTCTCAACAAAAGAAAAAGTAGCATGACAACCATGAGCGTAATTCCCTAATAGTTGTGGTGATGATGGAAACTCTGAAAGTTTTTGTTATTGAAACTCACCTCAAAAAAACAAAATTGAGACAGAATGTGAAGATACTCACCTCATTGATAGAATAAGTCAGTTGCCTAATGCTATTATTGTTCAAATTCTTTCTTGATTAAACATAACAGATGCCTTCAGAACAACTATTCTCTCTTAACATTGGAAATACTTCTGGACTTCTATTGTCCTCTAAGGAAATTAATTTGTGTACCACCAAGACATGTGAATGACAATACTCCTTATTGTCACAAACAATATTGTCAACAGAAGTCCAGAAGTATTTCCAATGTTTAGAGAGAATATTCGTTATGAAGGACTCTGATATGAACAATCGAGAAGGGATTTGAACAATAAGAGCGTTAGACAGCTGACTGATTCTATCAATGAGGCTAGTTTCTTCACATTTTGTCTCAATCTTCTCTTTTTTCTGAGGTGAGTTTTAAATAAAAATAACTTTCAGAGTTTCCATCATCACCACTACTGCTAAGGAATTGGTCATTCTCACTCATGGTTGTTATGCTACTTTTTTTTTTGAGAAACAACAAAGCGCTAATAACTAAAAAGGGGAAAATTATAATACATTAATACTGAGAATTATTGTTTCTAGAAATGATTTATTCATATTTTTAGTCCTATAGAAAGAATAATGTTAATGACATCAACAAAGTAACATTCTGGACCTTTTGGCAAAAAAAAATAATCTTCATGATAAGTTTACTTGGAATTAGTTATAGATAATTAATGGTGTTTCTTTTTTGGTCATTATTTCTTTAATTTTCAACAATCAAAGTTATATGTTATGACACTATTTTTAATATAATGGTATGTGATACTTATATATATATATGTGATACTTACAAGGTGAGGAACATAACTCTCACCAATGGAATAACGTCGTTTGACATTCATTGTTTTAAGTTGAAGACAATTCATTTCACTAATGCTGATTTATACCCAAGCTTGCTAGTTTGACATAGAATATCTTTGATAAATAGCTGAATCACTGCTTATGAGAATAAAATTAAGTGTTGGTCTAGGATATGATATAATGTATAGAATAACACTATTATGCATATGACCAACAATTATGGCATATTTGGCCTCATAGCAATTGATTTAGATTCAGGTACAAAATATGTTCCACCTCAAAGATTTTAACGTGCGATTATGAGTTTATTCGATAAACATGGGAGTGATCTATGTTTAGGGAAGCGAGACTAGATCATTTGGACACGTGAATAGGGGTGAATAGACAAACTAGTGAGGAGGTGTGAGGGGTTGGTTCTAAAGGGTACGATGATACTCATTCATAAGATAATTCAAGTCAAATGATAGAAGCATTTACTGACCCAAAATAATCTCATATTTCAGTTTCAAATGCTCCTTTTAAATATCCCGAGAGGACATAGTACATGGCATGAATTAAGCATGGTAAACCAGTTGGTTCCAATTGCAATAATCATTACAACGAGGGAAAAAAAGGAAATTATCATAATGACTAGGCAATCTGCTCTCGTAAAGATTATGACTTCTGAAAACTCATGCGAGCATCAGGTACCTCATTAGTATGATACTTATTCAAAAGTTAATTCAAGTCAAATGTTACACAAATTTG
>JABWTJ010000304.1:458825-467226 GCA_016801875.1 Solanum sitiens
TGGTTTTTTAAAGTTATCGACTTTTTGGAGTCACCACTTAATTTTTTAAGAAAAAACAAGAAAACTATTGTTTTCAAAAGACTTAAACAGGAAAAATCATTAAAAAAATTTAAGGGGTTCGGGGATTCAAATTTATATTTTAGGAAAGTTTCAGGCACCTAAAATATCCGCTTAAATATGGTTTTCCGGTAACTAATACATTTTGGCTAAAACTTGACTTATAAAATTTATTGGAAATTGTTTGAAAGTAAGTTTCTTAGTTTTTATCTAAGCAAAACCTATAAATAGAAAAATTATTTTAAACTATTTTAAACTTGGTTCAATTTTAAGTTACTAAAACATTACGGCATTCGACGGGGATTTGGAGCTTTCTAACTTTAAACTAACGACAAAACAAGAGCACATAAGAGATAAAGTAAGAGAGAGAGGGAGAGAGAGAGAGAGAGAGAGAGACAGAGAGTCGTTGGATCCAAACTGGATTCTGTTTGCCTGGACCGGTATGTGGACCCACTTTATTTTTGGGCTTTAGGCCCACTTTCTTTGTACCTGTCCTAAACTAATCTTACAATAATGAATACAAAAGGGCTTAGGCCCAAAAGAACAAAATACAAGACTTAAAGAATAATAATGTGGGCTTCCTGGCCCAACTTCTTCAAATCACCGACTTCTTGATTTTTTCACTCCTTCCAAACGAGACGTGTAATTTTTAAGCTGGCCGGTTGAATCGATAAGGGAATTTGAGCCTTTATGTCTCTCTCGAAATGCAAGGAATAATGAGATAAGAGTTCGTGGCGAACTCAAACGGATTTCACATGCAAGGCAACAAATAAAATACATTAGCATATATTAGCATATTTTCTGTCAGGGTGACGAAATTGAGTGTTAAGATAACAAAGGGTGAATAAATGAAATAACACTTGAACAATAATGAAAAGGGAAAAAGCACGAAGACTTAGCATGTATTATTTTTTTTATTTTTTTTAGTGGGCCAGAGGACATTGATGGTGCAAAATGTCAAAAGGCATTCAAATTGTTTTCCAGAAGCCAACAATGAAAGAAACAAAATGCTCAAAGTTAATATTTTTACACAAATAGTGGCCTGATCCAGTGAGATAAATTGCACAGACTAAATTAGATTGAGCAAAACAAGCCAGATTCAAATAGGTGCATTATATATATATACTCGAATCGACACCTTGATACGCGACATGAAAATCCAAACGAGTTAGACACATGATGCTGAACAATCAAGCAAGCTAAACTTTGATATCTATAGATCCTAGTTCATGGAATTAACTAAGACAAAAAGAATTTAAATAACAGGAAACTAAACTAACTGATTTTTTGAGCGAACATATGCATAATAGTCAATAGGTGGGTAAACTTATCCAGGCGAAGTCATTCACTAAGGGAGGGTTTAAATAAACCGTAAACAAAATTAGTGGCCAAACAGATCACCTCATCCCAACTAATCATTAATATTAGTGACCTCATATCATTACATGGTATTCAAAGCTTTGGATAAAGGATACACAACAACTTCATCGAAAGGAGCATAAATTCATACATATATATATATATATATATATATATATATATATATATATATATATATATATATATATATATATATATATATAGCCTTTATGAAGAAATATTAGAATGGAAAAGGATGCAAGACAATGGATAAATATGGCATCAAAATTCCAGATTTTGATTAATGGATAACACAAAATGGTCTTCTTTCTTGGGGTGTTTTCATATAAAAATTATAAAATAAAAATGTCACATAAAAAAAACCTCAAATGACAAATGATAGGCAATCTTTGATCAAAATTTTATGCGAAGTGAAGATATGAAAAATGGCTCAAGCAGATCATTTTAAACAGTAAGCCTACAGGAGATTTCGAAAATAATAATAAGCTAATGGAACAAAATGCAATTATACCACACACGATTCTATCAGTTGACCTCAAAAACTTAGACCTATATGGACAACAACACTAACAGTATCAATCCTAAATGCAACGAAATAGTATAGAGTCAAAGACATCGAACAACAGGGATCAAAAAAGAGAACAAAAAAAATGACACTGAATGGAGCAACGAAAAGACAACAATGCCAGACAATAAGCTCTAAAATCACGCAGCAATCCACGAATTATTCATAGTTCTTAGCTCGATATCATGTTGACTCCAAAAAACGACTAAGAACGATTAAGATAACACACACATCATACTAAACATATCATCAACCCATCGACAAATAAAATAAAATAGCCACAAAAGAAAATTATAATGTCGGAAAGCAAACCCAAAACAGAGGATAAACACTAAGAAGGAAGAAGTGTTGCCTTTTTAAACGCAGCAAAATTGGGACAGCACGAGCGGAGGACCGACGACTTCACCACACCAAAGCTGGAACACAAATGACGCTTGAAATGTAAATAACAGTCGAAGTCTTGGGAAAGATATCAACCTCAACACCAAAACTAAGTGGTTTCTCCGTCTTATAAGTGCTTAGTAAACGTTTTCTATCTGTTTTTATCAAGTCACTATAGTATTCTTGCTCAAAGGAGAGTGGTAAAGAGAGAGTATTTTCCGACTAAGAGCCTCCAACCAAGGGAAAGCTCCGAAAACTTCCTCTTAGTTTTTTTTTCAGAAAAAAAAATCTCAACAGAGACGACCAAACATCCTTTCTTAATTTTCCGTCTCACAATTTCCCCTCTGTTTTAGAGTGGTAAATCCGTGTCTCAAAAAAAATCCCTCTACCTACGTTAAAATTTTCTACCTTTCTTCTTAATTTTTTTTATTTTCGAAAAAGAAAAAAAAAACTCCTCCTCAATGAAGAGAAAAAGAGTTTATATAGGGGAAGATTTAGGGTTTTCGAAATGGGATGGAAAGGGGTAGAAACGGAACTCCCAAAAACCACCCCCATTCCAAATTTTTCTTCCCTCTAAAATTTCTGCTTCAACTTCAAAGAAAAAGCTGCCAGACAGCTTGAAAATGTACGATTATCAACGATAAATCAAGGAGAGTCGCTCAATCGCGAGCCAAGGACAAGAAATCGCCAAGATCGCTCCAACTGGCCTGTGAAGGACACATCTTCTTGCTGGCAATATACTGATCGTACTGGGGGATGGAAAAGGCGACGCGCATAGAGCTCTAGGCTTGGCTCGCTGCGTGGCTGCGTGATGAGAGAGAGGGGCGCGTGCAGGGCTGAACTGTTCACGCACTGCTACCGATTTTCTGGGTTTTCGTTGAAGAGGAAGAAGAGAACGAGTGCTGCTACGCGCTCCTAGATCGACTCGCGTAAAAAGGAAAGAAAGAAAAAGGCAAAACGGGTCGACTGACGGGTCGGTTAATGGGAGGAAAAGGAAAAGGGCTGGAATATTAAAAGAAGATGTTGGGTCATTCCGGAACATAACAGTGGGCCTAAAGATTGGGCTTCTGTTTTAAAAGCATGATGTTAATTGGGTTGGGGAAGGAAAAGGTTGCTGGAAAATTTGGTCACAGGTCCAAAATTGGTTTGTTCAAAATGGAATTAAAATATCTGCTAACTAGTCAAGACGAATTGAGATAAATTAATTAAACACGCTTCTTATTTAAACGAAATAAATAATCAATGTATTTATAAAATAACTAATTCAAGAATATAAACAATTATGTAACTGAATTAATTAACAAAATGCTTAGACAAAAATATAAAATCTTTTTAAACGAATTTCGAATAACCAATATTCTAATTACGCACATAATTATGTAAATCATATGCATTATATATAAACTTTAAAGTGATATTATTAATTTAAGATACCTTTAAAACATTTTGAAGTTTTATAAGATCTAATTATATTAAATCGCTTACAATTAAGAAGCTCAAAAATTAATTATTACGGGAAAGGTCAAAATTGGGTGTCAACAATAAGTATAAAGATTTTTGTTCACAATCTAAGATGAGAATTGGACATGTCATCGGTACCATTGTCGCACATGATTATATGTAGTTTATCTTGATGATGAGAATTATAAAGTTCTAATTTCTTATGCTAGTGCATTTTGTATGTATTGAACGGAACTGAGTAGACGTAGTTTCTTTAGACTGACTGACAAAAACATATTTTCTAAATTATTAAATGTACTTATATACTTAATCATGATATAACTAGTATGATCTGTGTATGTTAATTATCGTTTTGATTTTTTAAAAGGTGAGATTCTAAGATGAGTCAACATACCTGGTAGATTGAATGATAATAATATATATTGGTAAAATAATAAGTTAGTTAACGGAATTCATGTCCCGATATGGAGAATGATGATATGCCTCTTTGAGAAGCGTAAAACTTTTTATAGTGTCAAACCTTACTAGTGAATTTATAATTCCAATACATCAAATAACTGAAGTAGTGCTCTAAAGAAAATTTATCATTGGATTACGTTCGTCAGTAATTATTTTATTGATTAGTATCTGTAATCTTAATACAGAGAAATACATGTATTTAATGGGAAATTTCGAAATATAAATAGAGGAGTGCAATTACAAATTTCTAGTGGAATGATTATTAACTAATTATGGTAATAATAATTCAAATTAAATATTTTAGATTATTTCCATAATAGGAAGCCTCGGTAATTATTTTGTTGTCCCTACCCTCCCAATATTTAACAAAGAACTTAGGATATATTATAAAGGGAAAAGAGAGAAGTATGTGTCTTTATCTATTCTATGGAAAGGAAGAAGTATGTGTCTTTCTCTATTCTAACGCAATTGAGAAGTATATTACTTTTTCTATTCTAAGGAAAGGTAAAAGGACATGACTTTTCTATTCGAAGGAAAGGGAGATGTGCATGTCTTTTTCTATTCTAAGAAAAGACGTCATATTCCTTTTCCTTGAACTAGGAAAAAAACCATATAATAGGGATTCTTCTAACTCTTGAAAGAATATAACTTTTCTATAAAATACTTGCCAACCCAAGTAATAAGTAAGTTTGGAAAGTAAATCAGGTCACTACAGAAGACCGTAGAATTGTGGTCCAGTTTGTATACTAGCTTGTGGATTTACATGAATGTTCTAGCTTGTCTACTAGCATGTGGATTCAATTGAAGATATTTGCTGACGTTTCAATAGGTATTTCTGAAATTAAGTTCAAAAAGTTTATATGCTCTAACATGATTATACTTGTTCAAACATAAATGATGTGTTGTCTATTATTCATGTAAGTTTTATGATTATGGTATGCTTCCGATGTGCATAGAGTTTTCCAAAATAACAATCCACAAATTTAATATTGTCACTTGACAAAATGTACATGGTAATTCTCAAAGGATTGAAACTAGCTAAAGTATTTATAAGTTTCTATAAACTTGTTCATAATCCTTATGGGAACATCAAATAAAGTGGATGTTACTTAATCACCATAGTGAATATTTATTGACAAAGAAAATAATAGTGACTTTGCTTACTTCTGTGTTCTTATAAAGAAAATATCGGGGATTGCTCTACTTGTTGTTTATGTTGACGACATAAACCAACAATAATTTTCCTAAAAAGCTTTGTCTATCACCTTTACACTTTTGTGATTATGCATGAAAATAATACATTGGTAGTGTTCATGTAGTGTTGAAATTGAAGGCATTTTTATAGGTTCAACAAAAAGAATTTATCTGTTAAAAATCAGATTATATTTTAGATTCATTTGTTTGGTCAATGAAGAAACTCTTTATAGTATAAAGAGTCCACGAAGCACTGTCTATTAAAGCACAATTATATTATATTGATTTTGTAAAGTTTATTTATTGGATTTAAGATTTTCTTCAATTTGGTCTAAAACTAGTCCTAGATCACAATATTTGACTAACATAAGCCACTGTCGCATGAAATTAGGATAAGTATGTTAAAATTTTGACCCCTAGAATTTGCCTAAGGAACAAGTTTATTCTATATGTTCCTTTGCAGATTAGAGCAGTTACGTTTTGTGAAGTAAATAAAATAATGACACAATATTTTATCGATTAGTATCTGTAATCTTAATACAGAGAAATACATATATTTAATGAGAAATTTCAAAATATAAATTGAGGAGTGCAATTACAAATTTTTAGTGGAATGATTATTAACTAATTATGGTAACAATAATTCAAATTAAATATTTTAGATTATTTCATAATAGGAAGCCTCGGTAATTAATTTTGTTGTCCCTACCCTCCCAATATTTAACAAAGAACTTAGGATCTATTGTAAAGGGAAAAGAGAGAAGTAGTGAAGTAAATAAAATAATGACACAATATTTTATCGATTAGTATCTGTAATCTTAATACAGAGAAATACATATATTTAATGAGAAATTTCAAAATATAAATTGAGGAGTGCAATTACAAATTTTTAGTGGAATGATTATTAACTAATTATGGTAACAATAATTCAAATTAAATATTTTAGATTATTTCATAATAGGAAGCCTCGGTAATTAATTTTGTTGTCCCTACCCTCCCAATATTTAACAAAGAACTTAGGATCTATTGTAAAGGGAAAAGAGAGAAGTATGTGTCTTTATCTATTCTATGGAAAGGAAGAAGTATGTGTCTTTCTCAATTTTAAGGCAATTGAGAAGTATATTACTTTTTCTATTCTAAGGAAGGTAGAAGGACATGACTTTTCTATTCGAAGGTAAGGGAGATGTTCATGTCCTTTTCTATTCTAAAGAAAGACGTCATATTCCTTCTCCTTGAAATAGGAAAAAAACAATATAATAGGGATTTTTCTAACTCTTGAAAGAATATAACTTTTCCATAAAATACTTGCCAACCCAAGTAATAAGTAAGTTTGGAAGGTAAATTAGGTCACTACAGAAGACCGTAGAATTGTGGTCCAGTTTGTATACTAGCTTGTGGATTTATATAAATGTTCTAGCTTGTCGACTAGCATATGGATTCAATTGAAGATATTTGCTGACGCTTCAATAGCAAATTCTGATATTAAGTTCAAAAAGTTTATATTCTCTAACATGATTATATTTGTTCAAGCATAAATGATTTGTTGTCTATTATTCATGTAAGTTGGATGATTATGGTATGCTTCCGATGTTCATCGAGTTTTCCAGCATAACAATCAACACATTTAATATTGTCACTTTACAAAATGTATATGGTAATTCTCAAAGGATTGAAACTAGTTAAAGAATTTCTAAGTTTCTATAAACTTGTTCATGATCCTTATGGGAACATCAAATAAGGTGGATGTTACTTAATCACCATAGTGAATATTTATTTACAAAGAAAATATTAGTGACTTTGCTTACTTCTTTGTTCTTATAAAGAAAACAACATCGGGGATTGCTCTACTTGTTGTTTATGTTGACGACATAAACCAACACTAATTTTCCTAAAAGCTTTATCTATGACCTTTACACTTTTGTGATTATGCATGAAAATAATACATTGGTAGTGTTCATGTAGTGTTGAAATTGAAGGCAGTTTTATAGGTTCAACAAAAAAAATATTATCTGTCAAAAATAAGATTATATTTTAGATTCATTTGTTTGGTCAATGAAGAAACTCTTTATCATATAAAGAGTCCACGAAGCACTGTCTATTAACGCACAATTATATTATATTGATTTTGTAAATTTTATTTATTGGATTTAAGGTTTTCTTCAATTTGGTCTAAAACTAGTCCTAGATCACTATATTTGACTAACATGTATTGTCGCATGAAATTAGGATAAGTATTGTTGGAATTCTGACCACCAAAATTTGCCTAAGGAACAAGTTTATTCTATATGTTCCTTTGCAGATTAGAGAAGTTACGTTTTGTGAAGCAAATAAAATATTGACACAATATTTAACCGCGGAAAACCCCAACTAACAAGGGTAAAAACCACGACCCACACCTCTGTAGGATTTAACTCCACTTCATTAAACTTTGAACATCAACAACAGATTACAAACCTACGTATCCTAAAGAATAATAAACTCTAATTCCAAGCTAAGAAATTATAAACTCTATTCCTAGCTACCCAAGACAAAATCCCCAGGTTTAAGTCTTCTACCGTCCGTCAAGTTTCTCAAACTTGTTAGACAAATCCTAGACACACACTCGATTGTATTCAAAACTCTTACTCACAATCTTACAACTTTTTCCTCACAAATTGGCAACACTCGCAAGTAACTCTCGAAACTCTCTCAAACCTCTTGATCGTGTTTTGATCTTCTCTCTATGTAAGTGCACAATTTTTCTCAAGTGAAACTATCGCCCTATTTATAGATTTGGACTTGAATACAAAACCTATTTAAACTAGAAATCCTACTTGTGCCTTGCTTCATTTTTCTCTTTAAACTTAGAAGCTCACGCGTAGGATTCCTACATTGTGCGGAACTCCTAGTTCAACTCGAACTTGT
>JABWTJ010000304.1:467655-470155 GCA_016801875.1 Solanum sitiens
CGATAAGTTGGTGGATAAAATCTTTCCATCCTGAGAGGATGTAATTCTTTAAACTCTTGTATTGGAGGGAAATGACTTACTTAAAGGGGGACATTGTGCATTCACTAGACTCGATTTTTCCTTTCTATTTTATTTTATTTTAACGTATCCTGGTATATTTTTTTACAATCATTAATTTATGCATATGATATTAATTGTTGTTTTTGAGTACATGTTTTAAACTCTGTTGTTTATGTTCTGCAATGTTTTTGTCTCCGGTTATATTGAACATATACACATATAGTACGTATATTCATGGTACATAAAACAGTTATTGTACTCAGTTCCAAGAATTCATGTTTTGATATTCTATATGAAATTCTATAACTTAAAAGTACTATATAAAAGCTTACATATTATCTATTTTTACATATATATGAAATTTCTCACTTATCAATTGAAGAAATTCGTTATGCAATTTCAAAAGTTATAAATTCTTTCATGTTCACGTGTAATTTTTTTTAATGTGTTAGCAAATTTTTGAATTTTCTCCCAAGATATATATCACAATTGTATAATCTATGCAACTTAAATGTTTCTATTTATTACGAAACGCCTTTGTATATATATTCTTATTTTCTTCTTTATTTCCTTTTAATGTTGATTAAAGAACCAATGATTTAATATTTCGTGAATAATTTATTCATTAGAGGTTCTTCGGTTATGTGGTAATGACAAATAATCAAATTCATGTTGGAATATTGTTAATATTTTTTGAAGAACCTATCTTCCCATTATTTTAATGTATGGATATTAGTAAAAAATTATTTGTAAGTTCAATGCAATTATTATTTATGATCGCTCGAAGCGCTTTAAAAATATAGGGGTCTGGAGAGGGAATATGAAAGAGGAGATTACAAGGTGAGGAACATAACTCTCACCAATGTAATAACGTCGTTTGACATTCATTGTTTTAAGTTAAAGACAATTCATTTCACTACTGCTGATTTATACCCAAGCTAGCTAGTTTGACATAGAATATCTTTGATAAATAGCTGAATCACTTCTTATGAGAATAAAATTAAGTGTTGGTCTAGGATATGATATAATGTATAGAATAATATTGTTATGCATATGACCAACAATTATGGCATATTTAGCCTCATAGCAATTGATTTAGATTCAGTTACAAAATATTTTCCACCTCAAAGATTTTAACGTGTGATATGTGAGTTTATTCGATAAACATGGGAGTGACCTATGTTTAGGGAAGCGAGACTAGATCATTTGGACACGTGAATAGGGGTGAATAGACAAACTAGTGAGGAGGTGTGAGGGGTTGGTTCTAAAGGGTACGATGATACTCATTCATAAGATAATTCAAGTCAAATGATAGAAGCATTTGCTGACCCAAAATAATCTCATATTTCAGTTTCAAATGCTCCTTTTAAATATCCCGAAAGGACATAGTACATGGCATGAATTAAGCATGGTAAACCAGTTGGTTCCAATTGCAATAATCATTACAACGAGGGAAAAAAAGGAAATTATCATAATGAGTAGGCAATCTGCTCTCGTAAAGATTATGACTTCTGAAACCTCATGCGAGCATCAGGTACCTCATTAGTATGATACTTATTCAAAAGTTAATTCAAGTCAAATGTTACACAAATTTGCTGACCCAAAGTTAACTCATATTTCAGTTGCAAATGCTCTTATTAAATGTTCCAGAAGGACAGTCTATGACATGCACAAAGCATGATAAAACAGTCGGTTCCGATTGAAATAATCCTTAGAAAAGGAAAAAGAAAATGATCATAATAAGGAGACAATATGTTCTAAATTGTCATCCTTAGGTATCCTTTGTTTGTATTTAATGTTGGTATGAGTGTTCAAAGCTAATGTTATTAACTGCATTTGTTTACATTAAATTTAAGCACTTATTTGATCTGAATAGGTCTTAGCTATTGAGATCTTATTAAGAGATTTGTTTTGTGTATATTCACCCCCACTACATTCACAATCACCAAACACCACCACAACCATTACCGTCGCCAACCACCATTGCACTCGCCAACCACACCATTATAATTGTATCTACCCCACCTCTACCACAACTATTGTTGTTAATCTTACTACCTCAATCAACACAACTACCACCAACACATTATCAACCACTACATGATCTTCAACCCCCACCAACAACACCGGCAACTACTAACATCAACTAATTTCTACCAACACAAGCACCTGTACCACCACAATTACTAACAACTAACACCAACCATTACCCCCACAACTAATGAAAAACCATTTTTTCACAATCACAAGCAAACATATATATTTTATTTCTGTATCAAATAATATTTTTATTTTATTAATTTAAATTTTTTAATATTAAATACTTCTTTTATTTGAATTTTCTATTTATTATTTATTCAATGTCCGGATCTAAAGAAAATATATTGATCACTGAATGTGCATTCATACTGAGATATCTTAATATTGATGAGAAAAAACA
>JABWTJ010000304.1:472655-722655 GCA_016801875.1 Solanum sitiens
CTGTCCTCCATTCTATACAACCATATTGACAAAAGATCAACGTTAAATTAAAGGCTTGATAAGAATACAATTTAGATAAATGGTTCTCAAATATATTAAAACATGTTGACATCACGTTTTGTTGTGAAAGAATAAAACTTATTTTATCTAAACAATATAAGTAGTTATAATCAAATTACTCAACCGAGTAGAAGTAATAGAAATCCCCCAATTCACTTGGAGAAGTGAGCTTTGAAAAAAATTAAATCTAAAAAAAACAGGTTATTCCACATTAAACTGATAAAACACAAAATAACCCTAGATTCCAAATTCAAAATTTTTAACATAAACATAAGAACAACATGATTATTTTTTAAATCCTTTGACGAGTATAAAGCAGACGTTCATTCCACCAATTACCAAAATCCCTATCTCCGGCAGCAGCTCCACCTCCCTGAGCCTGAGCAGACGTCTATTTTGTACCATCCATCTCAATTTCTAACCTAATCTAATTTGTTTCTTCACAATTGAAATATAGAGAAGTAAAACATGTTACTAAATTTTAAAAGAGAACTAAAAAATTAGATACAGATTACAAGAGTTTTATATGTGTAGAATGGGCTTAGACTTAAGGGCAGGGGCGTCTCGACCATAAGGCCACAAAAGCAATCGCTTGGGGCCCAAATTTTTTTGGGCCCCCCATTTTCTCCCATATATGTTTATTATTATATAAATATTTGGCCACGTCATCAATTTATTTAATCCAAAAAAAATTAATTCAATTGTTTTTCAGAATATGATTTTTTTAATAAAAAAATTTATGACGTGGCGAATTATAATTGGCCATGTGTCAAAAATAGTTTTGCAAAACCACCATAAAACAATTATGGAATGAATGAGCCTTTTCTTTAATGGTAATGGCATAAATGAGCCAAACATTTAACTGATTGCATAAATGAGCCTTTTCTGAAAGTTCGATGGCATATTTGAGCCTTTTCCCTTGCTAGAAAGAGAAAAAAATATCATAATCAGTAGACAATATAATCTTGATGAGCCTACGACTTATGAAACCTAATGAGAGCTTTAGGTATGTGTAAATAATAAATTGATGAGATCCGAGTAAATTATGTCGTATTGTGAACGGATATAAAATTATGGCCCAATTTCATACTATATAACGCACAATATTGTGTAAGACTGTGAAAAATCTAAATTCTACATTTATTTAAGCATAGTGGTATAAAAATGCTTTTCAAGTGAATAATGCATCATGCATCTTGACAAGTGTAACCTTATTGGACCAACATGTTAGGGTACAAACTATTGATCATGTGTTTAGAAATAGTATTCTAACAATTTAAAAGATTAATTATCTTAGTGAGAAATTGTTAGGCTATATACTATTAACCATGCATTTATATATATACATTATAACAATCGTAACGGCTAAAAGTCTAAGTACACAATTGTTGGAATCTATACTATTAACCATATGTTTAGATATAGTATTTATTGTAGAATAATTATATATTTATTCATTTTTAATAGATCATATATTCATTTATGGTGTATGTTTACTTATATAGTAGATGATTTAGTTGTGTATAGAGTTTAAGCTTATACATAGATGATTAAATCATCGGTGTATAAGTGTTTTATTGAAAATATTTTGGTTTTTTAAAGTTATCGACTTTTTGGAGTCACCACTTAATTTTTTAAGAAAAAACAAGAAAACTATTGTTTTCAAAAGACTTAAACAGGAAAAATCATTAAAAAAATTTAAGGGGTTCGGGGATTCAAATTTATATTTTAGGAAAGTTTCAGGCACCTAAAATATCCGCTTAAATATGGTTTTCCGGTAACTAATACATTTTGGCTAAAACTTGACTTATAAAATTTATTGGAAATTGTTTGAAAGTAAGTTTCTTAGTTTTTATCTAAGCAAAACCTATAAATAGAAAAATTATTTTAAACTATTTTAAACTTGGTTCAATTTTAAGTTACTAAAACATTACGGCATTCGACGGGGATTTGGAGCTTTCTAACTTTAAACTAACGACAAAACAAGAGCACATAAGAGATAAAGTAAGAGAGAGAGGGAGAGAGAGAGAGAGAGAGAGAGACAGAGAGTCGTTGGATCCAAACTGGATTCTGTTTGCCTGGACCGGTATGTGGACCCACTTTATTTTTGGGCTTTAGGCCCACTTTCTTTGTACCTGTCCTAAACTAATCTTACAATAATGAATACAAAAGGGCTTAGGCCCAAAAGAACAAAATACAAGACTTAAAGAATAATAATGTGGGCTTCCTGGCCCAACTTCTTCAAATCACCGACTTCTTGATTTTTTCACTCCTTCCAAACGAGACGTGTAATTTTTAAGCTGGCCGGTTGAATCGATAAGGGAATTTGAGCCTTTATGTCTCTCTCGAAATGCAAGGAATAATGAGATAAGAGTTCGTGGCGAACTCAAACGGATTTCACATGCAAGGCAACAAATAAAATACATTAGCATATATTAGCATATTTTCTGTCAGGGTGACGAAATTGAGTGTTAAGATAACAAAGGGTGAATAAATGAAATAACACTTGAACAATAATGAAAAGGGAAAAAGCACGAAGACTTAGCATGTATTATTTTTTTTATTTTTTTTAGTGGGCCAGAGGACATTGATGGTGCAAAATGTCAAAAGGCATTCAAATTGTTTTCCAGAAGCCAACAATGAAAGAAACAAAATGCTCAAAGTTAATATTTTTACACAAATAGTGGCCTGATCCAGTGAGATAAATTGCACAGACTAAATTAGATTGAGCAAAACAAGCCAGATTCAAATAGGTGCATTATATATATATACTCGAATCGACACCTTGATACGCGACATGAAAATCCAAACGAGTTAGACACATGATGCTGAACAATCAAGCAAGCTAAACTTTGATATCTATAGATCCTAGTTCATGGAATTAACTAAGACAAAAAGAATTTAAATAACAGGAAACTAAACTAACTGATTTTTTGAGCGAACATATGCATAATAGTCAATAGGTGGGTAAACTTATCCAGGCGAAGTCATTCACTAAGGGAGGGTTTAAATAAACCGTAAACAAAATTAGTGGCCAAACAGATCACCTCATCCCAACTAATCATTAATATTAGTGACCTCATATCATTACATGGTATTCAAAGCTTTGGATAAAGGATACACAACAACTTCATCGAAAGGAGCATAAATTCATACATATATATATATATATATATATATATATATATATATATATATATATATATATATATATATATATATATATATAGCCTTTATGAAGAAATATTAGAATGGAAAAGGATGCAAGACAATGGATAAATATGGCATCAAAATTCCAGATTTTGATTAATGGATAACACAAAATGGTCTTCTTTCTTGGGGTGTTTTCATATAAAAATTATAAAATAAAAATGTCACATAAAAAAAACCTCAAATGACAAATGATAGGCAATCTTTGATCAAAATTTTATGCGAAGTGAAGATATGAAAAATGGCTCAAGCAGATCATTTTAAACAGTAAGCCTACAGGAGATTTCGAAAATAATAATAAGCTAATGGAACAAAATGCAATTATACCACACACGATTCTATCAGTTGACCTCAAAAACTTAGACCTATATGGACAACAACACTAACAGTATCAATCCTAAATGCAACGAAATAGTATAGAGTCAAAGACATCGAACAACAGGGATCAAAAAAGAGAACAAAAAAAATGACACTGAATGGAGCAACGAAAAGACAACAATGCCAGACAATAAGCTCTAAAATCACGCAGCAATCCACGAATTATTCATAGTTCTTAGCTCGATATCATGTTGACTCCAAAAAACGACTAAGAACGATTAAGATAACACACACATCATACTAAACATATCATCAACCCATCGACAAATAAAATAAAATAGCCACAAAAGAAAATTATAATGTCGGAAAGCAAACCCAAAACAGAGGATAAACACTAAGAAGGAAGAAGTGTTGCCTTTTTAAACGCAGCAAAATTGGGACAGCACGAGCGGAGGACCGACGACTTCACCACACCAAAGCTGGAACACAAATGACGCTTGAAATGTAAATAACAGTCGAAGTCTTGGGAAAGATATCAACCTCAACACCAAAACTAAGTGGTTTCTCCGTCTTATAAGTGCTTAGTAAACGTTTTCTATCTGTTTTTATCAAGTCACTATAGTATTCTTGCTCAAAGGAGAGTGGTAAAGAGAGAGTATTTTCCGACTAAGAGCCTCCAACCAAGGGAAAGCTCCGAAAACTTCCTCTTAGTTTTTTTTTCAGAAAAAAAAATCTCAACAGAGACGACCAAACATCCTTTCTTAATTTTCCGTCTCACAATTTCCCCTCTGTTTTAGAGTGGTAAATCCGTGTCTCAAAAAAAATCCCTCTACCTACGTTAAAATTTTCTACCTTTCTTCTTAATTTTTTTTATTTTCGAAAAAGAAAAAAAAAACTCCTCCTCAATGAAGAGAAAAAGAGTTTATATAGGGGAAGATTTAGGGTTTTCGAAATGGGATGGAAAGGGGTAGAAACGGAACTCCCAAAAACCACCCCCATTCCAAATTTTTCTTCCCTCTAAAATTTCTGCTTCAACTTCAAAGAAAAAGCTGCCAGACAGCTTGAAAATGTACGATTATCAACGATAAATCAAGGAGAGTCGCTCAATCGCGAGCCAAGGACAAGAAATCGCCAAGATCGCTCCAACTGGCCTGTGAAGGACACATCTTCTTGCTGGCAATATACTGATCGTACTGGGGGATGGAAAAGGCGACGCGCATAGAGCTCTAGGCTTGGCTCGCTGCGTGGCTGCGTGATGAGAGAGAGGGGCGCGTGCAGGGCTGAACTGTTCACGCACTGCTACCGATTTTCTGGGTTTTCGTTGAAGAGGAAGAAGAGAACGAGTGCTGCTACGCGCTCCTAGATCGACTCGCGTAAAAAGGAAAGAAAGAAAAAGGCAAAACGGGTCGACTGACGGGTCGGTTAATGGGAGGAAAAGGAAAAGGGCTGGAATATTAAAAGAAGATGTTGGGTCATTCCGGAACATAACAGTGGGCCTAAAGATTGGGCTTCTGTTTTAAAAGCATGATGTTAATTGGGTTGGGGAAGGAAAAGGTTGCTGGAAAATTTGGTCACAGGTCCAAAATTGGTTTGTTCAAAATGGAATTAAAATATCTGCTAACTAGTCAAGACGAATTGAGATAAATTAATTAAACACGCTTCTTATTTAAACGAAATAAATAATCAATGTATTTATAAAATAACTAATTCAAGAATATAAACAATTATGTAACTGAATTAATTAACAAAATGCTTAGACAAAAATATAAAATCTTTTTAAACGAATTTCGAATAACCAATATTCTAATTACGCACATAATTATGTAAATCATATGCATTATATATAAACTTTAAAGTGATATTATTAATTTAAGATACCTTTAAAACATTTTGAAGTTTTATAAGATCTAATTATATTAAATCGCTTACAATTAAGAAGCTCAAAAATTAATTATTACGGGAAAGGTCAAAATTGGGTGTCAACAATAAGTATAAAGATTTTTGTTCACAATCTAAGATGAGAATTGGACATGTCATCGGTACCATTGTCGCACATGATTATATGTAGTTTATCTTGATGATGAGAATTATAAAGTTCTAATTTCTTATGCTAGTGCATTTTGTATGTATTGAACGGAACTGAGTAGACGTAGTTTCTTTAGACTGACTGACAAAAACATATTTTCTAAATTATTAAATGTACTTATATACTTAATCATGATATAACTAGTATGATCTGTGTATGTTAATTATCGTTTTGATTTTTTAAAAGGTGAGATTCTAAGATGAGTCAACATACCTGGTAGATTGAATGATAATAATATATATTGGTAAAATAATAAGTTAGTTAACGGAATTCATGTCCCGATATGGAGAATGATGATATGCCTCTTTGAGAAGCGTAAAACTTTTTATAGTGTCAAACCTTACTAGTGAATTTATAATTCCAATACATCAAATAACTGAAGTAGTGCTCTAAAGAAAATTTATCATTGGATTACGTTCGTCAGTAATTATTTTATTGATTAGTATCTGTAATCTTAATACAGAGAAATACATGTATTTAATGGGAAATTTCGAAATATAAATAGAGGAGTGCAATTACAAATTTCTAGTGGAATGATTATTAACTAATTATGGTAATAATAATTCAAATTAAATATTTTAGATTATTTCCATAATAGGAAGCCTCGGTAATTATTTTGTTGTCCCTACCCTCCCAATATTTAACAAAGAACTTAGGATATATTATAAAGGGAAAAGAGAGAAGTATGTGTCTTTATCTATTCTATGGAAAGGAAGAAGTATGTGTCTTTCTCTATTCTAACGCAATTGAGAAGTATATTACTTTTTCTATTCTAAGGAAAGGTAAAAGGACATGACTTTTCTATTCGAAGGAAAGGGAGATGTGCATGTCTTTTTCTATTCTAAGAAAAGACGTCATATTCCTTTTCCTTGAACTAGGAAAAAAACCATATAATAGGGATTCTTCTAACTCTTGAAAGAATATAACTTTTCTATAAAATACTTGCCAACCCAAGTAATAAGTAAGTTTGGAAAGTAAATCAGGTCACTACAGAAGACCGTAGAATTGTGGTCCAGTTTGTATACTAGCTTGTGGATTTACATGAATGTTCTAGCTTGTCTACTAGCATGTGGATTCAATTGAAGATATTTGCTGACGTTTCAATAGGTATTTCTGAAATTAAGTTCAAAAAGTTTATATGCTCTAACATGATTATACTTGTTCAAACATAAATGATGTGTTGTCTATTATTCATGTAAGTTTTATGATTATGGTATGCTTCCGATGTGCATAGAGTTTTCCAAAATAACAATCCACAAATTTAATATTGTCACTTGACAAAATGTACATGGTAATTCTCAAAGGATTGAAACTAGCTAAAGTATTTATAAGTTTCTATAAACTTGTTCATAATCCTTATGGGAACATCAAATAAAGTGGATGTTACTTAATCACCATAGTGAATATTTATTGACAAAGAAAATAATAGTGACTTTGCTTACTTCTGTGTTCTTATAAAGAAAATATCGGGGATTGCTCTACTTGTTGTTTATGTTGACGACATAAACCAACAATAATTTTCCTAAAAAGCTTTGTCTATCACCTTTACACTTTTGTGATTATGCATGAAAATAATACATTGGTAGTGTTCATGTAGTGTTGAAATTGAAGGCATTTTTATAGGTTCAACAAAAAGAATTTATCTGTTAAAAATCAGATTATATTTTAGATTCATTTGTTTGGTCAATGAAGAAACTCTTTATAGTATAAAGAGTCCACGAAGCACTGTCTATTAAAGCACAATTATATTATATTGATTTTGTAAAGTTTATTTATTGGATTTAAGATTTTCTTCAATTTGGTCTAAAACTAGTCCTAGATCACAATATTTGACTAACATAAGCCACTGTCGCATGAAATTAGGATAAGTATGTTAAAATTTTGACCCCTAGAATTTGCCTAAGGAACAAGTTTATTCTATATGTTCCTTTGCAGATTAGAGCAGTTACGTTTTGTGAAGTAAATAAAATAATGACACAATATTTTATCGATTAGTATCTGTAATCTTAATACAGAGAAATACATATATTTAATGAGAAATTTCAAAATATAAATTGAGGAGTGCAATTACAAATTTTTAGTGGAATGATTATTAACTAATTATGGTAACAATAATTCAAATTAAATATTTTAGATTATTTCATAATAGGAAGCCTCGGTAATTAATTTTGTTGTCCCTACCCTCCCAATATTTAACAAAGAACTTAGGATCTATTGTAAAGGGAAAAGAGAGAAGTAGTGAAGTAAATAAAATAATGACACAATATTTTATCGATTAGTATCTGTAATCTTAATACAGAGAAATACATATATTTAATGAGAAATTTCAAAATATAAATTGAGGAGTGCAATTACAAATTTTTAGTGGAATGATTATTAACTAATTATGGTAACAATAATTCAAATTAAATATTTTAGATTATTTCATAATAGGAAGCCTCGGTAATTAATTTTGTTGTCCCTACCCTCCCAATATTTAACAAAGAACTTAGGATCTATTGTAAAGGGAAAAGAGAGAAGTATGTGTCTTTATCTATTCTATGGAAAGGAAGAAGTATGTGTCTTTCTCAATTTTAAGGCAATTGAGAAGTATATTACTTTTTCTATTCTAAGGAAGGTAGAAGGACATGACTTTTCTATTCGAAGGTAAGGGAGATGTTCATGTCCTTTTCTATTCTAAAGAAAGACGTCATATTCCTTCTCCTTGAAATAGGAAAAAAACAATATAATAGGGATTTTTCTAACTCTTGAAAGAATATAACTTTTCCATAAAATACTTGCCAACCCAAGTAATAAGTAAGTTTGGAAGGTAAATTAGGTCACTACAGAAGACCGTAGAATTGTGGTCCAGTTTGTATACTAGCTTGTGGATTTATATAAATGTTCTAGCTTGTCGACTAGCATATGGATTCAATTGAAGATATTTGCTGACGCTTCAATAGCAAATTCTGATATTAAGTTCAAAAAGTTTATATTCTCTAACATGATTATATTTGTTCAAGCATAAATGATTTGTTGTCTATTATTCATGTAAGTTGGATGATTATGGTATGCTTCCGATGTTCATCGAGTTTTCCAGCATAACAATCAACACATTTAATATTGTCACTTTACAAAATGTATATGGTAATTCTCAAAGGATTGAAACTAGTTAAAGAATTTCTAAGTTTCTATAAACTTGTTCATGATCCTTATGGGAACATCAAATAAGGTGGATGTTACTTAATCACCATAGTGAATATTTATTTACAAAGAAAATATTAGTGACTTTGCTTACTTCTTTGTTCTTATAAAGAAAACAACATCGGGGATTGCTCTACTTGTTGTTTATGTTGACGACATAAACCAACACTAATTTTCCTAAAAGCTTTATCTATGACCTTTACACTTTTGTGATTATGCATGAAAATAATACATTGGTAGTGTTCATGTAGTGTTGAAATTGAAGGCAGTTTTATAGGTTCAACAAAAAAAATATTATCTGTCAAAAATAAGATTATATTTTAGATTCATTTGTTTGGTCAATGAAGAAACTCTTTATCATATAAAGAGTCCACGAAGCACTGTCTATTAACGCACAATTATATTATATTGATTTTGTAAATTTTATTTATTGGATTTAAGGTTTTCTTCAATTTGGTCTAAAACTAGTCCTAGATCACTATATTTGACTAACATGTATTGTCGCATGAAATTAGGATAAGTATTGTTGGAATTCTGACCACCAAAATTTGCCTAAGGAACAAGTTTATTCTATATGTTCCTTTGCAGATTAGAGAAGTTACGTTTTGTGAAGCAAATAAAATATTGACACAATATTTAACCGCGGAAAACCCCAACTAACAAGGGTAAAAACCACGACCCACACCTCTGTAGGATTTAACTCCACTTCATTAAACTTTGAACATCAACAACAGATTACAAACCTACGTATCCTAAAGAATAATAAACTCTAATTCCAAGCTAAGAAATTATAAACTCTATTCCTAGCTACCCA
This sequence comes from Solanum sitiens, assembly GCA_016801875.1. NCBI lineage: Eukaryota > Viridiplantae > Streptophyta > Magnoliopsida > Solanales > Solanaceae > Solanum > Solanum sitiens. The sequence goes on from JABWTJ010000304.1 coordinate 482,327, forward strand.
AGACAAAATCCCCAGGTTTAAGTCTTCTACCGTCCGTCAAGTTTCTCAAACTTGTTAGACAAATCCTAGACACACACTCGATTGTATTCAAAACTCTTACTCACAATCTTACAACTTTTTCCTCACAAATTGGCAACACTCGCAAGTAACTCTCGAAACTCTCTCAAACCTCTTGATCGTGTTTTGATCTTCTCTCTATGTAAGTGCACAATTTTTCTCAAGTGAAACTATCGCCCTATTTATAGATTTGGACTTGAATACAAAACCTATTTAAACTAGAAATCCTACTTGTGCCTTGCTTCATTTTTCTCTTTAAACTTAGAAGCTCACGCGTAGGATTCCTACATTGTGCGGAACTCCTAGTTCAACTCGAACTTGTGTTCGACGCATATTCAACTCCTTCTTCAACTTGAACTTAACTTTGCCGCATCAAAGCCTTGTAGAATTCAACTTGGATTCTTTATCACTGCCGCCTCAAATTATTTCCTTAACCAAGTAGGAAACAGTTTTCGCCGCAACTTCAACTCGAACATTTTTGTCTTTAAACCAAACTCGACATGGACTTCTTTTTGTACTTTGCATTGAAACGATACTCCTTACATGAATTTCCTTATTTAGCTTAGTTAAAATAGTCTGCTTTCTACACAATTTTCCATAATTAAATAAGAAAATATTTTTGAACGCTAATTCCTTTCACTTTTGGTTTCGCTAAAACGTGTAATCCTATTCAAACTTGAATTCACTGAAATGTGTGTTAGTACTTTCTGTTCTTCTACGCAACTTTCCTACTTTAAGTATGTTTCAAAATAAATTACTCGTTGTACTTAATTTTCAGAATCCTTCTGCAGTGATCTTCTTAAACACCTTCTGCCAGTGATTTTCTTAAACACAGATCATGTCTGCTAAACTTGTTTCATGATGCAATCTTTTTCATTCTTCAAAATATACATATTCATGTGTACCTAAAAAATTCCCCCTTTTTGATGATGACAAACCATTGATTCTTGTGTGAATAGATCAATCTGTGTTGTGTCAGTTTCTTAAAACTCAATACACAAAACGAACACATTAGAGGATCAAGTTAGACCAATTGGGTTATAAATATTACACAAGTATGCACTTTCCCTTTTGAGATCATAAAACATTATGAAGGCATACACCACACTAAGAGAAACAAATTCGTTACTCATGGCCATTACGGCTATCACCAACACAAACACTTAAAAATCAAGAACTCAGTTAGTTATAGCAAAGCATTTACGCAAACATAGGAGATAGACATGAACCAGAAACTCAGAACCAACATTAGCATTAATGAAGAAGCATATATACCATAAATGTAATCAAAATTAAATATAGAATCAAATACTTGTGATGAGAAAAAAAATGGGAAGTCAAAGGCTAGAGTGGATAGGTTATATCAAAAGATCGGGCATGAGAGGATAACTTGAAGTCATTTTTCAGAAGAATTTTTTTTATCTTTTGGATTAACAAAATTAACAGCCTTCTTCATTTCAAAGGTAGTCTTGGTCTGTGCAAGCGCAATTCATTTTATTTTTAAAATAATTGTTCAATCAATTGTGTAACCTCTGCAGAACCAATAGTTCACTCATCTTTAATTTCAATAGATTCAGTAAGAAGAACAAGTTTTCTTGAACAACATTTGTAGAGGAAACACGTTCTCTCAATCTGTTCCCTGGACATGGTACTATCAGATGCAGCACCAACTATAGAAAAATTTCATCAATCCTAAACCCTAGTTTATATGATTTCCAATAGAAGAACTAGGTTGGACAGATGAGTTTCCCATCGATTTCCCCTCACTAGATGCACCCAAGTTAAGCCTAACAACTGAACTTTGTTCAAGTGTAGGGTCCCCAAAATATTCCCCCTCACAAGGTACATCCTCCAAAACTTCCTCAGTAATTTTAGACACACCCAATGCAGATTCACCCTAATAACCAGCACGATCTACTTTCTACACCACACCTTATATTTTATAAGACACCAAAGTAGAGGTGTCATCCACTAAAATCATCTCAACCATAGACTCACACATGATAAGGCTTGAAAAAGACTTTTTTAAGAAGATATTTCTTTAGTAGTATTGATGACATGAATATATCTTTTGGGACAAGTAGAAGGAAGAGGTTCATGTGCATTTATTTTATATTTAATTATGAATAATTGTAGTGCACATACCTTAGATCTCTTGATAATGCTAGATTTTGCTTCAATTTTACTAAGTCTCTCTCCCGTGACAGTTGCAAATAGAATATTATAGTGCATAAGTAGCATGACTTGAAAAGTGGTGTAGCGACATTCAACTTAATGTACAAACTGATAAAATTCAATATTAGAGGGTAGTATGCATAATGCTCATTAGACATTGAGGGATACTCAGGTAATATAAATCATCCCCAAGTTCCAACATGTTCCTTTAAAGGTGTTTCTTTGGTCTTGCATACTTTTCCACCTTCTTTGATTTGACCAAAATGAATTTTCACCACAAAAACTAAGATTCAATCCTTTTCTTCGACAAGTGAGAGGAATTTCTAGTTTCAATCATGTGTCTCAAGCAACAACTGTTCATATAGGAAGTTGATGTCTTCCTCTCACTTTTCCTGCAAATTCAAAGGTTAGATTTAGGAACCCATACTAGATTGGGTCCTTTGTATTTATAAAAAGGATGAATTTGATCTCTATTAATCCATATTCGTAAAACATTTTTAGATTTTTTCTTTTGCCCCAACCTGTTCCTTTACGTGATTACTTTCTTTTAACATGGTTGGTTTTTTTAATTGAGGCAGTCTTGAAGTTCTTATTTATGTGAGTTTTAACAAAGGGACAGGTACCCATTGAGTGACCACTATTACCACAATGTGTGCATAGATAAGAGATTTTCTTAGGGACTTCTTTAACAAAACGTATTCCACCTTTAGTGTTATGTGTTCTATTACTGAGTTCAGTCACAATCATTGAAGATTGAGTACATTTATTTTCCCATGACTATCAAAGCAACATCTTCTGTTTCATCTTCAATTGAGTTGTCTGAACATGTTCCCCAATCAATAGCAATGTCAAATTCTTTTTCTTTGCTCGGGGAAGTTCCTTCATGTGCATTGACCAATGTATCCCAAATTTGTTTCGCTGTAGTACAACCAGAGATGTGATTAAACTCATCTGGTCCAAGTTCACATACAAGGATATACTTAGCTTTAACATTCTTTGCAAGCATTCTATAATTAGTTTCTCCATATTATGCCTTGGGCTTTGGAATGGATTTCCCTTCATCATCTTTCATCATCCTTCATCATAGGAATAAGGGGACCATTAATAATTGTCATCCATAATTCATTGTCTTGGGCTTGTAGAAAATCCTCCACTCTCGCCTTCCACCATGCATAGTAATCCTCATTAAATAGTGGTGGTATGTTGATGTGTTGACCTTCACCGTGTCCTAGAGGAGGTGCAGAATTGATAATAATCTTATCTTGAGTTATTAGACTCTTCGAAGATAACCTGCTCTGATACCAATTATTGGAATTCTGACCCCCAAAAAATTTCTAAGGAACAAGTTTATTCTATATGTTTCTTTGCAGATTACATCAGTTACGTTTTGTGAAACAAAAACAATAATGACACAATATTTATAGCGGAAAACCCCAACTCACAAGGGTAAAAATCACGACCTATATCTCTGTAAGATTTAACTCCACTTCATTAAACTTTGAACATCAAAAACAGATTACAAGCCTATGTAACCTAAGGAATCATAAACTCTAATTCAAAGATAAGAAATTATAAACTCTAACTCCTAGCTACCCAAGTCAAAAAAACCACAGGTTTAAGTCTTCTACCGCCAGTCAAGTTTCTCAAACTTGTAAAACGAATCTTACACACACTTGATTGCAATCAAAACTCTTAATCAAAATCTTGCAACTTTTTCCTCAGAAATTGGCAACACTCGCAAGTAACTCTCAAAACTCTCTTAAACCTCTTGATCGTGTTTTGATCTTCTCTCTATATAAGTGCGCAATTTTTCTCAAGCGAAGCTATCGGGCTATTTATAGATTTGGAATTAAATCCAAAACCTATTTCAACTAGAAATCCTACTTGTGCTCTGCTTCATTTTTCTCTTGAAACTTAGAAGCTCACGCGTAGGATTCCTACATTGTGCGGGACTCACAGTTCAACTCAAACTTGTCTTCGCCGCTTCTTTAACTTAAACTTAACTTTGCTGCATCAAAGCCTTGTAGAATTCAACTTGGATTCTTTATCTCTGTCGCCTCAAATTATTTCCTTAACCAAGTAGGAAATAGTTTTCGCCGCAACTTCAGCTCGAACATTTTTGTCTTTAAACCAAACTCGACTGGACTTCTTTTTGTACTTTGCATTGAAAGGAAACTTCTTACATGATTTTCCTTATTTAGCTTAGGAAAACAGTCTGCCTTCTACACAGTTTCCCTCAATTAAATAAGAAAACATTTTTGAACGCTAATTCCTTTCACGCTTGGTTTCGCTAAAATGTGTAATCTTATTCAAACTTGAATTTTCTGAAACGTGTGTTAGTACTGCCTGTTCTTCTACGCAACTTTCCTACTTTAAGTATGTTTCAAAATTTATTGATCGTTGTACTTAATTTTCAGAATCCTTCTGCCAGTGATCTTCTTAAACACCTTCTGCCAGTGATCTTCTTAAACACAGATCACATCTGCTAAACTTGTTTCATGTTGCAATCTTTGTCATTCTTCAAAATATACATATTCATCTGTACTTAACAAGTACCAAAATAATGTTTTCCTTCTTTGGTCTATCATCACTTGTCCATGAAAAGTTCACGTCCTTAGCTTGACGTCAAATATCCCTAGAACCTTCAATATTCTGTATATTCATCCAATACGTCATTCTTTATTAAAATCTACAAGAAATGTCTTCACCTTTCTATGATAAGGCTCAATTTTATCTAATCTCTCCATTACTATAACTCAGCATCCGAGAAAATGCTCAAAATAGTCCACTATCTTTGGACTTAGGCGTAAAATGATCCTATTTCTTTTCCAGGACTTATGAGCACTAATACGTGAGGCATAACGATGATTGAAGGTAGTGAAAGAGTTGAGTTAGACATATAATTCATTAACAGGAATTATATCAAGGACCTAAGTTCTCTCACCAAATATTTATGACGTAGGAAGCCCCTATATAAAATGTTGAATTAAAAACTGTCCTGATAAAGTCATAATATTTATGGAAAAAATGTAAATCCACACTAATATATATATATATATATATATATATATATATATATATATATATATATATATATATATATATATATATACTGTTTACATCCCTACTCTGTTCAAATAGGGCAAAACGTTGCGGCAACTCGAAAATAATGAAATAATTCAATTTTAAAAGAGTTTTAAAAATAAACGAGTTTTAAAAAGAGTCGCCACCTAATTTTAGGAAAAAATTAGGAAACCATTAAATGATCTACGAAACCAATTTGATTCTAGGTAAGGGGTTCAAATTATTCCGAAGGGAAGGGGTTAGGCATCCTTCGGAATCCACAAATGTGGGTCCCGACTAAATTCATTTTTTTTTCAAACTGAGGAAGAATATAAAATAATGTACAAGTATATAAACATTCAATAGGCATAAATAATAAAATAAAAATAAGAAACGGCCTAAATTTTGCCTAACGTTAATATATACAAAATAATGAAATAAAAGTATGATTTGAACTACATTCGAATAATTTCAAGGAGAAGCACCTCCGGGTACCTGTAAACACACTTAGTAAAAGTGTTAGTAATAAATAAATATGAATAAAATTGAATACATGACATAATAACTTAAAAATAAAAACTCGTCTATATAACACTGGAGGCCTTGGAAATCGACGGTAATTTCTTCATCGGCCAATTTAACAATTTTAACAAACAATTTATATGAACTTAAACTAAAAATTTCCGTCTTTTAATATTGCGTAGGCCTCCAAAATCGACGAAGAGATTTTCATTGGCCAATTTAATTTGTTTCTTAACAATTAAATAAAATTAACAAGTGACCAAATGTCTCTAAAACAATCCAAGACAAAAACTACAACTTAGAAATAATAACAATTATTGAAGGAAATAACCTTATAATGTGACATTTCATGTCAGACCCCTCAAAAGAATTCAAATAGTTGGTCAAATTAACATGAACAGTAAAGACAACTAACATTATTGACAATGACAAATTGAATATATAAAAACGCTAGAAGAAACAAATAAAATAAACAAATATATTTTGACCATCAAACTAATCAACAAAGGAATATAATGTCATTAAATTTACAGCTCAATAATAATAATGGTAATATATTAAAATAATAAAAGTGAATCGACCTTGTAACAACAAAACAGATGGGCATGATCATTAACTAAAATCGCTTTAAAATGAACAACATTATTATTCACTACAAGGAATAAATAATAAAATAAATAATTAATAATGATAACTAAGCATATTCACCAACTAAATATATCCGGATCAATTGAAGACAATAACAATAAATGAAAAATGGAATAAATCTAAACAATAACAAGCATTAAAACTTGAACTAAAATTTCCGTCTTTTAATATTGCGTAGGCCTCCAAAACCGACGAAGAGTTTTTCATTGGCCATTTTAACAAGTAAATAATATAGATTTAACTGAATTTCCGTCTTTTAAAATGGGAAGTCCTCCAAAACCGACGGAGAGTTTTTTTCATTAGCCAATTTCAACATATAAAATATATAATAAATCACAAAATATCTAAAATTAACCTAAAAAGAAAGAGTAAACAATATAATAATTAATAACAACATCAACAGTAACAAATGGGGGCAAAACGATTCACAGGAAAATTTCCTTAAATCCAATACATAACATTGAACCAAACAAAATAAGATATTAACCCAAAACTAGAACAATCACAAATAAAGCAAACATCAACTCATAGTCACCAGAGAATGAAAAAATAAATAAAATAATATAATATCCAAAATAGTGAATCATTAAAATTAAACTAAAATAAAATAGATCAAAATAAGCTTAAACAAAAGAGAAATCTACTGGAAAATATCAATGATCATGGGGTAACAAAAGAAAATAACAGTGATTGGAGTTTGAGCTCCTCCTATCAAAAGGAAAATAATCTTCAAATACATAAAAACTATAAAACAATATTTTAAGTAAATAACACACAATAATAATAATAATAATAATAATAATAATAATAATAATAATAATAATAATAAAATCAACTTAAACAAAATGGTGAATAAACAGCGAAGAAGCAATCTACACGTGATAACAATAATTAATACGAAACATAAACTTAATCAATATCAAACAACACAAAATAATAATATTAATAAAAATAACTCAATGGAATAAAAGAAACGGGACACAGGTAATCCACAAATAATAATAAATGGCAAAGTAATAATATTAATTAAAAATCATACGATTAAATAATCAAAGTAGAAGGATCAAAATAGAGACAAACGTGATGTCTTTGCCGGAGGAAAACGCCGATCAAATCTGAAATTTTATTGTGGTTGCTGGAGCTCGTGGATTCCGTTTATCACTACGTCACTGGAGATGGAGAGCTTCTGGTTTACTGCAAATCAAACAAAAAATCAAAAGGGAAAAGGGGGAAGGGGTCTGGTTTGTTGTTGGAACAAGAAAGGGAAAAATGGGTCAAGGTTTTGCCGAAAAAGATAGGAGAACTGGTGCATATAGAGGTCGGTTTTGGTTTGAAAGAGAAAAGAGTTTGGTTCGTTGGATGTGAATGAGCTTGAGCTCGTCGTTAATGGCTACTCCGTTCTTCGCCGGAGATGCGTTTTGGGGTCGTTTCCGATGACTCTTTCACCGGGAAAAAAGAGTAAAATGAAGGGATTTTGGTAGTGTTGTTTGGTTTCGAGCTCGTAGGTGGTTTTGTGGTGCTGCTACTGCCGTCCCTGCGTCATTGGTCGGAGCTGCTGCCTTGCTGGACGCCATCCAGCCCTTGCTGGAGGTTGTTGGTTGCCTGAAACTCGCCCGAAAAAGGGAGAGGATGAGCGGGCAGTCGGCTGGCGTGTGCCTCGTCGACGCTGCTGTTTGCTGCTGCCTGGCAGCTGCTGTGCTGGCCGGATCTGCTGGTGGTCCTCGCTGATAGGAGGTCGCCTGCAAGAGAAAGAGAGGAAGCGAGGAGGAGGAAGGAGAGGGGTCGAGGGAGGAGTAGGAGAGGAAGGCGATAGGGAGAGAGAGGAGTTGCCGGAAGAGAGAAGAGCAGCGGTGCTGCTTGGAGAGAAGGAAGAGAGGAGAAGGGCGGCTGATTTGTCTGAGAGAGGGAGAGAATGAGTGAGGCAGAGAGGGGGGCTGCTGCCAAGGAGAGGGAAGGGGAAGAGATTAGTTTTTTTTTTTATTTCGAAAAATTTCCCCCCTCTTTTTGACCTAGTTAATAACATTAATAAGAAAACACAAAATGGGTTCAAATGATGGGCTTAGCATTGTGGCCCAAAATTATCTCAATAGAATTCCTAATTTTTTTTTCGTATTTGACTAAATTTTAGACTATGCTAAATTTAACATAAATATTAACAAATGTAACAAGTAAAATGAATTTTATAAAATATAATGAACGTAACTAATGATATGTGAAATGCAATTTTAAAAATTAACTAACAAAAAATCCTAAATTTTGATAAATAAAGATAGTTATCGATAAACTTATTTAAAATTATAAAAAAAATTATTCTAAGCTATTAAATAAATAAAACTTCAAAATTACGAATTTTTTAAAATGTTAGGCCAAAATTGGGTGTCAACAGCTGTCCCTTTCGTTGTGTATGATTGATGAAAGAAATCGTGGACAACGAAAATTGACAAACCCAATTTTGACCGAACACATGACCTTTGTAGAGAAGTGCGGTTGAATGTGGTGGAAGTCAATCCCAGACTTGTCTCCAAAAGGTCTATGATGTGTTGCGTCCTTGTTGAAGTAGTTTGCACATGTGGTTTGTTTTTTTTCTTTGGAAAATTCATCCTTTCGAATGCTCTTACAAAGACTGAGATAAAATTCGTCAGCTTAAAAATGTAATTTAAATGGGAGACAGTGTCTTTTACCATGTTGACACTTAATTGCTCTCCTCGACATTTGACGTCAACTCGATCGGTTTGACGTAAAGCAAATAGAGCTTATATCTTATGTATGCAATGTAATCTTCAATGTATTCTTCATTTGATGTCGAAAATAAATAAAAACAGATGCAGTGTGCTGATATTTATCTTGATGTCGTCTTTGATGATTCCCTTGTCATTCACTCTTGCCAAATAAAGATGCAGTTGATGTTGAGGGGTAAATATTTCCTTTGAGATGCATGATTCCTTTTCTGGCAGTGCATGATTGCTTGCGGGGCATGAATATCTTCCCGCGATGCGTAAATTTTGCGAGGGATGAAATCTTCTCGCGATGGATAAATTTCGCAAGGTATGAAATCTTCTTGCGATATGTAAACTTTTGCGAGGGATGAAATCTTCTTGCGATGTATAAATTCAGTAAGGTATGAAATCTTCTTGTGATGTATAAACTTTTGCGAGGTATGGAATCTTCTCGCGATGCATAAAATTTTGCGAGAGATGAAATCTTCTCGCGATGCATAAATTACGCAAGGTATGAAATCTTTTGCGATGCATAAAATTTTGCGAGGGATGAAATCTTCTCGCGATGCATAAATTCCGCAAGGTATGAAATCTTCTTGCGATGTATAAACTTTTGCGAGGGATGGAATCATCTCGCGATGCATAAAATTTTGCGAGGGATGAAATCTTCTCGCGAAGCATGAATATTAACTCGCGATGCATGATCTTCCGCAATGCATGAATATTGACTCGCAATGCATGATCTTCAGTGATGCATGAATATTGACTCTCGATGCATGAATATTAACTCGTGATGCATGATCTTCCGCAATGCATGAATATTGACTCGCGATGCATGATCTTCCGCGATGCATGAATATTGACTCTCGATGCATGAATATTAACTCGCGATGCATGAATATTAACTCGCGATGCATGATCTTTCGCGATGCATGAATATTGACTCGCGATGCATGATCTAATGATTTTCCACTGTTACAAGGTGGATGGCTCGATGATTGTTCAACTGTAACGAGGTGGATGGCTCGGGAATTGTTTTGAAAGTTTCATCTCCCCAATACTTTCGCCTGTTCCTGTACTTGAAAAGAAACAATTAGTAGAAGAAAAAAAAAATATCGCCTCAGCTAGCGACTTAGTCAAGAAACCTTGAGAAAAGATTGTACAAAAGCCTGACAACTTTAACACATGTGAGCAATTAATATTTTAGTCTTGACCCTTTTATGTTCGTTGTGACTCAAGTTTTATTAAGGCTTTGTACGAGGAGCTGCTGGCTTGCCACCACAACGCTGAAGATTTGCACGTTAACGTTGAGCTTCAAGCGCTAAATGATCTTTGTAGCTGCTATCAAGCTTCTCGCAGTACTTATCAGAATTTTGAGGTCTTCCTCAAAAATTATGTCCCAGTTAGAATTTTTGGCAAATCTCAAAATGATCTTCAATATTGACTTGTTGGCGATAACACCTTTATTATGAATTTTTAAGATATTTTCAAAAATTTTGTCCCAGTTTTATTGTAAGGAGAAATAATAATCACAGTGGGTATATGACCGAGCCGTCGTGACGCCTACATATCCTGTTGAGGCAGGAATCAGGTCAAATGTAGTTCCAATCTTGTGGATGATGAATACTGCAAAGAATCTGAAAGATTATCAGTAGAAAATGCACCATATGAACATGATAAAATATGAAAATGGTATTCCTAGCTATATTCAAAGCCTAAAGACAAGATATATCACATTTTTGGGATGGACAACCTAATGAAGTAAAATAGGCTTCTCCCACATACAAAATTAACTTAATAACACTTTATATAATGAACAGCTCAAAAGACAATTTCTTCTTCTTTTTTTTTCTTTTTTTTAAATAATAATAATAATAATAATAATAATAATAATAAAAGAATCTAAAAAAAAGTTTGAAAATATTAAAGAGTGGGTGTTTGATAACTTTTTTTTTCTTTTCTTTCTGCAAAATAAATAATGTGATGAGATAGTCAAACCTTCACTACAATTGGTACCAACAGTTAAGATTGCAGGTAAATCTCTCATTGCCTTTTTTTTTTAAAGATTGAATTTAAGGTAATTCCTACAGCTTCAAGTGGTACCTCCAATATACTTAAGAATCAACAAGATTCGTTCATCTTGCTTCAAACAAAGGTTTTGAATTGTATCAATCCTCATGTTTCAAGTGCTCTGACGACAAAGGCTAGTCCTATTTCACACATATTTGAAACATTTGATCATAGGACATTTTTCAAAGTGCACTCACACTCACAAAATGTTCAATGCACACAACTGTGATACCATATGCTTGACCCTTATGTAAATCTCCACTAATGTGAGAATATTTGGAATGAGATCATGTAGGGCTTGTCATTGGCTTGTAACGTAGGCTTAGGGATGGGTAGGATATTTATTTGGGATAAAAGTGACTTAATTCCTCCTTGAGCGTCACACAGAATTTGTGCTCTTAATGATTGGTACGCCTTTGCGTTAGATCCTCTTCATTGTTCTCCCCCCTTTCAACTTCTTTTGAATTCTCATTTTTGACTCTTTTCCCCTCTTCTTCTTTTTCTTCCTTTGTTTCGACTTCTTTTGAGTTCTCATTTTTTGAAGCTTTTCCATTCTTCTTTTCTTTTTTTTTCACCCTCTTTGTTTTGACTTCTTTTGAGTCCTTATTCCTTGGAGCTTTTCTTTTATTTCACTCCTTCTTATAAATTTTTGTCCTTTTTATTGGAGTATTTTACTTCCCACCTTTCATTGACCTTGTAAGGATATTTTTGTCTTTCTTTATTTCTTTCACCTTTTCTTACTTCCTTTCTTTTTTTTTCTTTTTCTAGAAGTCTTTTGCTTCCTTGACTTGGGAGACTCGATATCTTTGCTTTTGGAAATTTCAAACATGGATCTTCTCTTATAATTTAAACATTCTTGGTGCACTCAAGAAGGTTGGGCCAAGAGAGGATAGTGCTTGTAAGCACTCAAAGGGTAGTGGTTAAGATGTGGTTGTCCAAAGAAAGGTTTCAGGCTCAAAGTGGGAAAACTAGGGATTAATGTAATTTGGTAGGCTTTGAAAGGCACAGTCGGGTCAAAAAAAAAAGCCTACAATCCTTTCTCAAACCAAACATTACTCAGGATTTCGCCTCGAAAAACATTCAGGTCAAGTTCTAGATCAACAGTGTAACACAATTGAACTTTGATCAAAATTTTACCACACAATGCACATGAAACATAAGGTTAGTTTTATTCTTACCTTGGTTGCAAGCAAGAGAATTTTCAAGCATCACAAAAGTACAGATAAGAGGTACCACGAGAATCTATAGTTTACCGCAAAGTCAATATTTTCCATCATATCAAATATATTTACATGCTCTTAACTACATAGGTCCCGACCGAGCTGAAGACATGACTCTTACATTATGTACAAGCTATTTTATTTTTTGAAAGAATGATTACCGAACCCGAGAAGGGCTGCCTACGTATCTCATTAAGATGAGAATCAGGTGTGCATAGTTCATGTAGATATAACTTTGAAAATATTAACAAACTATTTTTTTTTTACTTTTTTTTTTTTTTTACTTTTGGAAAAATAATACCGAACCCAAGAAGGGTTGCCTACGTATCTTACCGAAATGAGAATCAGGTTCGCGTAGTTCGTTCAGATATGACTTGGAAAATATGCACAAACTATTTTATTTTATTTTATTTACTTTTGGATAAGATAATACCGAACCCAATAAGGGTTGCCTACGTATCTCATTAAAATGAGAATCAGGTACGCGTAGTTCGTCCAGATAAGGCATATAATAATTTAAAAATTTAGACAACTGAAAGAAATTCCTAAGTCTAGCGCCACTAAAATTTGTAGTCATGAAGTATTTTTTGACCCTTTTTTTTTCGCACCAATATATTTTATAGCCTCTTAATCGTCAATATTTATACTGTCTGTTGAATATAACCTACGAATTTCTAAAGTAATGATTTGTTGTACTCTTTTTGGATGTTTTCTTGGACCTTTGTCTCCTCCCAATTTTCACGAGATCCAGACATTGTTATGACCATCCCCGACTGTTGTCGGGGATGATATTCCTACAAAAATATGAGAAATATGTGAGAGCAGGACCATCATGCAAAATAATAATTAAAATAAATGAGTGCGACCTCATAGTCAAATACTCCCCTGATTTATCGTTTTGACTTTATATTAATGTCTTGTGAAATACAAGGACTCGAATTTTACTAATCCTCTTGTCTCTTGCGACTTCGGACAAATAATGATTTCTGAATTCGGACATAATCAATCTTTTGCTTTGAAGAAGAACAACTCAAAATGTAAGAGTGTTAGTTCCTGTTCATAATGGATAATGCAAAATATCACACAAATAATAAATTAAACACATAAACACTGTTTTAATTAAAGACAAACTGAAATATATCACATAGCATACAAACAATTTTTGCACGTCCTATACAAATATGTGACCCTTTTATGCCTAGGGTAGGCCTATCGATTTGAAGGATGTATTACGCCATTAGACAACTTTTCATTGTCCCCCAAAACACTTAGTACAATTTTATGAATGAATGAAATAGAATTATGAAGTTAGGGGAAAAAGAAAGAAGGAAAGAATTACAAATATTCAATCCCACGTAGGGGTATCATCCTATTCTAAGCCTTTGCGGAAGGGTCTTCCTCTTGAAATTCTTGTCATCTCCGATTGCCAACACTTTTGGATGGAATGATAGTTTCTGAAAACCCGAGTTTGACAAAAGTAAACTATTAAATAACCTTCTAATTCAGATGGACAGTGGTTTGTCAAACGACGTATACATCCTTCAAATTACACACAATTATGATCGCCCTTTTAGGCTAGAGGCCATTATGGACTCAAGGTAGTCTTTCTAATGTACCCAGCACACCTTGGGTGTTAGGGTCATCTTAGATCAAAAATGCGCTAAATCCGAATTTGGTTTCGCTATATCTTAGTTTAACTAAGAGTTTGTATTTAGAGTGGAAAGGGTAACCCAAGCGGACTACTTGGGCTAGGACAGTTAACGATTGTTGACTATCAAATAGCCAACTACACTCGTCAGGATGCCCCGAGAAAATTTTGGTTAATGAACGACTGCGAACCCGCATAATCGTCCTTTAGTGGAAATAAAAAAATTATCGTTTGACGAAAAATGTTATGCTATGAATGCAACAGTTTAATAAAGCGATAAAGTAAACAAATAAATAATTACACACATAGCCAAATAAAGTCAGTTTTAAGGTTAGAATCCTCCTAATCCCCAGCGGAGTCGCCATTCTGTTTACATCCCTACTCTGTTCAAATAGGGCAAAACGTCGCGGCAACTCGAAAATAATGAAATAATTCAATTTTAAAAGAGTTTTAAAAATAAGCGAGTTTTAAAAAGAGTCGCCACCTAATTTTAGGAAAAAATTAGGAAACCATTAAATGATCTACGAAACAACTTTGATTCTAGGTAAGGGGTTCAAATTATTCCGAAGGGAAGGGGTTAGGCATCCTTCTGAATCCACAAATGTGGGTCCCGACTGAATTCATTTTTTTTTTCAAATTGAGGAAGAATATAAAATAATGTACAAGTATATAAACATTCAATATGCATAAATAATAAAATAAAAAATAAGAAACGGCCTAAATTTTGCCTAACGTTAATATATACAAAATAATGAAATAAAAGTATGATTCGAACTACATTCGAATAATTTCAAGGAGAAGCACCTCCGGGTACCTGTAAACACACTTAGTAAAAGTGTTAGTAATAAATAAATATGAATAAAATTGAATACATGAAATAATAACTTAAAAATAAAAACTCGTCTATATAACACTGGAGGCCTTGGAAATCGACGGTAATTTCTTCATCGGCCAATTTAACAATTTTAACAAACAAGTTATATGAACTTAAACTAAAAATTTCCGTCTTTTAATATTGTGTAGGCCTCCAAAATCGACGGAGAGATTTTCATTGGCCAATTTAATTTGTTTCTTAACAATTAAATAAAATTAACAAGTAACCAAATGTCTCTAAAACAATCCAAGACAAAAACTACAACTTAGAAATAATAACAATTATTGAAGGAAATAACCTTATAATGTGACATTTCATGTCAGACCCCTCAAAAGAATTCAAATAGTTGGTCAAATTAACATGAACAGTAAAGACAACTAACATTATTGACAATGACAAATTGAATATATAAAAGTCTAGAAGAAACAAATAAAATAAACAAATATATTTTGACCATCAAACTAATCAACAAAGGAATATAATGTCATTAAATTTACAGCTCAATAATAATAATGGTAATATATTAAAATAATAAAAGTGAATCGACCTTGTAACAACAAAACAGATGGGCATGATCATTAACTAAAATCGCTTTAAAATGAACAACATTATTATTCACTACAAGGAATAAATAATAAAATAAATAATTAATAATGATAACTAAGCATATTCACCAACTAAATATATCCGGATCAATTGAAGAGAATAACAATAAATGAAAAAATGGAATAAATCTAAACAATAACAAGCATTAAAACTTGAACTAAAATTTCCGTTTTTTAATATTGCGTAGGCCTCCAAAACCGACGGAGAGTTTTTCATTGGCCATTTTAACAAGTAAATAATATAGATTTAACTGAATTTTCGTCTTTTAAAATGGGAAGTCCTCCAAAACCGACGGAGAGTTTTTTTCATTGCTCAATTTCAACATATAAAATATATAATAAATCACAAAATATCTAAAATTAACCTAAAAAGAAAGAGTAAACAATATAATAATTAATAACAACATCAACAGTAACAAATGGGGGCAAAACGATTCACAGGAAAATTTCCTTAAATCCAATACATAACATTGAACCAAACAAAATAAGATATTAACCCAAAACTAGAACAATCACAAATAAAGCAAACATCAACTCATAGTCACCAGAGAATGAAAAAATAAATAAAATAATATAATATCCAAAATAGTGAATCATTAAAATTAAACTAAAATAAAATAGATCAAAATAAGCTTAAACAAAAGAGAAATCTACTGGAAAATATCAATGATCATGGGGTAACAAAAGAAAATAACAGTGATTGGAGTTTGAGCTCCTCCTATCAAAAGGAAAATAATCTTCAAATACATAAAAACTATAAAACAATATTTTAAGTAAATAACACACAATAATAATAATAATAATAATAATAATAATAAAATCAACTTAAACAAAATGGTGAATAAACAGCGAAGAAGCAATCTACACGTGATAACAACAATTAATACGAAACATAAACTTAATCAATATCAAACAACACATAATAATAATATTAATAAAAATAACTCAATGGAAAAAAAAGAAACAGCACACAGGTAATCCACAAATAATAATAAATGGCAAAGTAATAATATTAATTAAAAATCATACCATTAAATAATCAAAGTAGAAGGATCAAAATAGAGACAAACGTGATGTCTTTGCCGGAGGAAAACGCCGATCAGATCTGAAATTTTATTGTGGTTGCTGGAGCTCGTGGATTTCGTTTATCACTACGTCACCGGAGATGGAGAGCTTCTGGTTTACTGCAAATCAAACAAAACATCAAAAGGGAAAAAGGGGAAGGGGTCTGGTTTGTTGTTGGAACAAGAAAGGGAAAAATGGGTCAAGGTTTTGCCGGAAAAGATGGGAGAACTGGTGGCTATAGAGGTCGGTTTTGGTTTGAAAGAGAAAAGGGTTTGGTTCGTTGGATGTGAATGAGCTTGAGCTCGTCGTTAATGGCTGCTCCGTTCTTCGCCGGAGATGCGTTTTGGGGTCATTTTCGATGACTATTTCACCGGGAAAAAAGAGTAAAATGAAGGGATTTTGGTAGTGTTGTTTGGTTTCGAGCTCGTAGGTGGTTTTGTGGTGCTGCTACTGCCATCCCTGCGTTGTTGGTCGGAGCTGCTGCCTCGCTGGATGCCATCCAGCTCTTGCTGGAGGTTGTTGGTTGCCTGAAACTCGCCCGAAAAAGGGAGAGGACGAGCGGGCAGTCGGCTGGCGTGCGCCTCGTCGGCGCTGCTGTTTGCTGCTGCCTGGCAGCTGCTGTGCTGGCCGGATCTGCTGGTGGTCCTCACTGATAGGAGGTCGCCTGCAAGAGAAAGAGAGGAAGCGAGGAGGAGGAAGGAGAGGGGTCGAGGGAGGAGTAGGAGAGGAAGGCGATAGGGAGAGAGAGGAGTTGCCGGGAGAGAGAAGAGCAGCGGCGCTGCTTGGAGAGAAGGAAGAGAGGAGAAGGGCGGCTGATTTGTCTGAGAGAGGGAGAGAATGAGTGAGGCAGAGAGGGGGGCTGCTGCCAAGGAGATGGAAGGGGAAGAGATTAGGTTTTTTTTTATTTCGAAAATTCCCCCCCTCTTTTTGACCTAGTTAATATCATTAACAAGAAAACACAAAATGGGCTCAAATGATGGGCTTAGCATTGTGGCCCAAAATTATCTCAATAGAATTCCTAAATTTTTTTTCGTATTTGACTAAATTTTAGACTATGCTAAATTTAACATAAATATTAACAAAATGTAACAAGTAAAATGAATTTTAAAAAAATATAATGAACGTAACTAATGACATGTGAAAATGCAATTTTAAAAATTAACTAACAAAAAATCCTAAATTTTGATAAATAAAGATAGTTATCGATAAACTTATTTAAAATTATAAAAAAAAATTATTCTAAGCTATTAAATAAATAAAACTTCAAAATTACGAATTTTTAAAAATGTTAGGCCAAAATTGGGTGTCAACATATATATATATATATATATATATATATATATATATATATATATATATATATATATATATATATATATATATATATATCTAGGAAATCAATAATATTTACTTTAGGACTAAAATGGTTCGATCAATTTAGCCATATAAAATAGACGATGAAACACTAATTCTCACCTGTCAAAAAAGAAATACTTATAAACAAGACCAAAATAAGTAATGAAAATATATATACTTGCAAAAATTATTGTAGAAGGATATTATAACAGATATTATACACCTATGATAGATACAGGAGCAGAAACAAATATATGTAAATATAATTGTTTACCAGAAGAAAAATGGGAAAAATTAAAAACACCTATGGTAGTAACAGGATTTAACAATGAAAGTAGTATGACTACATACAAAGCAAAAAATATAAAAATACAAATATGGGATAAAATCTTAATAATAGAAGAAATGTATAATTTTGAATGTACAACAAAAGATATGTTATTAGGGATGCCATTTTTAGATAAACTATACCCACATATTATAACTAAAACACATTGGTGGTTTACTACACCAAGTGGATATAAAATAGGAGCAAAAAGAGTAAATAATAAACAAAGAAAACCAAAAGAATGGATAAAAGGAAGTGAAAAAATAAATCAAGAAATGGAAAATATAAATAGAAAAGAAATAAACCAACTAGAAATTATCATATTTACAATAGATAAGATTAGAATGATAAATGAACAATTAGAACTCTTATACAGTGAAAATCCATTAGAAGGATGGGAAAAGCATAAAACAAAAGTAAAAATTGAATTAATAGATGAAAATAGTATAATAACACAAAAACCATTAAAATACAATTTTGATGATTTAAATGAATTTAAAATGCATATAGATGAATTATTAAAAAATAATTATATACAAGAGACTAACAGTAAACATACAAGTCCAGCATTTATAGTAAATAAACATAGTGAACAAAAAAGAGGTAAAAGTAGAATGGTTATAGATTATCGTAATCTAAATGCTAAAACTAAAACTTATAATTATCCAATACCAAATAAGATATTAAAAATAAGACAGATACAAGGATATAACTATTTTAGCAAATTTGATTGTAAATCAGGATTTTATCATCTAAAACTAGAAGAAGAATCAAAACAATTAACAGCATTTACAGTACCGCAAGAGTTCTATGAATGGAACGTTTTACCATTTGGATATAAAAATGCACCAGGTAGATATCAACATTTTATGGATAACTATTTTAACCAACTAGAAAACTGTATTGTCTATATAGATGATATATTATTATTTTCTAGAACACAAGATGAACATATTAGGTTATTAGAAAAAATTATACATATAATTAAACAATCAGGTATAAGTTTGAGTAAAAAGAAAGCAGAAATTATGAAATCACAAATAGAATTTCTAGGAATACAAATAGATAAAAATGGTATAAAAATGCAAACACATATAGTACAGAAAATAATCAACCTAGATGAAGATATAGATACAAAAAAGAAATTACAATCCTTTTTAGGATTAGTAAACCAAGTACGAGAATACATACCAAAATTAGCAGAATATTTAAAACCACTACATAGAAAACTTAAAAAAGATGTTGAATATTATTTTGATAATAAAGATAAAGAACATATAAGAAATATTAAAAATTTATGTAAAAAATTACCAAAACTCTATTTTCCTGATGAAAATAAAATATTTATTTATATAGTTGAAACAGATTCAAGTAATCATAGTTATGGAGGGGTTTTAAAATATAAATATGAAAATGAGAAAATAGAACATCACTGTAGATATTATTCAGGATCTTACACAGAAGCACAAATAAAATGGGAAATAAATAGAAAAGAATTATTAGCATTATATAAATGTTTATTAGCATTTGAACCATATATTGTTTATAATAAATTCATTGTAAGAACAGATAATACACAAGTAAAATGGTGGATAACAAGAAAGATAGATGATTCAGTCACGACAAAAGAAATAAGGAGATTAGTATTAAATATATTAAATTTTACATTTACAATTGAGATAATTAAGACTGATAAAAATATTATTGCAGACTATCTCTCAAGAAAAAGATACAATGAAAGAGATATTAGCCATGATGACAAATCTTTGTCAAAAGATGGAAAAAATAGAAGCAGAAGTGCAAGTACTTAAAGAAACAGTTAATAGTCAGCAGCATGACTCTAAAAATGCGGAGCTACGTCGTGAGGCAGACGGTAAAAGGCCAGAGCTAAGAGGTGATGCTGAGAAACACCTAAAAACTCAAAATATTAACAATGTATCAGTTGCAGGTACAAGTACAGGAGCTATGGAAAAGACTACTCAAAGAAATACAAACCTAAATAGCCTATTTAAAAAACCATTTATTCCAAAAATCCAAATAATAAATACCCCAACACCACAAACCTCTACATATGCAGTTAGTATACAAAGTGATAAGAAAAAATACAACTACATTACCCAATCATACATTGAAAACATACATAAAATCCAAACATTCTTAAATTTAAACCCCAGATCTACACAGACCAAAAATACCAATGAAGATTACATAACCCAAAAATTACAAGGCTATAACAGACTTATTGCACAACCTAAAACTAGTGCAAATTTGGTGAAAACATGTTACAGCTATGGACTATTAAGTACCGTATATACCTTTGATGGAGAAGAAATTATTGGAATACCAGAGTTACATAGAGCATTTACTACATACAAAAGAGTTACAAAAGGAAATTTATCTAAACAATTAGTTGATAATAAAATAACAATAAAAGATACACCAGGCTATATAGAAAGAACATTTATAGGAACAACAAAATTATGGATAGAAAATTTACCATTAGAAAGTATAGCAGCACTAAGGAGTGATAAAAAAATAGATGGATCAACAACAACATCTAATATAGATATATTAGATAAATATGAATTAGCAATAAGAAATGAATTTGGAAGTATGACTACAGATATAAAAGAACAAAATAAAGAAAAAATAATAAATAGACAATTAATGTCAAAACTAGCAATATGTAATATGTGTTACATAGAAGAATACACATGTGCATTTAAAGAATACTATTACAAAGCAAAATATAATATAGACGAAGCAAAAGAAATAAAACAACAATATTTTACAAAATTACCAGAACCATTTAGTACAAATATAATTAAAGATTGGAATAATGAAGGAATGACAGATATTTTAGGAGCTAGAATAAAATTCTTACAACAATGGTTTATTCAGTTATGTGAAAATCAAAAAGAAAGATTAAAAATGGAAAAAGTATTAATAAAAAATCTAGCATGTTGTAAAAATAAAATAGCACCACAATTTGGTTGCAAAGATAAATATTATAAAAACCCTAGAAAATATAAAAATTATAGAAAAACTAAAACTAGATATAAATATAAAAATCCAAGAAAAAGATATTTTGTAAAAAATTATAAAATAAAAGGATCATACAGACAAAAAAGAAAATTATCAAATTGTAATTGTTACAATTGTGGAAAGTTAGGACATTTAGCTAGAGATTGTAAATTACCTAAAAATATAAAAGGAAAGCAAATAGCAGAAATAATTATGGATGAAGAAAAATATATGCAAATAGATTATATAGATTATGAATTAAGTGATGATGATAGTATATATGAAATCTCAGATATAGAAAATGAATATGAAAATGAAGGAATAAATATGGAATTAGATAATGAAATAATAACTGAAGAAATATAATGACTGAGGAAAATATAAAAATAATATCTAAAGAAGAATATCAGAATGAAGAATCAGTAGAACAAAAAATTATATTTGATAATACAATTTTCCAACAAATAAAAAATAAAGAATTAGATTTAAGTGTAGAAAAAGTATTAGAAGTACCCACTTTAAAAAATTGGTTTAAAAGAAATAAAAGAAGAATATTATGTAGTTAGGTCAAAAAACGAACATATGTAGATTGTAAATATACAAACGGAAAAAGCACAAAATAACTCTATAAATTAAAAGAATGCTAAAATCAAGAAATACAAACATATAAACCCAAGACACCTATCAACTCTGTACATTAGGAGGAACAGAAATCCTAATAAAAAGCATTGTTTTAGATACGGAATAGATACACCTATTGAAATATATTTAGCAGATGATGGGAATAATACACCTATAGAACAAAGCGTAATTAGTGCAGGGTAAAAGGAAATTTACTATACCAAAAATTTAAATTTATAATAGCGCAAAATTCAATAGCATTAACCAGGATATCGACATAGATTATAAAATCATGGTATTCTATGAAAACTATCAGGAATAGGAATTATTAGCATCCGAAGTAAAATATTTACAGCCAAGATGTACAAATCTTATACATTAACAACAAAACTAAGGTAATGGCAAAAAAAAAACTGATAGAATAAAAATAGAACAAACCCTTTGACCAAGTAATTACAATAATACGATAATATGATTATAGTTATAAAGAAACTGGACATAGGAAGCAGGATTTCGAAATATAAAGAAGATAAGTACTTAAACATACCAAATACATTTAAACTAGAACTACTTCCTCAAGAGTAGTACATCCACAAAGAAAATCTGAAAATTTCCACAAGATTAACTACAGACGAAGAAACAACAAAATCATTATTTTATAACTGGAATAATTAATGAAAAAAGATACAAGATATTGATAAATACAGGACAAGAAGATAATTACATAATTATATATATATATATATATATATATATATATATATATATATATATATATATATATATATATATATATATATATATATATATGTTGGATTTTAAAAGGTGTAAATGTAAAATGAAGAGTTACGATTTTTATAAATAGTTGCAAGTTTTATGAAATTTGTAATTTTTTATGAAAACTTGTGACTTTAATGAAAGGTTGTGACCTTTCTGAAAGATTGTGAATTTTCCAATGTTTTGTGACTTTTTCGGTAAAGCACAATACTACCCTTTGTTTACTATAAATTGAGGAATTTGCTCTTATTTTAGTAAAATGATTTTTTCTGGAGTGTACTTTACTATCGTTGAGTGGTTCGCTTACACCGAGATTTTTGGTACAGATACACCGGTAGTGAGATTGTTCTATCATGGTAGGATATATTACATTGACTTCGGGTAATTGAGGGTATAATTTTCTTAAGGGGACATTTTTCATTCATGGGCTCAATTTTCTTTCATGGAGAAAAATGTTTTTATATTGTTTCTAATGATTTTGTTATTTTATTCTCCTTACCAGCTTTAATTTTCTAGTTTGAAAATAATGTTTAAACTTCGTTGTTTCTTACCAAGTTCTTCAAAGTTTTGTTCGAAATATCTTAGGAATACAAGATGAACAACAATCTTAAGAAAATTATTATATTATTAGTATTTTTTATATTCTTATGATTGAGAGAAATAGATAATGGAAGTAGAAGATTAATGTACTTCTTTTTCAGAATTCGATGCTTTGTTAGCAAGGTCGAAGTGAGAATGTACAAAATGAATTGGTGGTATTTGGATCAAAGATTACACCAAGTAAGCTTCTTCTTATTTATCTGAGGTGGAAAACAATTTCTAAAAGTTAACGGTTTTGATATTTATCATGTATTTGATTGGAAAAAGATCTGCAAACCATAGGGTTTTTGAATAAATTTTCCTTTCAAAAGTGTTACCTCTAAAACTCATTAGTTTGCAGAATGAAAGATGCACATTTTTGTTTGACAAAATAGTATGTCAAAATGTTATAGTTGGAAGGCTACTTGAAAGGAAAAACATATATATGTGAGAATCTATAAATATGTTCAATTCGGTTTGGAAATGTTTTATAAGTTTAAAATTGGAAAATATATATTTAATTTATAAGTTTTCAACTTTTTAGAGTCTCCACTTAATTTGTTGAGAAAATCAAGAAAAACCTTTATTTTCAAAAGACTTAACAGAAGAATCAATTGAAAATAATTAAAAAAGTTCGGAAATTCCTATTTATAATTTAAGAAGGTGTTAAGCACCTAAAATATCCGCCTACTTGCGATTTTCTGGCAACTAACTATTTGGCTAAAATCTCAACTTTTAATTTTCGAATTAACATCTATTGAAGCTGTTTAAAAAAAAAAAGGATTCTTAGCACTTTAACCAAGTGAACATCTAATTGAAAAATTTATTATCTTAAACTTATTCGAAACTTGATTCAATTTTAAGTTGCTAAAACATTACGGCGTTCTACGGAGATTTGGAGTTTTCGACCTTTAAAACTACCAACAAATAAAACAAGTAAATAAACAAGAAACAAGAGAGAGGGAAAGAGAATTGGGTCCAAATACGGGTTTCCTGTCCGTCTTGACCGGAATTTTGGACCCACCTGTTTTGGGTTTTTAACCCATTTGACTTTTTGGGCCTTCGACTCATTTCATTTTTAGGTCTTAGGCCATTGTACCTGTCCTAATATTCTAGCAAAAATAATAAGCGATACAACAAGGGCTTAGGCCCAAAGATAACAAGAATACAAAATACGAAAATAATATGGGTCTTCTAATCCAACTTCTTCGACCATCTTCAATTATTTAAACTTCGGACCTGTACACCAATTTTTGGGTGGAAAACTCGATGAAAGAAATTGAGTCTTAATGACTCTCTCGTGATGCAAAGGAGGAGGAGTTCATGACGAACTCGGATAGGTTTCACATGCGGCAATCAAATAAACAAGAGTTAGAAAGAGTACATAAATCCCAATATATATATAATCTAATGATAAATTCCTAAGAGAGACGTGTACTATAAAATAATTCCTACTTTTGCACATTGAGGAAACAGTGATCAAAATGATAAGACAAATTTAAGGCTTAGGATAGCAAGTGATTATAGACAGCATGATTAAAGAGATAAATAAATAAAAATAAAACACATGACACCCCTAATGCCATCCCAGGACATACTGGAGGAAGAGAGGGTATGACGCCATGCCTTCGCCAAAATCAAATGACAATCAAACTCGAAAATTAACGGAAAATAAATAATTTAAAGCTAACCCAAAATATTTTATTGTTTCTGGACCACTAAGTCCATAATCCAGATCACACAAATTAAAAAAAAAATCCAAAATTCATAAACTAACAACCTATTTGAAACTTTCAAACTACAGTGAATAGATGATTTTTTGCTAATAGCCTAGACGGGTAGTAATGAGCGAGCAAAAATGAATCGTACTCTAGTAGATGGGAATAACATTGAAGTAAGCAAATCAAAGTAACATTTTATGGCATAAATTGATACGTGCACAAACTTGGACTGATATGCGCATATAGAGAGGGAAATGCAGAATCAGAGGTGGCTGGCAGTTATCGCATATTCGATACACATAAGAAAACACGCTTCAGGCCACAAATGACTAACGAGTATTACATTTTAAGACCTAAACCCATACAGTTATAACATAAGCTTGAAAACACGACTAGAAGGATGATTATTTCTTTTTTTTCTTAAAAAAAACTAGAAGACGGAATTTCGATTTAAACAAATCAGATTGCACGACGACATAACAGAGATATTTAAAGAATGGACAGAACGAAACAGTTAGCACAGCGAAATGTCTATCTCCCGTATTAGCAGTGACAACATAAACAATCGTGGGACAATCTGTTGTTCCGAGTCCGACTATCTAAGCATGCGTTATACCCAGGTGACTCAACAAGAAGTCGAAATTTAGGATTAAATCAAGAAGAAACAAACCATAACCATTGGAACTCCAAATATAACAAACCAAGACAAATCTTTTTTTTTTTTGACTTATTACTTTCGCTACAGGACCTCATATCTCAGAATCAAACATGCATAATAACGAGACAGAACTAACAAACTATTTCGATGGCTAACAGTGACTAAAAAAAAAAGACATTAGACATATTTATGTTAACAGAAGCAGACCCTTAAGATTTGATATCATTAGGCTTAAGAATGTAATACATATTTGGACAAAGACATTAAAGAAACTGTGTACCAATAATGTAAAACTCAAAATTTAAACACAAATCTTCAGTAGACCAGCTCAGTAAAAATGTGATCCTATTTTGTAGAAAACTTTCGGACAACTTCAAGTGAAGGACGAGAGAAGGCGCGGAAGAGCTGATATATCATCAAGCTTACCCTATAATAAAGGAAGGACAGCTAACTCATGCAAATTTCCAAAAAAATGTAACTAACTTTAAATCTAGTCACCAAAACATCAGAATACAAAGTAGACAAACCATGTTTGATAGGAGCACAGAACAGCAGAACATATCCTATAAATTGTCTCATTCTCAAGTCCACTAGACAGCATGTCGGGATATAACGTAAATAAACTCAAAATGTAAAGATAGCAAGGATGAAGACGGATACTAGGCCCTGAAACACTTCATGAATAAAATCCAACAGTGAACAAATGACACTTTACTCTCATAGTAACAAATATCGACGACTCATTGTTCTACTTAAGACTCTTTAAGCGCCATTCAGCGAGGTGAGGACGCAACAACATATTTCAAGACGCATACATCAAATAAGAGCGCTCCGATGCGAATCATAACATAACACCATTATTCAACCTTCCTCAGATACGCGACAACTTAAGAAAATAGCTAAAAATTAAGAGTATTTTACCTCGTTATGAGCAGCGACCGGAACGGACGAGCAGGGGAATGACAATCCTTGCCACACAAACGCCAACACAGAATGGCAAGAAAAAACCAAAGAGAATTTGAGTCACAGACAAAGCTTCGAAAGAACTGAAGGCAAAGAGAGCTGAAAACGCGATACCAGTACCGAAAACTAAGCCTCTCTGTCTTAGAATGTATTTATGTATATTTTGCCGTTTTCCTCAAGCCGTTTCTTAGTGTTCCTTTTTTTTTCAAAAAAAACTCCCCCTTAAACAGTGATCCAAACAGAATATATATATGGGAAAGGCCCACCCTGATTTTGAATTTCAAAAACCCTTTTCCAATTTTGGATCGACAACCCTTTCTGAAAATTCGACCTCAAGCTAAAAAAGGAAAAACAAAGATGGACGCCTGGGATGGACTTCATCGTCCTCGACACTTGACGTGGCGCAATCCCCTATCGTCAAGGACGAAAACGCGTCTGCATCGCTGTTGTACGAGAAAAAGGAGATGGAGACGTTGGAGGAAAATGCCAAGAAGTCACAGACGAACCAATTCACGCGCTCAAGGCATGAACTTGTTGCGATTTCGCCATATTTCATCGCTACTTCTAGAGACTGTCGCCGACACGCTTGTTGCCGCTGCTGGAATGCGTCTATTGGGAGCTGTACGCTGTTCTGATCCTCTTCTTTTGGGAAGAGGACAAGGTTGGGTCGTGTTAGGAAGTTGGGCTGGGAAAGGGTATGGGTCGGCTGAGTGATTGGAAAGGATGGGCCTGCTTTTTGGCATTAGATTGGGCTGATGTTGGGGATAATTTCTGGAGGGAAAGGCATGGGCTGGGAATTTAAAGAGTGGGCTGGTGAAAATGGGTGTTTCTGAGAATTAAACTTGGGCCAAGCGTTATCTTTTGAGTAGCTTTAAAAGACAAAGCAATTTGGTCAAATAAGTTAAATCCCAAATCAAGTTAAAGTTCAAGTAAAATGCATTAACTAAAAATTAATCAACGAGCTTCTTAATTTTAACAAGATGAAATAATTAGTTTAGTTATGAAACGACTAATCCAATCAAAACTAATTAGTAAAATATTTGAACTAACAAGAATCTTTTCGAGACAATTTTTGAATTATAATAAAAGACACCAATTATATACAGGAACATGTAAATCATATGCGATCTAAAAATTATAAAAAGTAACAATATCGACTCAGAATAATTTGAAAATCATTTTGTTATATGTATATATATACAAAATTTAATAAAATCGAATTATTTCAAATCGTTTAGATTTGAGAAACCCGTTAAATTAACTTATATTGGGGAAGGTCAAAATTGGGTGTCAACAGGAGACTAAAATAAACTTTTGTAGTTTTGTACTTCATGTGAAATTCGATTGTGTCTATTTTTTAGACGAAAAACTTTTGTAGCTTTCTACTCTAGATAAGTCAGACTATGCAATTGTCTTGAAGACTTGAAAATTTCATATAATAAATCAATGTTGTACATCAAATTTTCTATAAACTTCATTGTTATATAGAATTAAATTGTACGATATTTTTGTCTTTATTGTTAGTATTTAAATACTAAGTGGTATTTCTATTTGTGATAGAGGAAAAATACCAATTACTTAGAGAATGTGATTTCATGCCTCTATGGAATGAACTTTGACATTGTGTAAAAATTGTCAAATGGAATTGAAGCACTATAATTCTTTTGTAGAATAATATTTTCAAAAGTGGATTAATGTTGTCAATGACACTTTGATAGCATGAGAAAAAAATATGTGAAAAAACTATTTTCAAATACTTGAAAAATATTTTTTGAGATCATATTTAAAATTTGTGGGGGTTGTTTGCTTATGAAAAAAATAAAATATTATGTTAGACCATAAAAATTCTTGGAGTATATTTGATATTGTAATCGTTGAGTTTCTCGTTTACGAGTATATGGTATGACTAGTACGAAACTACCAAATTATATGTGTACTTGTTCAAAATGATTGAGTTCTTTTATGGAAAAAGTGTCACTTAAAATATTATTTTTCATGAAAAGATATGTATATTAAATATAACTATTTGTAAAGACATGAATATTGGTGAATAGTCATTTGTCATGTCTTCTAAAAGAAGCATTTGGACTATATTGTCATTATTATACCCGATGAAACTTTATTCATGGTAGTATTATAACAATCAAATTAAATGTTATGAAAAATCCTTTCGAAAAGGACTTTTTACAAGGTGATGACTCTAAATTGTGTTTTTATCACATAAAACTTCTTACTTGTTTGAGTGACACTGTTTGTGACATAAACAGTTGGGGCATGTCAATTACAATACCTTGTAAGGAAAACTGATGAACTTAGAATTTTTGTCTCATTTTGAGTGTAATAAATAAAAATGTCAAGTTCGTGTGAAATCTAAGTATACTGAACATTTTTATAAATGTGTTGAAAGGAATTCTAATCCTTTAGAATTGATTTACACTGACATTTGTGATATGAAGTTAAAACCACCGCGTGGTGGGAAAAAGTATCTCATAAAATTTATTGACAATTGCAGTAGAAACGACTATGTCGATTTGCTGAATGATAAGGAGTAAGCAATAGAAATGCCTAGACAAAATAATTTTGAAGTTAAAAATCAATTTTCAAAAATATAAAAGGGATAGGGATGGAGAATATAAACCTCCTTTTGTAGGAATATACTTGGAAAGTTGTTTTATCCATCAAAATACTTCACTATTCACCTCAATCTAATAAAATTGCAGAATGAAATAAAAAATAGAACTTTGGAGGAAATCATGGCTACATTACTCGTAAGTTCAGGTTTACCACAAAAATTGTGTGGATAATCTATCCTTACAGAAAAAAGGAACAACAAAAAATTGTCTTTTCAGAAAGAAAGCAATAAGAAGTTTTGTTTGTTTATGACACAATCTTTTCCATATGTGAAATGAAAAGGAAGAAAATCCAACTTGAAATATTTCAAAGTGTGGGGGTGTCTTTTGCATGCATTTCCTTCAAAGATAACTTTCGGCCGACGTTGTTTTGAGAAGTCGTGCTCTTCACAATTTGTTTGTTGCTTAGCTTCGTGGCGACTTTCAAAGGTTCAACCTTAACATTCATTGACTCTTTGTTTTCAGACTTGGGTGCAAATTTTCCCCCTTTACTTACCTCCACTTCGTTATTCCTCTACGAGTTTCATAAATAGGTGATCCTTCATTTCCGCTTGAAGACATGCTTAACTTCATATCAGGAGCTCGTGTGTCTAGTTCCTCAAATGAATTGGGCTTGATACCTTGTAAAATGTAACGAAGTCCCCAATGCATTCATTGGATGCACATTTCTTATCCAGAGGTTTCACAAAGCCTATCCTTGCAATTGAGGCTTGCATTCCTCCATCGATTGATGAACTCAATGACATGTTCATCCTTCCATTGACGCGTATTTGTGAGATCAATCATGCTCACAGTGCGTTTCGTGTTATAAAAACGATTGAGATATTCATGTTCAAGTGGTTCCCAACCATCAATGGAACCAGCCTTGATATTCGTATACCAGTCGAAGGCATTTCCTTGCAAGGAGCGCACAAATTGTTTAACCAGATAATCTCCATATGTTCCAGCATTATTGCAAGTTTCAACAAAATGTGCAATGTGTTGCTTTGGATTTCCCTTGCCGTCGAATTGTTGAAATTTTAGAGGTTGATAACCTGCAGGCATCTTCAAAACATCGATTCTTGAAGTGTATAGCTTTGTATATGTAAACGATGACTTTGAAGGGACTTGACATATTTATCCTTGATAGTTCCCATTATGAAGTCTTTTAGTTGATGAATGGGAATTCCCCCTTCAATAGATACTTGAAGTTCCTCATCAACATGTGTTTGCTTTGTAGAAGATTCTCCCCTTTCTTTCACCATGGGGCGTTTTCCTGGTGCATGGATTGAGCCTCCGTCCATAACATTTTCAACCTTGTCCATTAACTTAACAATTCGATTATCCTGATCTTGCACATACTTTGTTAGACCTTCAATTGCCTTTCTCAAATTCGCCAACTGTTCTTCAACAGTTGAGGTATATTTCATCATTGCTTGGATTGCCATTATGGGTGATGGACTAAAGCATGGATTTTCCCTCAAACTGAAACCATATTGGAACAAGTTACGTGGAGTGACTGGGAAGATCTTGTGACCAAAGCATCATCTTCATCTTGAATAGTATCCTTTTTACTGAATGAGTGAGTTGGGACAATGTCTTTTCAACAATCTCAGCTATATTCCCTCCTTCTACTAATTCATTTGGAAAGAATCTTTCCCCTTTTGATGATGGGAGATCCAGAATAGGAACTGATGTAGAGGACGTTTGAATTGTTTGTTGTCCTAGTAAGTTTGCTTTGTTCCTAGTGATGGGTCCCAAACTTTTCATTGTAACATCCAGTATGTTCTCCACCGCCGAGGAAAACTTGGAATCGACAGTCTTAGCAACAATAAATTTGGAGTTGAACTTCTTAGAAGCCATTTTAGTGTTCTTGAAATTTGATGATCAATGTAAAGAGATGAGAGGTAGAGGCGGTCCCACTGGGCGTGCCAAAATTTGTAAACAATAAATTTTCAAGTCAAAAAAATAAATAATCAAGACATGAAAAATAAAAGTAACAAAATGTTGTATTTGATTTCAGAATATAGTGCGTGTTACAATCTCTATAGTAATCCTCTGATTCTTCAAAA
Organism: Solanum sitiens; assembly: GCA_016801875.1. Classification (NCBI taxonomy): domain Eukaryota; kingdom Viridiplantae; phylum Streptophyta; class Magnoliopsida; order Solanales; family Solanaceae; genus Solanum; species Solanum sitiens. The sequence continues at coordinate 513,699 of JABWTJ010000304.1, forward strand.
TAATATGGAATGTGCTGGACTTGAATTTGATTTAGACTCAAGGGCTTGAATAGATTGATGTTGAATCTTGAACTTTGAACTTGAGTATGAACTATTCATCACGAACACTTGTATAGTTGTGACGAATAATTACCATGAACAAGTAACTTGATCTTTAATCTTGAACTTTGAACTTGATTGGTTGAACTTGCAGATTGTAGAGAATTTATAGCTTTTGATCCAGGAGCTCTCTTCTTGCTTCTTGTTCTTCAAAAACCAATTCATAGAGGACCCCTATTTATAGTAGTATGGAGTGGTCTACTGGTGTGATTTGATTGGTCGGTTTAAACCAATCAATCACATTGCTCCATGAAAAGCTTTGATCTGATTGGTCAGAATATGTCACTCATACACATGTCACTATTCTAGTGGCTCATTTGATTTGACTTGAATTGTCACATAACCTTGACACGTGGCATGATTTTACTGGCTGATTAAATTTGACTTGGATTGCCGCATAATCTTGACATGTGGCATGATTTTAGTGGCTTATTTAATTTCACTTGGATTGCCACATAATCTGACATGTGGCATGATTTTAGTGGCTTATTTAATTTGACTTGGATTACCACATAACCTCCACTATTTTCTTGAATTTAATATAATCCAAATTAATTTATAGATTTAAATTCAATTTAATCTTAATGCTTACAAACACATGCTCATCTATAAAATACTTTATAAAATTATTAATATCTTATTATATTTTATAATCGCGCAAAGCGCGAACAAGTCCAATTGTTAAAAATAAGATATTGTAAATCTTCAAAGTAAAAATTGATATTATTCCTTTGAGTTCTATTTGATAACACACAATCGTACCCCAATTTAGTATAAAATAATATTAAAAAAATATAAAGAATATATTTAAACAAACTTACCATACATATCACACAATATTTTGACTCTTTGTGTGTGTAAAATGTGACATTTTGGCCTTTAGGCATAAACCCAACAACCAGGGTCTTCTCAACAAGTTTGAGGGACTAAAGTCAAACGTACAAAGAGGCCCTATTTTAAAGCTGACAAATATAAATTTAATAATTATATCATACTCCGTGTAGATACACAAATGAGGTCTAGAGAAGCAAGATACTAGCATTATACAGTAAGAATGTAAACAAAGTAAATTATTTTCAATGAAAATTATATACTATAAAGTTAGAATAATACACGACTCAATTTTTTTTAAAAATATGATGATATTAAAATAGTGTTATGATGAATTTGCTAAGTTGATATAATAATATTAAAATGGTGTTGATTAGCGTTGGTGCTTGAAATTTGAATAAGACACCAAAAACAAATTTGATTTTTTTATAAATACAAAACAATAGATTTTACATAACGTAGAAGGTTTGAACGTTTGAGATGAGACTTTAGATTATTTAATTAGGGCCCAAGCGATTGCTTTAGTGGCCTTATGGTCGAGATGGCCCTGCCCTTAAGGCTAAGCCCATTCTACACATATAAAACTCTTGTAATCTATCTCTGATTTTCTGGTTGTCTTTTAAAATTTAGTAACATGATTTACTTCATTATATTTAGATTGTGAAGAAACATTCGATTAGGTCAGAAATTGAGATGGATGGTACAAAATAAACAGTTGCTCTGGCTCAAGGCTCAGGGAGGTGGAGTTGCTGCCAGTGATAGGGATTCTGGTGATTGGCGGACTGGACGTATTTTCTATACTCGTCAAAAGATTGTCAACAATGTGTAAATTCTTTTTTAAAAAATTTACCTTGTTCTTGTGTTTATGTTAAAGATTTTGGATCTGGAATCTAGGGTTCTTTTGTGTTTTATCTGTTTAATGTGGAATAACTTGTTTTTTCAGATTTAATTTTTTTTCAAAACTCACTTCTCCAAGTGAATTGGGGGATTTCTATTACTTCTACTTGGTGGAGTAATTTTGATTCTAACTACTTATATTCTTTAGATAAAATAAGTTTTATTCTTTCACAGCAAAACGTGATGTCAACATATTTTAATATATTTGAGAAGCATTCATCTAGATTGCATTCTTATCAAGCCTTTCATATAAAGTTCATATTTTGTTGATATGGTTGTATAGAATGGAGGAGATTAAGAGGAACTTTCCTATATTTGGGAAAGACAGAGCAGATGATCTTAGGGAAATTGTAGTGATGTTTGAGGAAAATATGTGGTCAAAACTCTTTTCTATTTATTCATGTTTGTATGAATTTGCATTCGTTTTTCAAGTAATCCAGACGCGTTGAATGCATTCTAACTCAAATTTATTTAATATTGCAGTGTGATTATCTGTGGAAAGTGTCTTTTAAGATGGTGACAATCCCAATTGCTTATATCCCAATACTGCAAGTAATAGTCAGAATGCCCATACTCCGGGTGAACAATGAAAGTTCAGGCTTTGTATTTCACGGTTTCACTTGAAATTTGATATTAAGAAAAAAATCCTCTTATTTTTATTGTTTTCTATTCTATTATTTATGTTTTCAAATATCCTATATATGTGGTGTCGTGCAGACCAACTTAGAATCCTCGTATTTTTATTTTTTTTGCGAAAGTAAACTTTAAAGGGGACTTTTGTTTTTTTAAGTCAATCCAAACACCCACTAAGATTAACTTTCCCTTTGAAATACTCTTTATTTCCTCGTCATGTTTCTCTTTTCTAAAATTCCCTTTTAAAACTGAAAATTGAACCTAAGATATGATAATTGAATCTATATCCTATGAAACTACATCTGTGCCGGAGGATAGTAACGAGGAAGCAATAGAAGAGGACGATTTGCACGTGTAAAAGGAGGATGTCGTAGAGGAGGTGGTGTTTAGAAAGGAGCAAAACTATGTGTTGGAGTCGGACAATAAGAGAATGTCAAAATTGGGGAAACTAAGGTATTTTTATATTTGTTGTTCTGCCAGACCATTTTTTTTTCTTGAAAGCCTTTTCCATATTAAAAATAGAAGAGAAAATCAGAATCATATCATTGATTCATTAGTTGATAATGATACAAATTGGATTTTTGCAATTGCTAAGTTGAGTAGCTAGCATAAATACACAAGGCCACTGATTTACATTTTGTTGTTCAACTCTCCAATTACCAATTTGTTTTTATCCTTTCTTCGGAATTAATTAGTAGTCCATAGCTTAGGATTCATAAAGCATTGTTTGTTCTCGTCAAGATTAAGATATCTCAATATGAATGCACATTCGAATGATCAATATATTTTTTTTAGCTCCGAACGTTGAATAAATAATAAATATAAAATTCAAATAAAAAAGTATTTAATATTAAAAAATTTAAATTAATAAAATAAAAACATTATGTTATAACAAAATAAAATATATATGTTTTCTAGTGATTGTGAAAATGGTTTTTCATTAGTTGTGGGGTAATGGTTGGTGTGAGTTGTTAGTAATTGTGGTGGTAGAGGTGGTTGTGTTGGTAGAATTTAGTTGATGTTAGTAGTTACCGGTGTTGTTGGTGGGGGTTGAAGAGCATGTAGTGGTTGATAATGTGTTGGTGGTAGTTGTGATGATAGAGGTTATTGCTAGTAAGGAGTAACAAAAATAGTTGTGGTAGGGGTGGGGTGGATACAATTATAATGATGTTGCTGGCGAGTGCAATGGTGGTTGGCGACGGTAATGGTTGTGGTGGTGTTTGGTAATTATGAATGGAGTGGGGTGAATATACACAAACTAAATACCTCTTAAAAAGATCTGAATAACTAAGACCTATTCAGATCAAATAAGTGCTGAAATTTAATATAAACAAATGCAGTTAATAACATTAGGTTTGAACACTCATACCAACATTAAATACAAACAAAGGAGACCCCTAAGAATGTCACTTTAGAACACATTGCCTCCTTATTATGATTATTTTCTTTTTTCCCTTTCTAATGATTATTTCAATTGGAACCTACTGTTTTATCATGCTTTGTGCACGTCATATACTGTCCTTCCGGAGCATTTAATAAGATCATTTGCAACTGAAATATGAGTTAACTTTGGGTCAGCAAATTTGTGGAGCATTTGACTTGAATTAACTTTAGAATAAGTATCATCTTAATTAGGTACCAGAAGCTCGCATAAGGTTTCAGAAGTCATAATCATTTCGAGATCATATTGCCTACTTATTATGATTATTTCCTTTTCCCCCGTTGTAAGGATTATTGCAATTGGAACCAACTGGTTTACCATGCTTAATTCATGCCGCATACTATGTCCTTTCGGGATATTTAAAAGGAGCATTTGAAACTGAAATATGAGATTAATTTTGAGTTAGCAATTCTTCTATCATTTGACTTGAATTATCTTTTGAATGAGTATCCTCGTACTCTTTAGAAGCAACCCCTCACACCTCCTCACTAGTTTGTCTATTCACCCCTATTCATGTATCCAAATGATCTAGTCTTGCTTCCCTAAACATAGGCCAATTCCATATTTATCGAATAAATTCATATATCGCACGTTAAAAGCTTTTAGGTGGAAAATATTTTGTACCCGACCCTAAATCAATTGATATGACGCCAAATATGCCATAATTGTTGGTCAGAGGCATAACAGTGTTATTCTATGCACTATATCATATCCCTAGACCAACACTTAATTTTATTTTCATAAGCAGTGATTTATCTATTTATCAAAGATATTCAATGTCAAACTAACTAACTTGGGCATAAATCAACATTAGTGAAATGAATTATCTTTATCTGAAAATAATGAATATCAAACGACATTATTACATTGGTGAGAGTTATGTTCCTCGCCTTGTAATCTCCTCTTTCGTGTTCCCTCTCCAGACCCCTATATTTTTAATATATATATATATATATATATATATATATATATATATATATATATATATTGAAAAGTATCACATACCATTAGATTAAAAATAGTGTCATAAGATATAACTTTGATAGTTTAAAATTAAATAACTAATGAAAAAATGAAACACTATTAATTATCTATAACTAATTACAAGTAAACTATCATGAAGATCCCTTTTTTTTTTGCAAAAAGGTCCAGAATGTTACTTTGCTTGTGAACATTATTCTTTCTATAGATGGACTAAAAATATGAATAATTCATTTTAGCAACAATAATTCTAAGTATTAATGTATGATAATTTCCCTCTTTTTAGTTATTAGCGCTTTGTTGTTTCTCAAGAAAAAAAAAGTAACATGACGACCATCAGTGAGAAACACCAATTCCATAGCAGTAGGGGTGACGATGGAAACTCTGAAAATTATTCTTATTTAAAACTCACCTTAGAAAAAAGAGAACACTGAGACAAAATGTGAAGAAACTAGCCTTATTGATAGAATGAGCAGTTGTCTAACGCTCTTATTGTTCAAATCCTTTCTCGATTGTCCATATTAGATGCCTTCAGAACGACTATTCTCTCTAAACATTGTAAATACTTTTGGACTTCTGTTGACAACATTGTTTATGACAACAAAGAGTATTGTTATTCACATGGCTTGGGGTTACACAAATCCATTCCTTAACGGACAATGGAAGTCCAGAAGTATTTCCAATGTGTAGAGAGAATAGTTATTCTGAAGCCATCTGTTATGGTCTATCGAGAAAGAACTTGAACAATAATAGCGTTAGGCAATTGACTGATTCTATCAATGAGGTTTGTTTCTTCATATTCTGTCTTAATTTTTTTGAGGTGAGTTTTCAATAAAAAAAAATTCAGAGTTTCCATCATCACCACAACTACTAGGGAATTTGTCTTTCACACTCATGGTTGTCATGCTACTTTTTATTTTGTTGAGAAACAACAAAGCTCTAATAACTGAAAAGGGGAGAATTATCATACATTAATAATGAGATTTATTGTTGCTTAAAATGAAATATTCATATTTTTAGACCATTGATAGAAAAAATAATGTTAATTACATAATCGAAGTAACATTCTGGACCTTTTGAAAAAAAAAGCATCTTCATGATAAGTTTACTTGTAATTTGCTATAGACAATTAATGATGTTTATTTTTTGTTTATTATTTCTTTAATTTTAAACTAACAAAGTTATATTTGATGACACTGTTTTTTAATCTAATTTTATGTGATACTTTTATATATATCTATTTGAACTGTGATTATTCCCATTTTCCCTGATTGGGAAAGCTCTTAAGTGGTTAGCTGAATTAACCCGAAATTTCATCACTTCATGTGAAGAGCTGGTTAACGCATTCAATGTGGGATTTTTGCCTCCCTTGAAGATAATGACTATTCCAGATAACATTCAAAGCTTTAAGCGCCTGAATAGAGAGCCTCTGCACGAAACTTGGCTAAGGTTCAAAAAGATGGTCCTAAAATGCCCAACCCATGGTTTGCCTGATAATGTGCTCCTTCAGTACTTTTACTAGAGTTTAGATTCTGTAAACAAAGGTGTCGCTGACCAACTCTCACAGGAGGCCTAATGCACCAACCATACGCAGTAGAAGCTCAACTTCTTGATGGCATGACAAGCATCAACAGGGTATGGTACACTCTCGAGTATCGGGTCTCTCCTGTCACATTTCAGCTATCGAAGGAGCAGATTGAAAAGGACAATGAGAGAAAACAAAACATGGCAAAGATTATGACACAACCTCATATTCTTTCAGAGAACGTCATGGGGGATTCTGCCCGTAGTGCTAATGTCGTGGGGGTCGGGAGCACTAGTCTTAAAGAAATGAAGTTTCAAGCTATGTATATTAAGGAGGTAAACTTTCTAGTCAATCAAGGCGGTGGCCATCGGTCAAAATACCCTAGACAAAGTGGAAATCAAGGTTGGTGTAGAGATGAAGGCTGGAAAGATAGAGATCGTGAATGGAGAGACCGTAATCCTAATTGGAAAGATAGGGAGAAGAATAGATACGTGCCTCCCTATGAGCATCAGAAGTCCAAGGATTTAGACGGAGGAAGGTCTGAGGACATGCTCTCGCGTATCCTTAACAAAGTTGAAGGGTCGGACAAGATGATGAAATCCATGAAAGAAGAAGTATCCACCCTTCGCCAGAACGTCACCTTTAATTCAATTTCAATCAAGTAGTTAGAGACCTAAATGGGTCATATCTCCTCTCATGTCAACCCGAGACAACAGGGGGTTTGCCTAGTTATACTAGGGCTAACCCCAAGAGTGAGGTTTGAATGTTTACTTGTGTCATACCACGACGTTCATTAAGGCGTTGTTTGGGAGGCATCCAAAAACCCTATACTTGCTTTTTCTTATATTAATAAAATCACAGTGTGCTTGTTTATACAGAGCATAAGTAGGGAAGTGGCTGAAAAAGTGCATGCAGGTAGCAAAAGGTATGGTAGGCGAACCGCCAAATCGATCGTGTCTGTATGTGTGATTCGTTGCTGTCATTTTGAGTTCGTTGAAATTATTGAAGTTTGAGGTACCGCTACTTCTTTAATGGTTAATCCGTTTTATCTTGGGAGGAATTAATCTGTAACCTCGGGTACTTGAGGGGATTAAATTTCTTAAGGACACACAATTGATTTTGTGGACTCGGATAGTTCTTTGTGTTTTTCTTTTCATCTTTTATTTCTTCTGGATTGCTAATTTGAATATAGGAGACAACAATTCTTTCGCAAGTTCTTCTATATTTTTTTTTCTTTTGAATTCCAGTGCTCTTACGTGTCGGGGTGGTATACTCCTTCCTGTGACTTTTGGTGTAGTCATTTCTGTAAAAGACTACGAGAAAGATTAAACTATATTTTAAACATGAGCAGGCAAGTCACGGTTGGGAAATTTCTTCACCCAGCTAGTTGGTGGAATGCTCATCCATTTACACGATGCGCTGAAAATGATGCATAGATTGTATAAGGGTGCAGACAAAGGGCTAACAAGAGGTCTTACGGTGTACCGTCTAGTGCATTCGGCGACTTAAGCTTTTTCACTGAAATTTACAACATTACTATGCTAATGGCGTTAATTTAAATGAAAAATGGAGAATCTATGCAAACGGCCGAGCAGTTCGGCGAGCTATACTCTGCTCTCCAAACAGCCCAACAGGACTATTTTCAACCCATTCTTTCAAATTCAATGTTGCAACCCTTGATAATGAAATTCAAGACTCTTCAACAAAAACTTTGACTAAGGCCTTTAACATTTCAACACATAAAAATTTAACTCAAAGCATAGTTGAATGGGATTCTACCAATTATGCAAGAAAAACTGAGTAATAATCGATAATATATGATATACCATCAACTCAGTGACTCAGCAAAGATTAAACAAACTTAGTGACTCTTGAGAGACGTTTTTTGAAAGAGAATGGCCTATAAACATCTACGAAGTTTCGAAGATGCTCATGGGGATCCTCATGAGTCAATCCGCTGAAGAGTCCTTTTAGTTGCAAGAGCTGCAACATAGTGCTCGTTTTATGGAACACTGCATTCCCCTCGGCTGGGGTAAGCGGATGGCTCCAAGACCTCCTATGAGATGGGGGTCATTGAGAATTTACTCATTGGCATCGTTGATATTAATGAAGTCATCTTGGTTTCCCACCTGGCTACAATTACTGCCATTTACACTCATAGTTCTTGTTTACAACACAAACACTTAAAACAAAAATGAAAAATAAGTAAGTAGACTACCACTTATAAGAATAAAAACTCTACTGAAATACATTTTCATGTGACACCACTTCCCGGAAGCGGCGCCATTTTGTTGCTTATTGTGGACAATGACACTACCCTACGGTATGAATGTGTATGATCATCGATAGTTTGGTAACTCAACCAAGGGTTGAGGTCGTGTCTCAAAGGAGCAGTTTCAAGAAAATGTATTTAAATTAGAATATCATTCTAATTAGTCATAGCTAAAGAGATTAATGACTAAAAACATTATAAATTAAAGGGGTGACACCAAAGTGTCAAATATCGATTGGGGGTTTGTCACAAGCATAGTTAAAATGATAAACATGCATAACGGAATCATGTATGGGGAAAAGCTTTTGGGGTGTGACCTCAATACAAGTTGAGATAAGTAGTTGGGTACATGATTTCGATAGGAAATTTTCAAGATAATAGTGACTAGGCTAAAATTTAGATGGAAATAAGTTCCCTATCGGGAAACTTAACCCGTTTCAAATGTGTTCCTCTTGGACACCCATTTACCGAATGAAGGTCAGCCTATGCCTTACCCCACTCGCTCTCTCCAGCTAAGTGTTGGGATATGGGACTAGGGCTTACCCTCTCGGGCTGAACCTTATGCCGACCCACTCCTTAGGCCATCGGTCTAGAAGTTTTTGTTTTGTGATCTCTCTCTCGGGCAAGCCGAAAATACATCGGTGAGTTTATATTTGCAACTACAAACCAATTAAGTTAAACCACAACCACTAGGTCTAATAACCATTAAAATACATCTAACCTCTCACAAAGCAAGACCCAACAATAATATCAACACTTATTTGCTAAATCACACCCCAGAATGAGGTTTTTAGCCACACATCAAGCAATAACAAATTAGACCTAAAATGAAAATGAAATCACATGGGTATAATAAATAAAACCTTAATATGAGCAAAGGAAGTTGAATAGAAAAGACCCACTTCCAACATGGGAAAGATGAAACACTTCCTTCTTCAAGTCTCCAACAACGCCCTCTCATAACCTTAGATAAAATACAAAGAAAAATATTCTAAAGCCGCTAAACTATAAAAATGTTCGGATCTCTAAAAATAAAACATACGGCTAGTATTTATAGCTTTCAGATTAAGTTCTTCGGTGAACCACTCGGCGAAATTAGTCGTGATCGTCGAACTACTCGGTGAATCACCATTATTCTAGTTCATCGTCGTTTTGTGCTTGCCTTCAGTATTTTATGTTTTGGACCATTGGGAGGTATAGCATTGTTTTGCAAACATGTTCAGCGATGCACCGACTGCTCTTTTCATTGCCTTTTAATCCAATTTCTTCTAGGCTTCACATGTTTGGAACAAAGGTCGGCTTATGTCCACTCCGTGACTCGCCAAGTGTGCTTGGCAATGCTCATCAGGCTTCAGTTTCTACTTTCTTTTCAGCCTTTTTGTTCCTTTTTGCGCTTAAGTGTCCATGCTTGCATTAAAACTTCAAATGCTTGAAACATATGAGTTTTCATTAGATATTGTTACTAAATAAGCATTAAAAGACCCTTTTCTAGTAAAATAAAGCCCTAAAAAGTCCAATTTGAGGACTCATCAACTTACATTCTTCATATTATAAAACTTCAAAATTTTCTCTTGAAAAAATAATAATTAGAAATATTTCTCAAAAATATTCTAAAACAATGTCTTAATTGTGATTGATAAAAATAATGAGCTATTGATGAATATTATATATCAAGCATATTCAAATAATAAGGTTTCATTCCCGAAATGAATAAAAGATATACCACGATTTGTCTATTGAAGAGATAAAGTAACAAATCATATACCTTTTATTTTGTGTCTGAAAGTTACTACGATATGTACCTGTCGGAAATATAAATATCTAGAACAACTTTAGTAAAGTAACATTTTAAGGTGTGAGAAATGAATTTTGTTGACTGCTTTCTGTTGTATGTTCTATTTATTTCCTTGAAGGAAATAGCAATTCATAAACTTTCCTAATGGAAGTGACAATAATGTCAAAATTACCGCTTTGATAAAAAAATAGTTAAGTGTTAATTACAAATGATAATGGAATTCTAAAAATGTGCATAATATCTATTTTCAAAAATATATTGAAGAACTAGAAGATTCTTCAAATTATGTTATATTGTTTGTTCTCATGAAAAATATAAAAGGTCAATATAAACATGTTCACCTATAATGTTATATCTTTAATAGATTCATCTATATAAGATAGTCAGATGTGTGTTTACTATATACAAACAGTTTGATATTCATAGAGATGAATTATTGAGTTAAGAGAATTCATTGGTGAGAGTTATGTTCCTCAACTTTTAATCTCCACTTTCATTTTTTCTCTCCAGAGCCCTATATTTTTAAGAATTTTTTAAAAATAGATATATATATATAAAAGTATCACATACAATTTGATCAAAAATTGTGTCATCAAATATAACTTTGTTAGTTGAAAATTAAAGAAATAATAAACCAAAATTAAAAGAAACACCATTAATTGTCTGTAGCTAATTACATGTAAACTTATCATGAAGATGTTTTTTTTGCCAAAAGGTCCAGAATGTTACTTTGCTTATGTGATTAACATTATTCTTTCTATAGATGGACTAAAAATACGAATAATTCATTTGAAGCAACAATTTTCTTCATTATTAATGTATGATAATTATCCCCTTTTCAGTTATAAGCGCTTTGTTGTTTCTCAACAAAAGAAAAAGTTGCATCACAACCATGAGTGTGAAACACAAATTCCCTAATAGTTGTGGTGATGATGGAAACTCTGAAAGTTTTTGTTATTGAAACTCACCTCAAAAAAAATTGAGATAGAATATGAAGAAACTAACCTCATTGATAGAATCAGTCAGCTGCCTAATGTAATACCCTGTATCCAAAACAGACCAAAAACCAGTTTTTGGGAAAAACCTGCAGGTGCAACCAACGTGGCCATCGACGAAACATAGCCTGACCCACGGTCCGTCCTGCATATCCGTCAATGGGGTCAGAAACCCACAAAATCTCAGCCCAGGAAAATTTGGTTAAGTCCTGATCGACGGACGGACCTACGGTCCGTAGGTCAGACTACGGTCCGTAGGTCAGACTACGGTCCATAGTTTGTGACCGTCGATCTACACCCCATTCACCCACTCTCTGACAAGAACCACGATTGACCAGCACGGTCCATAGGTCAAACCGTAGGTGAGAATTAGCAGACAGTTATGGGGGGAAATGCAGTTGGGTCAACTTCAAATGATCATAACTCTTAGCATAAAATGAATTAAGTTTCCCATGATATACCAAAAGATATATAATTCAATTAGCTTTCCATAGCAGTGGCGGATCTAGGATTTTAAGGTTGTGGGTGCTCTGAAGTGAAAATGTAAAAAATACGTGTTAACAATGAGATTCGAACCTTGATAACAACACTAAAAAAGTATTAAGTACCCATCCAAGAACCATTGGGCCAACTATATCATTTATTCATTGGGTGCTCTATGTTAATTTTATACAAATACCTATCAATTTCTACATAGATATATATATTTCGTAACAAAGTTAATGGGTGCTCGAGCACCCGGCGGACACCATGTGGGTCCGCCCCTGTTCCATAGCCACCGACCTTGCTAAAATCAGAGCTCGGAGTAAAAAATTATGCCCATTTTAGTAAAGTCCTGTCGAACAGACCCAACCAACGGACCAAACGACGGATCATCGATTGAACGACGGGCCGTCTGTCCAGGTCGTCATTTGGTCCGACAGCAATTAACCCAGGGGTCTTTTGGTCTTTTTCCACTTCGTTTAAACTCTAAGATACATAGTTTTGATTCTAAATCATCAGATTTTAGTCAGTTTAAGCATAGAAAAATAACTAAAACTTACCTAAGTCAAATCATTAATCAAACTTAGAAAAATTAGAAGCAAGAAAGGAGAAAAAAGTCAAGAACCCTAGTTCAAGAATGCAACAAGGTTCCAGCAGTTCAAGCCCCGAAACCTAAGTGTTTTACCATGAATTTCATCACCACGTATGTGGGATTTCACTAGTGGGTTCCTTTCACCCATTGGGTCTCTAGTTTTCAGTCAGTTCTTGATTCTTTTATCATGATTTAACCTAGGGTTTGTAGAATTACAGCAGAACTTCATGACTTAGTTAATATATATATTCCAAATCAGATTTCCATGTGATTACTCAGATTATTGCATGAATTTTAGAACCCTACCTATATATTTCTTGAGTTCTTGAATTACACATGCTAGGTCAGATATTTCAGTTACTTCAGATATACATGCCTCAATTTTTAATGCATTATTATCAGATTATATGTTGCATTCTCAGTTTGCATGTTCAGTTTTGAGCTATCAATTATGTACAGAAAATTCAGATATAATCAATTAACTACATAAATCAATGGGAGTAGAATAATACCGAGTTGGACTAGGGTTTAGCGTACCCAATAGTCCCAGAACTACTAGCCAAATCAATTGTAAGTCCCTCTGTGGGCATCAGTTTAGTGATCACGCCAGCACTAAGTAGAGTCCTTTTCATGGGTGTGAAGTGCACAATTTCTAATGAGAGGAAGGCTATGAAGTGTTCTAGAAAAACTTCACATTGTTGTTACTCTTATTGTGCGTAAGGTATGATCTAATTCCATTCTAACTTGACGTTCTATGTTTCAAATCATGCCTCCTCGTAGAGCTAACGCTAGGTATGTGAATGCCAGGAATGCAAACGCAGCTCTTCTAGTCCCAGATCAAGAAGTCTCCAATGTTGAGTTTAGGAATGACATACAAATGTTGGCTGAGAGTATGACTAACCAATAAAATTGGGTTCATGCTCATGTGAAATAAAATGGTGGATCAGTAGTAGCAAGGGTCCGTGACTTTGTTAGGATGAATCTGCATGAGTTCTAAGGGTCACAAACCAATGAGGATCCTCAGAATTTCTTGTACGATATCAAGAAGATATTTGAGGTGATGCACATTGCTAGGAATGATCGAGTTGAGTTGGCATCATACCAGCTGAAAGATGTGGCTCATATTTCGTACACTCAGTGGAAGGAGAATAGGGGTGCAAATGCAGCTCCTATTACTTGGTAGTGCTTTAGTGAGACCTTTCTGGACAGGTTTTTCCCAATAGAGATGAGAGAAACAAAAGCCCAGGAATCATGAACTTAAGGCAGGGTAACATGACAGTCCAAAATTATGGACTCAAGTTTAACCAACTCTCCAGGTATGCTCCTCACATGGTTGTTGACTCCAGGGATCATATGAATATGTTCTTATATGGAGTGTCAGGTTTGGTGATAACAGAGTGCAGAAATGCTATGTTACTGGGAGATATGAACATCTCTAGGCTTATGACTCATGCTCAATAGGTTGAGGGTGATAAGATTAGAGAACATGCCAAAGAGAATAAGAAGGCTAGGACTGGGAACTATGAGTATTCTCAGCAGAAATCTGGTGGTGGATATCGCTCGCAAAGTCAGCAGAAGTTTTCATCTCCAGCCCCTTCATCAGCTAGTGTTCCATCCTGCAAGACCAGGTATGACCAGAAGGTTAGGGCACCAGGATCTAAGTCTCAGGGAAGTGTTTCAGGCACCAAGACTTACCCCACTTGCCCTAAGTGTAGTAAGAACCATCCAGGAGAGTGCCTTGCAGGAAAGGAATGGTGTTTTGGGTGCGGTCAGTCTGGTCACAGGTTAAGGGATTGTCACTCTAGACATGGTCAAGGAGGTGGAAATGGTAGAGCTCAGTCTACAACTTCATGAGCTCAGTCTACAACTTCATCAGCACCAGCAAGTCGCCCGACTCAGCAGGGTAACTAATTCGGTACAGGTGGCGGTCAGCGCCAGAATATTTTGTATGCTCTTCAGGCTCTCCAGGATCAGGAAGTTTCTCCTGATGTAGTCACTGGTACGTTACGAGTCTTTGACCTTGATGTTTATGCATTCTTAGATCCAGGGGCTACTCTTTGTTTTGTAACTCCTTACATAGCAGTCCAATTCAGTGTCAGTCCAAAAACTCTCTCAGAACCTTTCTCATTCTCTACTCCAGTCGGTGACCCAGTTTTAGCTAGACGGGTATACATAAATTGCCCTGTCACAGTCTCTCAGAAAGTCAACTCAGCAGATCTTGTATAGTTAGAATTAGTAGACTTTGATGTCATTCTAGGCATGGATTTCTTACATTCATGTTATGCCTCAGTCGATTGTAGAACTAGGATTGTTCGTTTTTAGTTTCCAGACGAACCAATCTTAGAATGGAAGGGTAGTAGCTTAGCGCCTATGGGTCGATTTATTTCTTACCTTAAGGATAGAAAGATGATCTCTAAGGGTTATCTATATCATCTAGTTCGGGTTAAGGATTTTAGCTCTGAAACCCCAACTCTTGAGTTAGTTCCAGTAGTCGGTGAGTTTCCAGAAGTTCTTCCCAGAGTTCCTCCCGAAAGGGAAATCAACTTTGGAATTGATCTACTTCCAGATACCCAGCCTATTTCTATTGGTCCTTATAGAATGGATCAAGCAAAGCTTAAGCAATTGAAAGAGCAATTGAAGGACCTTCTAGATAAGGGTTTCATCAGACCTAGTATTTCACCATGGGGTGCACGAGTGTTGTTCGTAAAGAAGAAATATAGTTCTCCCAGAATGTGAATTGACTATAGATAGTTGAACAAGGTCACAATCAAGAATAAGTATCACATTACCATGATTGATGACTTGTTTGACCAACTTCAGGGTTCTAGCCATTTCTCAAAGATAGACCTCACATCGGGTTATCATCAACTCAGAGTCAGAGATAGTGACATTCTGAAAACAGCCTTCAAAAATCGGTATGGTCATTATGAATTTGTAGTTATGTCTTTGTACTAACCAATGATCTTGACGCTTTCATGGATTTGATGAACAGAGTGTTCAAACAGTACTTGGACTTGTTCATTATTGTCTTTATTAATAATATCCTCATTTACTCTAGGAATGAGGAAGAACATGCAAGTCATTTTTGAGTTGTTCTAAACACTCTCAAAGATCGCCAGTTATTCACTACGTTTAGCAAATGTGAGTTCTAGTTACAATTCATTGCTTTTCTTGGTCACATTATGTCTAGCGAAGGGATCCGAGTGGATTCACAGAAGATAGAAGCAGTGAAACAATGACCCAGACCAACCTCTGCTACAGATATCAGAAGTTTCATAGGTCTAGCCAATTATTACAGAAGGTTCGTGGAAGGATTTTCATCCATAGCCTCACCATTGACTAGGTTGACTCAGAAGATGGTCAAGTTTCAATGGTAAGACGATTGTGAGAAAAGATTTGCAGAATTGAAAACTAGATTGACTACAGCTTCTTTTTTGACTCTACCAGAGGGTTCAGATGGTTATTTGATCTATAGTGATGCATCCAGATTAGGCCTAGGTTGTGTGTTGATACAACGAGATAATGTTATAGCTTATGCTTCTAGAAAACTTAAGGTGTATGAGAAGAACTATCCAACTCATGAACTCGAGCTTGCAGCAGTGGTGTTTGAAGTCAAGATCAGGAGGCACTACTTGTATGGTGTTCATATAGATGTGTTCACTGACAAGAAGAGCCTCGAGTATGTGTTCACACAAAAAGAGTTGAATCTTCGCCAGAGGAGATGGCTTGAGTTCCTTAAGGATTATGATATAAGTGTGCATTATCATCCTAGTAAGGCGAATGTAGTAGCAGACGCTCTTAGTAGACTATCTATGGGTAGTGTAGCCCATATTGAGGAAGAAAGAAAGGAGCTAGTGAAGGATGTTCAGAGGCTTGCTCGCTTAGGAGTTCGCCTTATGAGCATATTAGACAACGGTGTAACAGTTCAGAATGGGGCATAATCTTCTTTAGTAGTGGAGGTTAACGAAAAGCAAGACAGTGATCCTATCTTGCTTGAACTTAAGGGTGCAGTCCATAATCAGAGAGTGGAGGTTTTCTCCCTAGGGGGAGATGGTGTACTTCAATACAGGGTAGATTGTGTGTTCCTGATGTGGGTAAGTTGAGACAACATATTCTTTCAGAATCCCATAAATCTAGGTATTCTATTCATCGAGGTGCCACTAAGATGTATCGCAATCTGCGGGAAGTCTATTGGTGGAATGGCATGAAGAGGGATATAGAATATTTTGTGAGTAAGTGCCCCAATTGCCAGCAAGTCAAGGTAGAACATCAAAAACCAGGGGGTATGACTCAAGAGATCGACATTCCTATTTGGAAGTTGGAAGTGATCAATATGGATTTCATCACAGGGTTACCGCGTACTCGCAAACATCATGACTCCATTTGCGTGATAGTCGATAAGATGACTAAGTCTTCTCGCTTTCTGGCGGTCAAGACTACAGATTCAATAGAGGACTATTCCAAGCTTTACATTAATGAAATTGTGAGGTTGCATGGGGTTCCTTTGACTATCATCTTAGATAAAGGTCCTCAGTTTACCTCTCATTTCTGGAAGTCATTTCAGAAGGGTCTTGGTACTCAAGTTAACCTTAGCACAACATTTCATCTGCAGACGGATGGACAGGCAGAGTGTACCATTCAGACCCTAGAGGATATGTTGAGAGCTTGTGTGATCGATTTCAAAGGTAGTTGGGATGATCACCTTCCTCTGATTGAGTTCGCCTACAACAATAGCTACCATTCCAGCATTCAGATGGCCCCTTATGAGGCTTTGTATGTGCGTAGATGTAGATCTCTTGTTGGTTGGTTTTAAGTAGGTGAAGCATCTTTGATAGGGCCAGATTCAGTCCTTTATGCGATGGAGAAAATGCAACTCATTATAGATAGACTTAAGATAACCTAGAGTCGTCAGAAATTTTATGCAGATGTAAGGAGAAGGGAACTAGAGTTCCAAGTTGATTGAGTTTTCCTGAAAGTGTCACCTATGAAAGGGGTGATGAGATTTGGCAAGAAGAGGAAGCTCAGTCCTAGATATGTAGGCCCTTACAAGATCTTGAGAAGGATTGGCAAGGTGGCATATGAGTTAAAGTTACCAGCAGACTTAGCAGCAGCGCATCCGGTCTTCCACATCTTGCTCTTGAAGAAGTGTGTGGGTGATCCATCCTCTGTAGTGCCATTAGAGAGTGTGGCGGTGAAAGATAGTCTTTCTTATGAGGATGTACCAGTTAAGATTCATGACCGTTAGGTTAGAAGGTTGAGAAATAAAGAAGTCGCTTCAGTCAAGGTTTTATGGAGGAGTCTGTCACGACCGAAATTTAGACCGCAGACGAGACCGGCGTCGTTGACCTCTTAGAGGTCGCAGATAAGCCTACATACGTCATTCTTACTTCATCTAGGTTAATTTTAGCGGAAAATTTGAACTTTTTGTTTTCTTATTTCATGCTAAACATTTTTAAACTTAACATTATGGGCGTTCACAAATCAACCATCTAATATAGAGAGAATCAAATGAAAGAAATAGTTCAATACTGTAATAAATGTATAATTGCCAAAATGGCACCAATACAATGTCTGAAATAAAAACTGAAAGAAACACTAGTGGAACATGCTCCACTAGCTAAAGCCTACATCTAAGCTAGATAGTAATGGTAGACATCCTCGAAAGCATGAGGGCCTACCAAGTCCGGATGAAATCTCCACGTCCGGATAGCTGCAACGTCAACCTGTAAGCTCTAGCGTACACCTGTGCCTGCACCTAAAAATATAGAGTTGTATGGGATTAGTACACACTTGTACTAAGTATGGGTATATGCAAGCACACACCAAGGACATGCATGAGAAAGAATAGCTCTTTCCTAACAACATGATTATGGAAAGTTAAGTCAGTGAACTTGCCAAATTGGGATTAGGAAAGTTACTGAACTTTCCAAATTTGGATTAGGAAAGTCAGTGAGCTTTCCAAATTTGGATTAGGAAAGTCAGTGAGCTTTCCAAATTGGATTAGGAAAGTCATGCCATGAGAGTAACATGCATCATCATACTTATCATAGTGCACACATCACATAACATCTTACACATAACACATATCACATAACATATAGAACATAACATCTTTTATAACATTCATTCATATGCCATGAGACCTTGGAATCATGGACTTGACATTAAGACTTTCCAAAATGAGGGCTCAACATGTGGGACCTCAACTAGGGAGTCTTCATTAGCAAACACAGAGTCTGCTTCATTCATTCATACGTACTTCATTTCATTTCGATCATAGGCTAGTGTGAACACCAGTTATACCTAGGATGTAGTTTAAGACTTTCATCGGGTTTGCTGTGCAATGATCAAGAATAACCTAGTGTCATTACTTGAGTCTAGCTCACCTCTTGATTATCCTATCCTCACACCTTTGGTATCATTCATTTCATATGTGCATCATTTGAGGCTGGCCTCATTCATTCATTGGGAACTTTAACTTTAACTGACGTAGATCATGTGAGCATCATGAAATCCAGTGTCTCCCCCACACCGAAAAGAGGTGGAATCACCGGCCAAAGTGACCCAAAACATGCTAGCGTACATGGGAATTTAACCCCGCCAGATTCCTATATTGGCAATATAGGTTCAATGACCAGGATATATAAGGAGACCCATACCCGGCAAGCCGGACAGTCTCATCTCATGAGAGTTACGTGAACCTCCGCCCTTCCCGAAAGAAGGCATCACCGCTCATAGCTAGTCTATCGATGCTCAGTATAAAGCTCCATTACATTCAACTCATACGTCATGGAAGCTGGCTTCTAGTATGAGGACATCATAGCTCAATAGATGATTTTTCATCTCATCATTAGTATTAAGTGTGTAATCTCAATACTTTCATTAAAGTGTTCATAGAGACTGGTCTCTTCATTAACTTTACACTCTCATAGGTGAGTACGTTTTGGTAACAATTACTTAGGCTCATTTGAGATTGTTCTCATCTTTTCAATTAGCCTCATATCATGTTGTCACCACATTCATTAACATTAGCACAATTGCTCTTCATAATTACTCACCCCATTTTATGTGAATGTTCATTTCATCATATGCCAATGCACTTGGCCATTTGTGTGTTTCACACTCTTACTTAACCCTTCTAGGGTTTCATCATTTCATTACATAATAATCATTTCATTGTATGCCAATGCACTTGGCCATTTAGAGTATTTTACACTCGTACTTAACCCTTCTAGGGTTACTTCATTTCATTACATACATCTTAGGTTCCACTTATTTTTAAACGTATGCTAGACTTATGGGTCATGAGGCTTCATTCATAGTTCGTTAAGTGACTCATATCTTCCTAAGATTATGTAGTACAAGACTTATTTATCTTGTATGTATGCCAAGATCTCAATTTCGATCTAAGTAGGTGGCATTATTCTTGAACATTTAATTCACGTATGATTTATGTATCAATACAGAAATTTGGGCAAGGGAACCCAATTCGAATCCCTTGGACAATACTTACATTTTTCCTTGATTTTATTTTTAATCCACATGACATTGGGACCCTAGATCGAGCACCAACATCAACATTCTCTCTTTATTTTTCTCCTTGGATTCTCCTCTTATTTGTTTAAGGGTGGTGGGATCGAACCCCCACAACCCCTTTTATTTTTTTCATTTAATTTTTCTTGTCATATTTGCATAGACCATGAGGTTGTGGGATCAAACCCCCACAGCCTCTCTTTATTTTTCTTTTATTCGCTTGGGCTTGAGAGGTTCTGGGTTCGAACCCCCACAACCTCCTTATTTTATTTTCATTTACACGTTGACTTATCTATGCGTTAGCAGTGAGGTTGTGGGATCGAGCCCCCACGGCCTCACTTTATTTTCTTTTATTTTCCCTTTCTCCTTTACTCTCCTTTACAGCCTTGAGGTCGTGGGTTCGATTCCCACGCCTCACGTTTCTTTTCTTTTATTTTTCTTTCACTTCACTTGCTGCTTGGAGGTCGTGGGTTTGATTCCCACGCCTCCCATTTTATTTTATTAATTTTTGTACTCTACATTTTCAGCCAGCATACCCCATTCGATTCCCCCTGACCCCATTTCTTTTCTTGCGAGTTTAAGGCATCACACGGGTGAGGTCACAGGTTTGAATCCTGGTGGCCTCATCCCTTTATAATCAATTAAATTTCTAGATTTATTCCTCTACATTTAGCCTAAACTAAACTTGTAAGTTTGGTGGAAATTTAGTCATTTTCTTAGCTTATTTTCACCAACATTTCCAATTGAAAACTTAGGAAAATTTATAGATCATTTAACACTTTTTGGGGTGCATTTTCATAGATTCGTTTAGCCAAAATATTGATACTCAAATCAGCCCCACTTCCATTTTAATGAACATCACGATTTACATAGGTTTATGCACGTAATATGAAAACCAAAACAATATCAAACTTGAAGCCTTAACCCGAGACCTCATTTACAGTAACATTTTTGCACATGCACATACACTTGCACAAAATTTCGAATACATGCTTGTCTTTCATACGATTTCAAGTACACAAACATAATCATATTCATCACAAAAACATAACATACACCTAAATCTACCAACAATCATACCCAACCTACGATTCATTGGGAGCTAGTGACAGGGGCATGCAAAAGGGGAAACAATCCTAGTTTTCGAATGAATAATATGAACCTTAATGGGTCTCTTGGGAAAGGGACCAAGAGAGAAGAAAACCCATACCTTTTTGACGTTAAACCCTTGACTTTCTGCCCAAAAACTTCACCCAAGAACATGTCTAAGCCTCCTCAATATCAACTCCACTCGAATGACAACCTCCCTTAGCCTAGTATGCGATTAACGTTTGTTTTCTTGTGATTTCGTGTGAGTTCTTCAAGTGTGAAGAACTTGGTTTATTTTTCTGCTTTTGTATCTTATTTTGGCAGAGAATTTTCGTGTGAAAGAGTAAGAGAGATTGAGCGTGAGAGTTGAGAGATAGACGTGAGAGAGTGGGAGTTATATTAGGCTTAGGAGTCTAGTTTAGGACTTAGTCAAATAAGGTTTAGTTAATTATTAAAAATCTGATTTTTATTTTATTTTAAATCATATAATGAATAATAATTATTAATTAATTACATTAATTCAATAGCTTAAATAAAAATCACATTAAAAAGTCATTGCTTCCACCTAGGTTTGAACCCGGGTGGAGCAAGACTTCACTTGAAGAGCTCAATTTTGGCTCTCTCTCCCCAAATTGCCCCTCCACCTTATTAATTAAATAATTAATTATATATTTAGGGTAATTAAAATACTACCCTTAGCCAGGAAAAAGACCATTTTACCCCTAGACCCTTCAAACCTAAGATTTTTCCTCTTTTTAAGTCCGGTAAAGACTTCTTCGAGTAAATCTTCGTATTCGAGTGCCCTACATGGTTGGACCCAACCTTTCCAAGCTCAACTAACTCCCCAAGTTAGTTAGCTTGGTTGTAGCAAGGGTTTTGAGGTCTGGTTCTACGCGCATCAATCTGTGTGAACCCTGGTCTAATCATAGGCATTCTTGACACATTAAGCATTTCTTATCTTATCTATTTTTATGGTTGTTACAGAGTCAGTCCGTAGAGGGATCTACTTGGGAAGCATAAGCAGCCATGAAAGCCAAGTATCCTCACCTCTTTCCTTCCGATTCCACTCTAGCTAGAGGTAATAGTTCATCTTCAATTTTCCAGTCATTCATGCATGAATTCAGTCTTAGCATCATGTTTCCTCAGTTTGTATTTGCATTTTCAGCGTATTTGCATGTTCTCGGAACTCAATTCAGTCAGAAATTCAGTTCTTAGTGTTTAGTAGTAGGTTTGCAGCTCTCTCCCTCTATTTCAGCCAGTTTAGTCTTCATTCGAGGACGAATGGTCCCAAGGGGGAGATAATGTAACACCCCGTATCCAAAACAGACCAAAAACCAGTTTTTAGGAAAAACCTACAGGTGCAACCAACGTGGCCATCGACGGACCATATCCTGACCCACAGTCCGTCCTGCACATCCTTCAATGGGGTTAGAAACCCCCAAAATGTCAGCCCAGGAAAATTTGGTTAAGTCCTGATCGATGGACGGACCTACGGTCCGTAGGTCAGACTATGGTCCGTAGTCGTTGACCGTCGATTGACACCCCATTCAACCACTCTCTGACAAAAACCATGATTCACCAGAATGGTCCTAAATGGACCCACGGTCTATAGGTCTGACCGTAGGTGGGAATTAGCAGACAGTTAGGGGGGAAATGCAGTTGGGTCAAATTCAAATGATCATAACTCTTAGCACAAAATGAATTAGGTGTCCAATGACATACCAAAATATATATAATTGAATTACTTTCAAAAAACATTGACCTTGCTAAAATCACAGCTCCGAATAAAAAGTTATGCCTATTTTAGTAAAGGACTGTCGAGCAGACCCAACCTACGGACCAAACGACGGACCGTCTGTCCAGATCATCGTTTCGTCCGACAGCAATTAACCCAGGGGTCTTTTGGTCTTTTCCCACTTTGTTTAAACTCTAAGATACGTCGTTTTAACCCTAAATCATCAAATTTTAGTTAGTTTAAGCCTAGAAGCATAACTAAAACTTACCTAAGTAAAATCATTAATCAAACTTAGAAAAATTAGAATAAAAAAAGTAGAAAAAGGTCAAGAACCATAGTTCAAGAACGGAGCAAGGTTCCAGCAATTTCAGCCCCTAAACCTAAGTAGTTTTCTGTGAATTTCATCACCAGGTATGTGGGATTTCACTAGTGGGTTCCTTTCACCCATTGGGTCCCTAGTTTTCAGTCAGTTCTTGATTCTTTTATCATGATTTAACCTAGGGTTTGTAGAATTACAACAGAACTTCATGACTTAGTTAAAATATATGTTCCAAATCAGATTTCCATGTTATTACTCAGATATGCATGAATTTTAGAACCCTAGTTATGTATTTCTTTAGTTCTTGAGTTACACATGCTAGGTCAGATATTTCAGTTACTTCAGATATACATGCCTCAGTTTTTAATGCATCATTATCAGATTAAATGTTGCATTCTCAGTTTGCATATTCAGTTTTGAGCTATCCATTATTTACAGAAAATTCAGATATAATCAATTAACTACATAAATCAATGGGAGTAGAATAATACCGAGTTTGACTAGGGTTCAGCGTACCCAATAGTCCCAGAACTACTAGCCAAGTAGGTTGTAAGTCCCCTCTGTGGGCATCAGTTTAGTGATCATGCCAGCATGCATTTATACCTTTGGCAGGGTATATTGGGTCCTCTCGATTGGGCGTATACATCGGACTCCACATTTAGCTCATGTGGTTTTATTATCGGTTATTAGTAGCTCCCACAGTTCAATCAGGCTCTACTACATTGACCATTTATGAGTATATTCAATATTCAATTTCAGCATATTATAATTTGGTCATTGCATTCAGTTAACTCAGAATTCTCTATATCATGTTCAGATTATTATACTTTTCTTTTGTGCTTGTTCAGTTATGTTGTGTTTCAGCTTTATTCTATCTTACATGCTCAGTACGTTTCAAGTACTGACGCATACATGCGCTATATTTTCTCGTGATGTAGGTTCAGGTTCTCAACATTCAGATCACGCATAGATCGATTTCCGATCTCCAGTTCAGTAGATTAAGTGGTGAGTCCTCATTCTCCGATGACAACAGTCATGAGTTTCATTTCAGTCTTTTAGTCATTTAGTTTCAGTTTTTGCTAGATTTAGCTGGGGCTTGTCCCAGTATTTCTAGTCCAGTTTAGAGGCTATTTTCAGACAAAGTTAGATTCACCTTAATAGTGAGTTAATATCTTATTTGTATTAAACTCATCATTATTTCATTTATCTCAGGTATAGTATATGGGTATTCCCCATCTTTTCAGTTTAAATTATGATTTAGCTTCCGCATTCAGTTTATTATCTTTAGTATGCTCATGATCATACCAGCAGGGTTAGCTTGGGATCACATGTGGTCCTAGGTTCCGTGTCCGTGTCTCGGGGGTAGCTCGGGGCGTGACACCTAATGCTATTATTGTTCAAATTCTTTCTCGATTGAGCATAACAGATGCCTTCAGAACAACTATTCTCTCTTAACATTGGAAATACTTCTGGACTTCTATTGTCCGTTAAGGAAATGAATTTGTGTACCACCAACACATGTGAATGACAATACTCCTTATTGTCATAAAAATGTTGTCAACAGAAGTCCACAAGTATTTCCAATGTTTAGAGAGAATATTCGTTATGAAGGACTCTGATATGAACAATCGAGAAGGGATTTGAACAATAATAGCGTTAGGCATCTAACTGATTCTATCAATGAGGCTAGTTTCTTCACATTTTTTCTCAATCTTCTCTTTTTTCTGAGGTGAGTTTTAAATAAAAATAACTTTCATAGTTTCCATCATCACCACTACTGCTAAGGAATTGGTCATTCTCACTCTTGGTTGTTATGCTACTTTTTTTTTTGAGAAACAACAAAGCGCTAATAACTAAAAAGGGGAAAATTATAATACATTAATACTGAAAATAATTGTTCCGAAAAATGACTTTTTCATATTTGTAGTCCATCTATAGAAAGAATAATGTTAATCACATAAGCAAAGTAACATTCTGGACCTTTTGGCAAAAAAAAGAATCTTCATGATAAGTTTACTTGTAATTAGTTATAGATAATTAATGGTGTTTCTTTTTTGGTCATGATATCTTTTATTTTCAACAATCAAAGTAATATGTTATGACACTATTTTTAATCTAATGGTATGTGATACTTATATATATATATATATATATATATATATATATATATATATATATATATATTATTTCTTAAAAATATAGGGGTCTGGAGAGGGAACATGAAAGAGGAGATTACAAGGTGAGGAACATAACTCTCACCAATATAGTAACGTCGTCTGACATTCATTGTTTTAAGATAAAGATAATTCATTTCGCTAATGCTGATTTATACCCAAGCTAGCTAGTTTGACATAGAATATCTTTGATAAATAGCTGAATCACTGCTTATGAGAATAAAATTAAGTGTTAGTCTAGGATATGATATAATGTATAGAATAATACTGTTATGCATATGACCAACAATTATGGCATATTTGGCCTCATAGCAATTGATTTAGATTAAGGTACAAGATATTTTCCACCTCAAAGATTTTAACATGTGATATATGAGTTTATTCGATATACATGGGAGTGACCTATGTTTAGGGAAGCGAGACTAGATCATTTGGACACGTGAATAGGGGTGAATAGACAAACTAGTGAGGAGGTGTGAGGGGTTGGTTCTAAAGGGTAGGAGGATACTCGTTCAAAAGATAATTCAAGTAAAATGATAGAACCATTTGCTGATCCAAAGTAATCTCATATTTCAGTTACAAATGCTCCTTATAAATATCCCGAAAGGACATAGTACATGGCATGAATTAAGCATGGTAAACCAGTTGGTTCCAATTGCAATAATCATTTCAACGGGGGAAAAAAAGGAAATTATCATAATAAGTAGGCAATATGCTCTCGTAAAGATTATGACTTCTGAAACCTCATGCGAGCATCAGGTACCTCATTAGTATGATACTTATTCAAAAGTTAATTCAAGTCAAATGCTACACAAATTTGCTGACCCAAATTTAACTCATATTTCAGTTGCAAATGCTCTTATAAAATATTCCGGAAGGACAGTCTATGACATGCACAAAGCATGATAAACAGTCGGTTCCGATTGAAATAATCCTTAGAAAGGGAAAAATGATCATAATAACGAGGCAATGTGTTCTAAATTGTCATTCTTAGGTATCCTTTGTTTGTATTTAATGTTGGTATGAGTATTCAAACCTAGTGTTATTAACTGCATTTGTTTACATTAAATTTAAGCACTTATTTGATCTGAATAGGTCTTAGCTATTGAGATCTTATTAAAAGCCTGTTTGGATTAGCTTAAAAGCTAGTCAAACTGACTTAAAAGTTGGTTTTTGACTTATTTAAGTGTTGGCAATTCTCAAAGTGACTTATTTTAAGTTTTAAAAAAACTTATTTTAAGCCAAAAGAGCTGGGGAAGGGGTGCTTTTTTTTTTTAAGTTTAAAAGCTCTTTTAAGTTGACCAAATATTTTACCTTTTTGCCCTTATTTCTTTTATTATTATTATTATTATTATTATTATTATTATTATTATTATTATTATTATTATTATATTATTATTATTATATATTATTATTATTATATATTATTATTATTATTAATATTTTATTATTATTATTATTATTTATTTATTATTCATCATTATTATTATTATATATTATATATTATTATATATTATTATATATTATTATTATTATATTATTATTAGTATTAGTATTATTATTTTCATATTATTTTAATATTATTATTATATATATTTATTATTATTATTATTTATTATTAATGTTTTATATATTATTATTATTATTATTAATTTATTATTATTTATTATTATTATTATTATTATTTTGATATTGTTATATTATTATTATTATTTATTATTATTTTTATTTATATATTATTATTATTATTATTATTATTTTATTATTTTATTATTATTTTATATTATTATTATTATATATTATTATTATTATATATTATTATTAGTATTTTGTTATTTTATTATTGTTATTATTATTTATTTTATTATTCTTTATTATTATTATTATACTAGGTAAACTAACTGCGCTTCGCGCGGTGGTAAACTTCATCTATTAACTTTCATTTCTTTTGATTATAATGAAATAACATATGACCATTTGAATTGACATCTCAGCAAGTCCTTCAAAATCATTGATGGTACTAATTTTCATTGTCAAAAGATATTTTTACTTTTTTTGGTTTCGAGCAGTACATTCAAAACATGTAAAGCTTAGCGATTTTTAATCTAACATAAAAACATGTTTATTTATGTTGGGTCTGACTAATTGGATCCATGAAAAAGACATTTTAACATCAATACAATATGCATTATGTTTGTGAACTTTAGTTGATAGAATATGAGAATGTTATCACACTGCCGTCATTATTTTTTTGCGGGATAATATATAGACATACACTTATGTAAAATTATACTCTTGTAATGTATATAATTTTTTATTAAGTAGCAAATGAATGTTTAAAAACATGGTAAAGCACTGGTTATCTTAATTATTTTCAAATATAATCGAAAATACCATTTGCTAGAAATATTTCAATTAATACTTTGAAAATGCAAGTATTTTCTATTCTCACTTACTAAAATACTTTGTTTACCTCAAATATTTTCGCTATCTTCCTCTATATTAGATATGAGTGAATTTGGAAATATTGTCCTTAATTTAATACACAAATGCTTGAGCGTGGTTGCATACGTGAAAATGATGAAGACTACTCTACCGGATGAAACATCTTTAATTTACAAAAGTTTGTCAATATGTTATATTCTTAGTCTATTTGGTTTAACTGTTTTGAGAAGAGAGATATTGAATAACTGTAATTTTATTTGAACTTGAAACATAAATAGGAAAAAACATGAAAACAAAACTAAACAATTATTAATTAGTTATATAAAATAATCCTACGATATGTGAATTCACCTATTATGCGGACAGTCTGCCCTCACAAATTAATGAGATTCGAACATTGTAACTTCATTTATAACAAAGACTACAAAAGAGCAAACAAATTCCAACTACCCTTCATCGTTTCAACACTGGACAAAGAGGAAATAACAGATCATTTTTTTACCTGTCTTACAATTATAAATGATAATGCAAAGTAAATAGGCAATACGTCACTCGAGGATAGTAAAATTGTCAAGCTTCATTCAATGTGGCTATGCAATCAAGTTTTAAAGGTTCAAGTGTACTACTTCAAATTCCTTGAATATGTCAACTTAAATGCCAACCACTATTTCCTTGCCCTTTATTTCTTTTTGCATGTTATCTTGCTTGATTGTCTCAAATTACATCTGACCACAACGATCCCATGCTTTTCCAAGTACCACACTACGGACTGCAAAATCACTTGTCAACCAAAACAATCTGCCTTCACAATTCAATGACGCTTTAACAGTAAAAATTCATATAGAGCAAAAGTTATACAAGAGTAAGCAAACTGAGAAACTCCAAATATTCTTCTTTCACTACGTATGCATGTTTATAGACTTTCTAATGATCATTATTAATTTTACCCATGATGGTTATGTTTTTGACTTGGTACACCATTTACCGTAAATGTATCTTGTATGGCCAAAGGAAATGCAAAATGTATGGGATATACCTCGTCTCATCTGACAATTATATAACATACATTCTGGGAATACTTATTCTAAAAGTTGAGATTCCCTCTCGCTGAAGCTGATTATTATCATCATATTATATTAGATTCGCAAGCAAAATTACAAAAAGAAAGAACATTGCCAAGGAGGGAATAAAACCACTTCTCGTCTCCTACACTTCGAAACAATGTAGCAATGCAAAAAATTAAAAATGAAAATTGCAAAAATTTAATTAGACCTATAGCAAATCATGTAATGAACTCTAGTTTACTCTTCGATTTCAAAACATCATTGTAATATTGTGGAATAGTTGTGAGTTTCTAGGGTACATTTTATATTGAAAGTAGAGGATAAAAAAATATAAACTACTTTGTAGATGAGTCATAAATGTGATAAATAATAAAAACCTGCATACATTTTTATTGCAAAAGCAATTATTTGGAGACAGATTCACTGCAACCCCAAATTCCGCTCACCAAAAAATGATTTCTACTTACTAAAAATAAAAGCTACTAAATTCATGAAGGGTGAAGATCCCTGCTGCCCTGAATAATAGTTGTAAAGAAAAAATAGATAAGGTAGTAGGTATTTTATTGAGTAAAAGAATAAACCTTAGATTTTGATTGTACATTCATTTTTCTTTTTTGAAAACATATGAGACTTTGATCTATAAGTAAAGGAAAAAGTCTGTGTAAATTTACATATAGAATGAACATGGTGAAAATTTACCTGAAGAATCAGCATAAAATTATCCACGCTTCCGGAGGGAATTTAAAAATACTTAAAATCTATCGGTCACTAAAACTAAAACACTATATTATCTTACATAAAAGATTAACAATGTAAAGGAAAATGAAAATTATTACATCTTATCATTTAACCTTATTACATACGCATAAATTAATGACGGTAAAATACATACCAAGATCTCTAACATAATCAATTACGTCATTGAGCCACTCAACCTGAGCAATGTACACAAATATAGAATTGTGAAGAAGAAAAAAGAGAAAAAGAGGTTCAAAATTTTTGTTGTTTTAAAATGAGAGAAAACACCTCTATTTATTGAAAACAAATGGTAGTGTGAACAAATATTTATTGTGCCTTATCGCAAAGATTATGACTATTTGGAAAAGTTGCAACCCTTTAAAAAGGTCACAACCTTTCATAAAAGTCACAACTTTTCATAAAAGTCGCAACTCTTTATTAAAGTTGCAACTTTTCATAAAAGTCACAACTTTTCATAAAAGTTACAACTCTTCATTAAAGTCGCAACTATTCATAAAAGTCGCAACTATTCATAAAAGTAACATCATTTCGTGAAAGAAGATGACTATTTATTGGGTAAGTCTTCATACAAGACGTAACTCTTCACAAAAGTCACATTTTTTCATAGAAGTCACATATTTTCAAGAAAGGGGAAGGTTATTTTTGTAAATAAATATATTTAAAAGAAAATTCTAACTTGTAGCGGCGCCACGTAGGCAGACCTAGGGTTCTCTTTTATATAAATATATGATATTATATATTATTATTTATTTTAATATTCTTTATTATTATTATATATTATCATTATTATATATTATATATTATATATTATTATTATTATTCTTTTCATATTATTTTATTATTATTATTATTATTATTTATTATTATTATTATTATTATTATTATTATATATTATATATTATTATTATTATTAAATTAATCAACTTTTATCATGTTAACAACTTTTAAGGGTATTTAAGACATTTTGATTAAAAAAAGTGTTTATTATTATTATTATTATTATATATTATATATTATTATTATTATTAAATTAATCAACTTTTATCATGTTAACAACTTTTAAGGGTATTTAAGACATTTTGATTAAAAAAATGTGTTTACCAGCACTTATTTGTCAAACACATCAACAATTTTTTTTTTAACTTTCAGTACTTTTATCCAAACACATTACTACTTATTTTAAAAATAAGTTCCAGTACTGTCAAAAGCACTTTCTAAAAGCTATTTTTTTAAGCCCATCCAAATAGGCTTTAATAGTTTTTTTTTTTTTTTTTTTTTTTTTTTTTTTTGTATATATTCACCCCCACTACATTCACAATCACCAAAACCCACAACAACCATTACCGTCGCCAAACACCATTGCACTCGCCAACCACATCATTATAATTGTATCTACCCCACCTCTACCACAACTATTGTTGTTAATCTTACTACCAATGACCTCAATCAACACAACTACCACCAACACATTACCAACCACTACATGCTCTTCAACCCCCACCAATAACACCGGAAACTACTAACATCAACTAATTTCTACCAACACAAGCACTTGTACCACCAAAATTACTAACAACTAACACCAACCATTACCCTCACAACTAATGAAAAACCATTTTCACAATCACAAGCAAACATATATATTTTATTTCTTTATCAAATAATATTTTTATTTTATTCATTTAAATTTTTTAATAATAAAATTTTTTTATTTGAATTTTCTACTTATTATTTATTCAATGTTCGGAGCTAAAGAAAATATATTGATCACTGAATGTGCATTCATATTGAGATATCTTAATATTGATGAGAACAAACAATGCTTTATGAATCCTAAAGCTATGGACAAGTAATTAATTCAGAAGAAAGGATTGAAAAAATTGGTAATTGGAGAATCGAACAACAAAATGTAAATCAGTGGCCTTGTGTATTTATGCTAGCTACTCAACTTAGCAATTGCAAAAATCCAATTTGTATCATATCAAATGAATAAATGATATACTGTTGTTTTTCTCTTCTATTTTTAATTGGGAAAGGCTTTCATGATACAAAATAAATGGAAAGGCAGAATAACAAATATAAAAATACCTTAGTTTCCCCAATTTTGACATTGTCTTTTTGTCCATCTCCAACACATAGTTTTGCTCTTTCTAAACATCACCTCCTCTACGACATCCTCCTTTTACACATCCAAATCGTCCTCCTCTATTGCTTCCTCGTTACTGTTCTCCGGTCCAGAAGTAGTTTCATAGGATATATGTTCCACTATCATATCTTAGGTTCAATTTTCAGTTTTAAAAAGGAGTTTTAGAAAAGAGAAACATGACGAGGAAAGAAAGAGTATTTCAAAGAGAAAGTTTGTTTCCAACAAAACTTTTAGTGGGTGTTTGGATTGTCTTAAAAAAACCAAAGTTCCCTTTTAAGTTTACTTTCGCAAAAAAATAAAAAATATGAGGATTCTCAGTTGGTCTGCACGACACCACTTATATAGGATATTTGAAAACAAAAATAAATAGAATAGAAAGCAATAAAAATAAGAGGATCTCTTTTATTAGTTTTAAATTTTAAGTGAAAATGTAAAATACAAAGCCTGAACTTTCATTGTTCACCCAGAGTATGGGCATTCTGACTATTAGTTGCAGTATTGGGATGTAAACAATTGGGCATTGTCAGCATCTTAAAGGACACTTTCCACAAATAATCATACAGCAATATTAAATAAGTTTGAGTTAAAACGTATTCAACGCGTCTATATGACTCGAAAGACGAATGCAAATTTATAACAACATGAATAAATATAAAAGAGTTTAGACCACATTTTCCTCAAACCTCACTACAATTTCCCTAAGATCCTCTGCTGTCTTTCCCAAAGATAGGAAAGTGCCTCTTACTGTCCTCCATTCTATACAACCATATTGACAAAAGATCAATTTTAAATTAAAGTCTTGATAAGAATACAATCTAGATAAATGCTTCTCAAATATATTAAAACATGTTGACATCACATTTTGCTGTGAAAGAATAAAACTTATTTTATCTAAACAATATAAGTACTTATAATCAAATTACTCAACCGAGTAGAAGTAATAGAAATCCCCAAATTCACTTGGAGAAGAGATCTTTGAAAAAAATTAATTCTATTCCACATTAAACTGATAAGACACAAAATAACCCTAGATTCCAAATTCAAAATCTTTAACATAAACACAAGAACAAGATGAATATTTTTCAAAAAAAATTTAGACATTGTTGACAATCCTTTTACGAGTATAGAGCAGACGTTCATTCCGCCAATCACCAAAATCCCTATCTCCGGCAGCAGCTCCACCTCCCTGAGCTTGAGCAGCCGTCTATTTTGTACCATCCATCTCAATTTCTGACCTAATCGAATTTGTTTATTCACAATTGAAATATAAAGAAGTAAAACATGTTACTAAATTTTAAAAGAGAACTAAAAATTAGCGATAGATTACAAGAGTTTTATATGTGTAGAATGGGCTTAGACTTAAGGGCAGGGGCGTCTCGACCATAAGGCCACAAAAGCAATCGCTTGGGGCCCAAATTTTTTTGGACGCCAAGTCTATAATGAAACTCGATATATACTTGGACTCTATAATGAATTGGTTACTCGAAAATATTATTGGTTCTGAATTCAAACTCATTAATCTGAGTTGACTTCCTGCGTAAGTATTTGAGAACGTGTTTGACTTGAGTTTAAAATTGAGGTAAGTGAAACATTAAGCTTCGGGTGCTTGCTTTTCAAATCCCATTTTAAATATTTTTTTCTGCCTGGGTTGGGAAGAACATGTTCTTGGCAGAACCAGTGGTAATTAGGGCCAAACACATATATTTTTCTTTCAAGGATACGAATTAGGACTCCGTTGATAAAATTGTTTCGTGATCTGATACGAGTGTGAGCCATGAGGTTTGGACATTTGTATGATTCTTGACGGTATTGTGCATTGTGTATGGTTGTTGGAAGTACTGAGCATTGTGTATGCTTCTAAATATATTTTTCGCATCGTATTTGTTGTCGTGGACTTGTGTTGATTAATTGCTTTAACTGCCTCTTTTGGCAAGTTCTTAGTGCAAATTGTCTTTAAAAATATAGCATTTTTGATAAACAATTGTTTGAAAATTCTTGGATATTATTTTTAGATATAAACGTATGCAAATAATTTTTATGCTCGTGGTGTGTTTGTATACTCCAACACTTATTGCAAGGGTGTTTTAACTTATGTATAACTTATGTATAACTCACGCATTACATGCATGTCCATGTAGATACTAATGGTGATGACAAAGCTAGCAATTGATGAGTTTACTAGAGTTGATCCACAGTTGTTGAGGTGAGCAAATGCATTTCTGGTGAAGGCTTTCAAAAGACTCATTATTATTAATAGGGAAAATGCACAAGTACCCCCCTAGATTATGACCGAAATCCCGTAGACACACATTATCTATTCTAAGGTCCTATTACCCCAATGAACTTATTTTTTTTGTAATTTTGTGCACCTTTTTGGCTTACGTGACATTCAAATATCTCCCACGCGGCTCAATTGTGTGGAGTCATGGAGTGTGCCAGGTAAGACAAAAGATGTATAAAATTACAAAAAATAATAAGTTAATGGGGGTAATAGGACCTTAGTTTAGTTAAGGTGTGTCTCCGGCATTTTGGTCATAGTCTAGGGGATACTTGTGCGTTTTCCCTTATTAATATTCCGAGTCCTTTTTGTGGTTCCTTTTTGTGCATCTTGGTTTAGTATGGGATTTGGGCAAGAGTGTTATATTATATTGAGATACTAAGTGTTCATAATAATTTATCATACTGTTTGAGTACTTATTTATTTCGGCAAATGTTGTGAATTAATGGTTAAGGTATGTGAGTTGGGATTACATGTCAGGTGGTGTGTGTTTGCTGCCAATCACGTCAAAGGGAGTACTTTGGAACGTGTTATAAACCAAAAAAGTTCACTTCTAAAGTAGTAAACACTTTTCAACAAACTCCCTAATTAGTAAGAACTAGTGAACTTAATCGCGCTTCACGTGATCAGAAATTGCTCGTTAAATTTGTCATAATTAATTTTTTGAAAAGTTGAGTACTAAATATATTTCTAAAGATTCTTTATAGTCTTTAATCGAAATATATCAAATTTTAAGTCTTAATTAATTTTATTATTAGTACTTAAATTTTATACCTTTTGTAATTTGAAATTGCTTAAGAATTTTTGAAATTATGAAAAAACATCCTAAATTTATTCTCTTTATTTTTATAAGAAAAGTAAATTTAATGTAATAAGTTGTGAACTCTTTATGAAATTTTAATTTAATTTAATTTAATAATATAATAAGCTTAATGTAAATATAGTTTTTTCTAATATCTATTCTTTTCCTTCAAAAGTTATTATTCTTTCCTTTTGTAATGATTTTGTTTTTGTATCTTTCACTAATCTTAGATTATGAAATGTTTGTAAATCATTTTCTATCTTGACTAATTATACTACGATTATAACATATTGCCTATTATTAACATAAAAATGAATAGATCGAAAGATAAATAGTCTCAATTACGCAAAGAATATAAAGTATTCAAATAAATTAAACTCAAATATATATGTATTAACTAAATACAACTTTAAACTTACCTATATTTTAGTTACTATCTCAAAATTATTCTAAAAGGTAAAAAGAAATAAAAATTGTTGAATTTCCTAAACCTCAAAATTGATTTCATTATTCACAATAAAATATATACAATGTTGAACAATAGAAAACACCTTGAAGGATAATGAACAAAACGATTCAAGTCTCCAAAGTTAAAAATAATTTACCTGAAATTTCAATAATATTATTTAGTGTAGGAATAAATTATAATTAGATAAATAAGTCAAAGAATCCTTATTGGAGTACCAAAGAAATTAGAATAAATTAAACTTAAACAAATAAATAGAATAATCTTTGTAGGAATACCAAATAAAATTATCCTAGCCTCTAATTATTCAATTTGTACACACTCTCAATGTTCACTACACCATTGAAGATTAATGGACATAAACATTAATTAGGGATTCCTTTTCCTAGCGAGTTTATCAAACTTAAACTTAAATCCCTAAATATTGTCATATGTTCATCTTGTCTTCCATTATAAACAATAAAGATTATTTACAAACAAAGAAAATGATGCGCAAAATAATAAGTACAGTAAAATCACCAATAATGAGGAAAAAAGCAACAAAACAAAAAAAAAAAAAAAAAAAAAATTGTAAATAAACGACATCAAACAAACTGAAATGAAAAGAGTAACATGAGTGAAATATTGTACTCATCAAGATTGAATTTGAATTTCAAAATTGTCATATACCCGTCTTCTCTTCTACACTGTTAAGTCTTAACAATAGAAGTTAGTCACAAATAATCTATATATTATAAAATTAGACATATTCAAAGTGATGTACCTTGGTAACACAAATTAGATATTGTTTTCATTGAATTTGAATCCCCAAAATTTTCATATGCTCATCTTATCTTCCACATTGTAGAAGTTAGTAACAAATAAACTATATATTATAAAATTAGACATAACCAAAGTGATATACTTTAGTATAAATATAATGGAAAAAGGAAAAATAAAATAAAAAATTTCTTGCATTGGTGAAGATGACATGGTTTTAGTATTTATAGTAATCAATAAACTTTTAACTATTGAATAATATAAATTAAAAAAGTAATGGAGTAATCAATACGTACTTGTAACTTATATTGATAATTAGTGTCTTAATTGTAATTTAGTAATACTTTTAAGAAGGAATAGAGAAAAGTTTAAATATTTAGGAAGGGTATACTGTAACGTATATATACCTAAAATAATAAAGGAATTTGAAGAAATCTTACGCTAATAAAAGAATCAGGTTCTTGTAATTCTTTCACAACACAATAAAACAAAGATTTATCGTGGAAACCTCCCTAACTCAAGGAAGGAAAAAACCACACCGAAGTTTTATATGAATTCAAGATTTACAACTCAGTTAATCAATGAATCTAACTCAAAACTTCTACCCTTTTCGATTAACTATAATTGAAAACTCTCCACTCACCAAGAAGTCAAACTTGCTTCTTGTTTACAAAAACTCTCAACTCTTCTTAACTCTAACCACCCAAGAAGTCAAACCCACTTCTTGTTTAAAATTCTCACAACCTCTCTCCCAAGAAGTCAAACCCACTTCTTGTTACAATTCTCTCAAGACTCTACTCCCAAGTAGTCAAACCCACTTCTTGTTACACAATCTAGAAATTATTACAACTCAAGAATAAACCTAGAACAAATCAACAAACACTAATAACCCTACACTTTAATTGATCAGACTTCAACATTCAATAGTTCAGAGTAGAACAGATTTCGTGAACCTGGTCCTTACGTTGCTGTGATGAAGGTGAATCTGGTCCTTACGTTATTGTGAAGAAGGCATGTGTTTTTTCTCCAGTAACTACTGCTCTCAAGATGATATATTTCGTGAATATGCAATAGGGCTTTTCTGGAAAATTCTCTCGATTTGTGTTTATGCAAAGACGTTTTTTTCCTTCAACTTCTTGATCCTTTTATAGAGTTTGATTTGCCTTCAACTTCTACAAGGAAAGGAATTACAAATCCTTTTCCTTCTTGAATTTGTCTATATTTACTTCTTTTCTTATTTGACTTGAATTGTAACTTCTTTATTTCTTTCTTATTTGACTTGAATTGCTACTTCTTTATTTCTTTCTTATTTGACTTGAATTGCTACTTCTTTATTTCTTTCCATATTTGTATCCTTCTTTTTCTTCTTCTTTATTTCTGTATTTTTTCTTCATTGCCGCAAACCCTCATAATTGTACAAATCGTCTGCAATCACGTTTGAGAATCTGAATCACCTGATAGAGTACACATACGACAACAAGTAGTGAACCATGCCTTCACTTTATCACTCATCAAAACTACTTTATATGTCCTCCTACTTTCCAACATTTCCCCCCTTTTTGATGATGATAAACAACGATTTGTTACACATCAAGACTCTTTGTTAGTCATCAAAATTAAAACTCTTTGTCATCCATCAAAACTACAAACTTCATGTTTTCTCATTACCCAACAATTTCCCCTTTTTGATGATGACAAACTAAGCATATTATGTCTATCCACATTATATAATTTCTCCTTTTGGGCATCATTGAAAACCAATAACCAAAGAATTCGATTAACATTAAATGAATGCAATATCATTTTAACTCATGGCCACTTGGGCAACACTTTCAAGTACACTTCTGCTAACAATATACTAAGTTAATCTGAGAATATTAGTCATCTTAAACTCACACACAATCAAGATCTTCAATGAGAAACAGAATGAACAAATATGTATCAGTTTAAGCCCTCAGAGCCCTAAATCAAAAGCATATGATATCATGAGTATGAGACAGACATAAGCACATCAACGAGTCAGAGAATCTAAAAATTGAGGAATAGGATTGGGACAATGATTACTAAGGTGAGGAAGAAAGGGATGTTTACTGCCATTAATAATTTTTTTTTCCAGTATGCCCATTGTGCACCCGCTCCTTCGTTCTGATCAGTTTTCTTAGAATGTGAAATTTCATCAAGAGAAACATGAGGTACATCATCAATTTTTTTTCTTTTAAACTCTACTCCATAACATTTTCATTCCTCCATGATTTTTTTTATAGCCTTTTTCTTGATGACATTTTGAAGGAGTACCAATTACAAGTAAGAGATTCACCACATTTTGGTGCACAAAGAGATGTGTTTATCAATAATGAAAGCAAGCAACAATTTATTTCTATTAAGATTTATTCCCCCTGAGATATAGACAGGTTATACACTTGGAATGGATGAATATCAATTTGGAGTTTATGAACCTGGTTCAGAAGTGAGAGGTAAAGCAAGGTTCCCCCTGAAATAAAGCATGAGTGGCTTGAAGACTAATGTTTTCATCATTAGAACGGTTGGGGATTGAATGATGCTTATTGTCAAAGAGGGTTCTTGGTGTTTTTATAAGATTTGAATTTTTGATGATCGATCAAGTTCACTAGTGCTTATGTTTGACCCAAACTCAGGAAATTCATGCATTGAAAAAGGATGGTACATACCTGAGTATTATAGAGAAACCAGGTTCCCCCTTTTTGTGTTCCTCAATGATTTACTTAATGGTGTTAGTAAAGAGTAGAGATAATATACGCAGACTTTCTAAACATTGTTTGAGATGTGACTGGAGTGTGTACCTGTTAATGTACGAGGTTGAGTTAGCAGATATTCATCGTATAATTTCTCAAGCATAAGATTATTCGTTTACTAGCCAATTACTAAAGGAAATCATGATAATGCATCAACTTATTTCGATAAGACCATGTTTTGACTGATTTTTCTCAAGTTCTTCACAATAAAGGCCTTCATGAGTATATCGCATCATCATATTCTCCCAGATCAAATTAATCACAAGCTGAGTCACAGAGAACCAACCCTTGTCAATTTTCAATACCTTCCGATGAATAACAAGGACCAGGTTCACACAACGAAGTTCCCCCTGAAAGTGTACCATACTCTAACTGTTTCGATTGCTCTATTATTACCCTATCTCCAAGACCACATGTTAGTACAGTAGTTCATCTTTCAGGTGCATCAATGATTGTTAGATGTGAACCAGGTTCATATGCAATTTTCCCTAAATTTGCATCATCAAAGATATTTGATATCATGTCACTTTCTTCAACCTTTTTTTTTATCTTATTCTTTCATTTTTCTCATTCTTTTGAAGGACTAAACTGCTGCCTTGAAAATCAAAGAGCAAGAGGAAATTTTCTATCATTTTTAGCACCTATTTGGAGCATGCATTATTCATGTACCAAATTGACCTTTTCCCTCTCACCTTCACCTGAAACACTAGTCAAAGATTAGTCTTGGGAACCCAGATTAGCTTGAGCCCCTCTATGTAAGTAAAATGATGAATAAGATTTCTTCTAGCCCATAAAGGCAAATTAGAAAACCTTTTATTTGGATCATTTATTTTTGGAACCAGGTTCTTAGCCGTGTCAGCCTTTTCCTTTTTGGTGAACTTAACATCTTTCTGAAAAGCCTCAAATAGAGCTTTACATTGATTCTTTAAATGACCTGATTTTCCACAATGAGTGCATAAACTTTTAGACATGTCAATAGTGTGTGCTACAAGATTATTCTGTTTTCTAAAACCTATCCACTTAGACTGGTGGTTTGCCTTTCTTGAATCTGAGTTAAAATTTCAGAGGACCTGGTCCATCTAAGATTTCGTTCCAAATCAAGTTTCGTATGATCAAGATTTTCTTGTAGCAACCTATTTCTTTCAATTATGGCATGACAATTAATGGTTAACAATTTTATTTTTTCTTCCAGAGCTAATTAAAGTTCATTAGCAGAGTTTTTGCCCTTGTGACTTAAATTTGAGGTCCGAATCTGTTCTTTTAATTTATTTTGAAGACATTGATTATTTTTCTCAAGATTGTCGTTTTCTTCTCTTAAAGATGCATAATTTTCCATAATTTTTTCTCTTTCAGAATTGATTGACTGATATGCATCTATAAGAGTATTCAATAGGGCCTCTAGTTCTTTTTAGAATATGAATCAATATTTTCTTTAATGTGATGAAAACTTACCTTGCTTTGTTTGTCATCTTCTTCATCATCTTCAGAATCTGTTTCAGCAATGAGTGCAAGAAAATCATATTTATTTGATTGTTCTATTGCAAGTAGTGATTGATTTTTGAACCCTCCATCCTCAGATTCTTCTTTTGATAAGTCCCCCATAGCGGCAAAGACTCTTTTCATTGAAAGATCAACTTCTTGATTGGTCATTAACGCAATGTTTTCGTCCTCAAAATCTTCTGGTGTTATGCCAGTAAGAACCAGGTTCTTCTCTTTTCTTTTGCCTCCAATATTCTTTTTTGTTTTTTCTTGAGTTCATAGGTCATGAGATTTCCAATGAGTTTATCCATAGCTAAATTATCTAGATCACGTGCTTCAGTAATGGCTTCTACTTTGATTTTCCAAGATTTTGGAAGAACACTCTAAAGTTTTCTGACTGCCTTCCCATTGGGAATTATTTCACCTAGTGAGTAGATTTCATTAATGATAGCAGTGAACCTGGTGTGCATTTCTTGGATTGTTTCACCTTCTGCCATTCGAAACAGTTCGTATTGTCTGTTCAAGTTATCTATTTTAGACTTCTTTACCTGAGTTGTTCCTTCATGCGCAGTTGAAAAGTTTCCCATATTGCTTTTGCATCTGGACATGATGATATTCGATTGTATTCGTCTGGACCTATTCCGCATATTAAGATCTTTGTTGCTTTAGCATTGTTCTGAATTGCATGTTTATCTGCAACATTCCATTCTTTCCTATCCTTTGGTACTTGAGTGGTTCCATCAGTTCCATTCTTCATGGGTATGGTTGGACCGTCCAACACGACTCCCCATAGGTCTGGATTTTCTCCTAGTAAGTGATCCATCATGCGGTTCTTCCACCATACATAATACTTTCCATTAAACAGTGGTGGTCGAGTTTGAGAAGCTCCTTCTCGTGGTGTAGGTGGTGCATCCATGGATCTTTTTCAAGATGTTATTCTTTTAATGAAAAGACCTGCTCTGATACCAATTGA
The DNA here is from genome assembly GCA_016801875.1 of Solanum sitiens. NCBI lineage: Eukaryota > Viridiplantae > Streptophyta > Magnoliopsida > Solanales > Solanaceae > Solanum > Solanum sitiens. The sequence continues at coordinate 555,035 of JABWTJ010000304.1, forward strand.
AGAAACCTTACCCTGATACAAGAACCAGGTTCTTGTAATTCTGTCGCAACACAATAAAATAAAGATTTATCGTGGAAACCTTCCTAACTCAAGGAAGGGAAAAACCACACCGAAGTTTATATTAATTCAAGATTTACAACTCAGTTAATCAATGAATCTAACTCTAAACTTCTACCCTTTTTGATTAACTATAATCGAAAACTCTCCACTCACCAAGAAGTCAAACTAGCTTCTTGTTTACAAAAACTCTCAACTCTTCTTAACTCTAACCACCCAAGAAGTCAAACCCACTTCTTGTTTACAATTCTCACAACCTCTCTCTCAAGAAGTCAAACCCACTTCTTGTTATAATTCTCTCAAGACTCTACTCCCAAGAAGTCAAACCCAATTCTTGTTATACAATCTAGGAATTATTACAACTCAATAATAAACCTAGAACAAATCAACAAATAACCCTAGACTTTAATTGATCAGACTTTAACATTCAATAGTTCAGAGTGGAACAGATTTCGTGAACCTGGTCCTTATGTTGCTGTGATGAAGGTGAACCTGATCTTTACGTTGCTGTGAAGAAGGCCTGCATTTTCTCCAGTAACTACTGCTCTCAAGATGATATATTTCGTGAATATGCAATAGCTATCGTTCTGACTTTGCTGGAAAATTCTCTCGATTTGTGTATATGCAAAGACGCTTTTTTCCTTCAACTTCTTGATCTTTTTATAGAGTTTGATTTGCCTTCAACTTCTACAAGGAAAGGAATTACAAATATTTTTCCTTATTTAATTTGTCTATATTTACTTCTTTCCTTATTTGACTTGAATTGTAACTTCTTTATGTATTTTCTTATTTGACTTGAATTGCTTGTTCTTTATTTCTTTCCTTATTTGACTTGAATTGCTACTTCTTTATTTCTTTCCTATTTGAATCCTTCTTTTTCTTCTTTATTTCTACATTTTTTCTTCGTTACCGCAAAAACTCATAATTGTACAGATCGTCTGCAATCACGTTTGAAAATCTGAATCACCTGATAGAGTACACATACTACAACAAGTAGTGAACCATGCCTTCACTTTATGAATCGTCAAAACTACTTTATATGTCCTCCTACTTCCCAACAGAATTAATGGAGGAATTTAAAGAGAAATGATCAATAGAGGGTATTTATTTAATATAACAAATATACCAAGATGAAAAAAAAGAAAAAAGGTTTTAAAAAAAAGAAAAAATATATAAATACTAATGCTGGCCTATGAGGACTGCCACATCAACACTTTAATATCCATATATATATATATATATATATATATATATATATATATATATATATTTGACATCTTCTCCTAAAGTAACAGACCTTTGAACTTTACTCTTGAATTAATAGAACTTTAACATCTATTCTGGAAGTGGTAAAATTTTCAAAATACATGCTCCAAAGAGTAAACCTGCCAAATTTTCTCCTAAAGAGAAAATAATTTGAAAACTATATGAGAAATACTCTGAAGCGATGTCTGCTTCAGCAAAATAATCAGATGAATTTTGTATTTCAAACATATTAAAGTAATCAAATTTCATTCTTCGTAGTGAATGAATGAAATATCGCAACTTCTCTTGATGAGAAAAAATAATAAAGGATGTACATGTCATTTTTGTGGATTGAAATTCATTTCAATATGTACATGTAGTACATAGATACATCTTGATTAACTTTATTAAAGTATCAATATAAGGAGGAAGAAAATAAATCTTGTGAAATTATTTCTACGGTATGATTTATTAATTTCCTTTAAGGAAATAAAAATTTCTAGATTTTCCTAAAGGAAGTGAAACCTATATAAAACTATTTCTTTGATAAAAAGTATTCGATGCTAATCATGAACAATTTTTTAAACTTGAAACTATGCATATTAACTATTCAACATATATTGAAGAACTAACAGATTCTTTGAATTTTTTTTTGTTCTCATGATAAGTTTATTAGACCAACTAATATTCAATCAAATCTCTAAAAATATAAAAAGTGAATATGGACATCTTTACCTCTTATGTGATATCGTAAATAGATGCATACATATATAAGATGATCTCATGTGCATTTATTGTCAACGTGCATTTTGAAATTCACAAAGTTTTTGTTCGTGTTAAGAGCATAATTTCCAAAATGAGTAATCAAGACAATTCATCCTAATAAAGTTGTGATATCTGAGCTAGTTTGACACTGAATACCTCTAATAAATAGTTGAACCATTGCTTAAGAGAATAATTTTTTTTGTGTTGGTCATTGAAACGATATATTTGTATACAACAACGCTTCTATGAATCAAACCAACAAATTAATACTAGGGTGTGCTTGGTATGGAGGAAACCATTTTCCGAAAAATATTATTCAATTTTTCTATGTTTGGTTGGTCATAATGTTTGGAAAATTTATTTTCTAGAAAAACAGGTTTCCTTAAAAACGAGGACAATAACTTCACTAATGGAAGTAGGCAAAAAAGTTGCATAAGTGAAATTCTAAGTTTATTTTCTCCTTCACCCACTCAACCCCCATCCCTTTACCATTTCATCACACACTAATTTTCCCACTACTCTCAATTTGTTTAGGTCGGAAACAGATAATGTTTCATCTAGTAGATTGTGATGTGCGGTATATAATTAAAATATAGACCATCATTCACAATTATTCTACAATAAATACTATATCTAAACATATGGTTAATAGTATAGATTCCAACAATTGTGTACTTAGATTTTTAGCCATTACGATTGTTATAATATATTAGATATAAATGCATGGTTAATAGTATATAGCCTAACAATTTCTCACTAAGATATTTAATCTTTTAAATTGTTAGAATACTATTTCTAAACACATGATCAATAGTTTATACCCTAACATGTTGGTCCAATAAGGTTACACTTGTCAAGATACATGATGCATTATTCATTTGAAAAGCATTTCTACACCACAATGATTAAATAAATGTAGAATTTAGATTCTTCAGTATTACACAATATTGTGCGTTATATAGTATCAGATTGGGCCATAATTTTATATCCGTTCACAATGCGACATAATTTACTCAGATCTCCTCAATTTATTATTTACACATACCTAATGCTCTCATTAGGTTTCATAAGTCGTAGGCTTATCAAGATTACATTGTCTACTAATTATGATATTTGTTTTCTCTTTCTAGCAATTATCGCAACTGGAACCGACTCTTTTATCATGCTTTATGTATATTGTAGAGTTTTTCCCTCTAACATATTTAATAGGAGCTTTTTGCAATTTAAATATAAGACTATTTTTGGGTCAACAAATTCTTGTAGAATTTGACTTCAATTGTCTTTTGAATGAGTATCGTACTAAAGATAATTCACAAAATATTTCCTTGTTTCTTATGTATATTTATTCATTTTTAACAGATCATATATTCATTTACGATGTCTGTTTACATATATAGTAGATGATTTAGTATATAGAGTTTAAGCTTATACACAAATGATTAAATCATCGGTGTTTAAGTATAAAGATTTTTGTTCACAATCTAAGATGAGAATTGGACATGGCATCGGTACCATTGTCGCACATGATTATATGTAGTTTATCTTGATTATGAGAATTATAAAGTTCTAATTTCTTATCCTAGTACATTTTGTATGTATTGAACGAAACTGAGTAGACGTAGTTTTTTTAGATGGACTGACAAAATATATTTTATAAATTATTAAATGTACTTATATACTTAATCCTGATATAATTATTATGATCTTTGTATGTTAATTATCGTTTTGATTTATTAAAGGTGAGATTCTAAGATGAGTCAACATACCTGGTAGATTGAATGATGATAATATATATTGGTAAAATAATAAGTTAGTTAACAGAATTCATGTCCCGATATAGAGAATGATGATATGCCTCTTTGAGAAGCGTAAAACTTTTTATAGTGTCAAACCTTACTAGTGAATTTATAAACCCAATACATGAAATAAGTGAAGCAGTGCTCTAAAGAAAATTGATCAGTGGATTATGTTCGTCAGTAATTATTTTATTGATTAGTATCTGTAATCTTAATGCAAAGAAATACATGTATTTAATGGAAATTTCGAAATATAAATAGAGGAGTGCAATTACAAATTTCTAGTGGAATGATTATTAACTAATTATGGTAATAATAATTCAAATTAAATATTTTAGATTATTTCCATAATAGGAAGCCTCGGTAATTATTTTGTTGTCCCTAACCTCCCTATATTTAACAAAGAACTTAGGATCTATTATAAAGGGAAAGAGAGAAGTATGTGTCTTTATCTATTCTATAGAAAGGAAGAAGTATGTGTCTTTCTCTATTCTAAGGCAATTGAGAAGTATATTACTTTTTTATTCTAAGGAAAGGTAGAAGGACATGACTTTTCTATTAGAAGGAAAGGGAGATGAGCATATCTTTTTCTATTCTAAAGGAAAGATATCATATTCCTTTTCCTTGAACTAGGAAAAAAACTATATAATAGAGATTCTTCTAACTCTTGAAAGAATATAACTTTTCTACAAAATACTTGCCAACCCAAGTAATAAGTAAGTTTGGAAGGTAAATTAGGTCAATATAGAAAAGCATAGAATTGTGGTCCAGTTTGTATACTAGCTTGTGGATTTACATGAATGTTCTAGCTTGTCGACTAGCATGTGGATTCAATTAGATATTTGCTGACGCTTCTATAGGTATTTTTGAAATTAAGTTCAAAAAGTTTATATGCTATAACAAGATTATACTTGTTCAAGCATAAATGATTTGTTGTCTATTATTCATGTAAGTTGTATGATTATGGTATGCTTCCGATGTGCATAGAGTTTTCCAACATAACAACCACACATTTAATATTGTCACTTGAAAAAATGTATATGGTAATTCTCAAAGAATTGAAACTAGCTAAAGAATTTATAAGTTTCTATAAACTTGTTCATGATCCTTATGGGAACATCAAATAAGGTGGATGTTACTGAATCACCATAGTGAATATTTATTGACAAAGAAAATAATAGTGACTTTGCTTACTTATGTGTTCTTATAAAGAAAACAACGTCGGGGATCGCTCTACTTGTTGTTATGTTGACGACATAAACCAACACTAATTTTCCTAAAAGCTTTGTCTATCACCTTTACACTTTTGTGATTATGCTTGAAAATAATACATTGGTAGTGTTCATGTAGTGTTGAAATTGAAGGCAATGTTATAGGTTCAACAAAAAAAACTTTATCTGTCAAAAATCAGATTATATTTTAGATTCATTTGTTTGGTCAATGAAGAAACTCTTTATAGTATAAAAAGTCCACGAAGAACTGTCTATTAAAGAACAATTATATTATATTGATTTTGTAAAGTTTATTTATTGGTTTTAAGGTTTTCTTCAATTTGATCTAAAACTAGTCCTAGATCACTATACTTGACTAACATAAGCCACTGTCGCATGAAATTAGGATAAGTACTGTTGGAATTTTGACCCCCAAAATTTGCCTAAGGAACAAGTTTATTCTATATGTTCCTTTGCAGATTAGCGCAGTTACGTTTTGTGAAGCAAATAAAATAATGACACAATATTTTATCGTTGAAAACCCCAACTCACAAGGGTAAAAACCACGACCCACACCTCTGTAGGATTTAACTCCACTTCATTAAAATTTGAACATCAACAAGAGTTTACAAGCCTACGTAGCCTAAGGAATTATAAACTCTAATTCCAAGCTAAGAATTTATAAACTCTAATTGCTAGCTACCCAAGACAAAAAACCGCAGGTTTAAGTATTCTACCGTCCATCAAGTTTCTCAAACTTGTTAGACGAATCCTACACACACAGTCGATTGTAATCAAAACTCTTAATCACAATCTTACAACTTTTTTCTCACAAATTGGCAACACTCGCAAGTAACTCTCAAAACTCTCTCAAACCTCTTGATCGTGTTTTGATCTTCTCTCTATGATAGTGCGAAATTTTTCTCAAGTGAAACTATCGCCCTATTTATTGATTTGGACTTGAATCAAAAACCTACTTCAACTAGAAATCCTACTTGTGCTCTGCTTCCTTTTTCTTTTTAAACTTAGAAGCTCACGCGTAGGATTCCTACATTATGCGGAACTCCTACTTCAACTCGAACTTGTCTTCGATGCATCTTCAACTCCATCTTCAACTTGAACTTAACTTTGCCGCATCAAAGCCTTGTAGAATTCAACTTGCATTCTTTAGCACTCCCACCTCAAATTATTTCCTTAACCAATTAGGAAATAGTTTTCGCCGCAACTTCAATTCGAACATTTTTGTCTATAACCAAACTCCACATGGACTTCTTTTTGTACTTTGCATTGAAAGGATACTTCTTACATGAATTTCCTTATTTAGCTTAGAAAACAGTCTGCCTTCTACACAGTTTTCCTTAATTAAATAAGAAAATATTTTTGAACGTTAATTCCTTTCACACTTGGTTTTGGTAAAACGAAATCCTATTCAAACTTGAATTCACTGAAACGTGTGTTAGTACTGTTTGTCCTTCTACACAACTTTCCTACTTTAAGTATGTTTCAAAATAAATTACTCGTACTTAATTTTCAGAATCCTTCTGCCAGTGATCTTCTTATACACCTTCTGCTAGTGATCTTCTTAAACACAGATCATGTCTGCTAAACTTGTTTCATGATGCAATCTTTGTCATTCTTCAAAATATACATATTCATGTGTACCTAACAAATTCCCCCTTTTTGATGATGACAAACCATTGCTTCTTGTGTGAATATATCAATCTGTGTTGTGTCAGTTTCTTAAAACTCAATACACAAAAAAAACGCATTAGAGGATCAAGTTAGACCAATTGGGTTATAAATATTACACAAGTATGCACTTCCCCTCTTAACATCATAAAACATTGTGAAGGAATACACCACACTAAGAGAAACAAAATCGATACTCATGTCCATTAAGGCTATCACCTACACAAACACTTAAAAATCAAGAAATCAGTTAGCTATAGCAAAGCATTTGCGCAAACATAGGCGATAGACATGAACCAGAAACTCAAACCCAACATTAGCATTAATGAAGAAGCATATATACCATAAATGTAATCAAAATTAAAGATAAAATCAAGTACTTGTAATGAGAAAAAAAATTGGAAAGTCAAAGGCTAGAGTGGATTAGTTATATAAAAAATCGGGCATGAGAGGATAACTTGAAGTCATTTTTCAGCAAAAAAAAATAAATATCTTTTGGATTAAAAAATTTAACAGCCTTCTAAATTTTAAAGGTAGTCTTGGTCTGTGCAAACTCAATTCCTTTTATTTTTTAAAATAATTGTTCAATCAATTGTGTTCCCTCTACAAAACCAATAGTTCACTCATCTTTAATTTCAATAGAATCAGTAAGAAGAACAAGTTTTCTTGAACAACATTTGTAGAGGAACACGTTGTCTCAATCTGTTCCCTGTACATGGTACTATTAGATGCAGCACCAACCATATTTTTTTCATCAATCCTAAGCCCTAGTTTATATGATTTCCAATAGAAGAACTAGGTTCAAAAGATGGGTTTCTCATTGATCCCCCCTCACTAGATGCACCCAAGTTGAGCCTAACAACTGAACTTTGTTCAAGTGTAGGGTCCCCAAAATATTCCCCCTCACAAGGTACATCCTCCAAAACTTCCTCAGTAATTTTAGACACACCCAATGCAGATTCCCCCTAATAACAAGCACAATCTACTTTCTACACCACACCTTATATTTTATAAGGCACCAAAGTAGAGGTGTCATCTACTAAAGTCACCTCAACCATAGACTATCACACATGATAAGTCTTGAAGTATTAGTTTTTAAGAAGATATTTGTTTAGTAGTATTGATGACATGAATATATCTTTTAGGAGAAGTAGAAGGAAGAGATTCAAGTGCATTGATTTTATATTTAACTAGGTAAACTAACCCCGCTTCGCGTGGTGGTAAACTAACCCCGCTTCGCGTGGTGGTAAACTAACCCCGCTTCGCGTGGTGGTAAACTTCATCTATTAACTTACATCTCTTTTGATTTTAATGAAATAAAATATGACCATTTGAATTTACATCTCAGCAAGTCCTTCAAAATCATTGATGGTACTAATTTGCATTGTCAAAAGACATTTTTACTTCTTTTGGTTTCGAGCAGTACATTCAAAACATGTAAAGCTTAGCGATTTTTAATATAACATAATAAAAATGTTTATTTATGTTGGGTCTGACTAATTGGATCCATGAAAATAGACATTTTAACATCAATACAATATGCATTATGTTTGTGAACTTTATTTGATAGTATATAAGAATATTATAACACTGCCGTCATTATTTTTTTGCGGGATCATATATAGACATACACTTATGTAAAATTATACTCTTGTAATGTATATAATTTTTTATTAAGTAGCAAATGAATGTTTAAAAATGTGGTAAAGCACTGGTTATCTTAATTATTTTCAAATATAATCGAAAATACCATTTGCTAGAAATATTTCAATTAATACTTTGAAAATGCAAGTATTTTCTATTCTCACTTACTAAAATACTTTGTTTACCTCAAATATTTTCGCTATCTTCCTCTATATTAGATATGAGTGAATTTGGAAATATTGTCCTTAATTTAATACACAAATACTTGAGCGTGGTTGCATACGTGAAAATGATGAAGACTACTCTACCGGATGAAACATCTTTAATTTACAAAAGTTTGTCAATATGTTATATTCTTAGTCTATTTGGTTTAACTGTTTTGAGAAGAGAGATATTGAATAACTGTAATTTTATTTGAACTTGAAACATAAATAGGAAAAAACCTGAAAACAAAACTAAACAATTATTAATTAGTTATATAAAATAATCCTACGATATGTGAATTCACCTATTATGCGGACAGTCTGCCCTCACAAATTAATGAGATTCGAACATTGTAACTTTATTTATAACAAAGACTACAAAAGAGCAAACAAATATCCAACTACCCTTCATCGTTTGAACACTGGACAAAGAGGAAATAACAGATCATTTTTTTACCTGTCTTACAATTGTAAAAGATAATTCAAAGTAAATAGGCAATACGTCACTCGAGGATAGTAAAATTGTCAAGCTTCATGCAATGTGGCTATGCAATCAAATTTTATAGGTTCAAGTGCACTACTTCAAATTCCTTGAATATGTCAGCTTAAATGCCAACCACTATTTCCTTGCCCTTCATTTCTTTTTGCATGTTATCTTGCTTGATTGTCTCAAATTACATCTGACCACAACGATCCCATGCTTTTCCAAGTCCCACACTACGGACTGAAAAATCACTTGTCAACCAAAACAATCTGCCTTCACAATTCAATGACGCTGTAACAGTAAAAATTCATATAGAGCAAAAGTTATAATAGAGTAAGCAAACTGAGAAACTCCAAATATTCTTCTTTCACTACGTATGCATGTTTATAGACTTTCTAATGATCATTATTAATTTTACCCATGATGGTTATATTTTTGACTTGGTACACCATTTCACGTAAATGTATCTTGTATGGCCAAAGAAAACGCAAAATGTATGGGATATACGTCGTCTCATCTGACAATTATATAACATACATTCTGGAATACTTATTCTAAAAGTTGAGATTCCCTCTCGCTGAAGCTGATTATTATCAACATATTATATTAGATTCGCAAGCAAAATTACAAAAAAAAGAACATTGACAAGGAGGGAATGAAACCACTTCTCGTCTCCTACACTTCGAAACACCTAAAAGCTAGATAATTTGTAGCAATGCAAAAAAATTGAAAATGAAAATTGCATAAATTTAATCAGACCTATAGCAAATCATGTAATGAACTCTAGTTTACTCTTCGATTTCAAAACATCATTGTAATATTGTGGAATAGTTGTGAGTTTATTAGGGTACATTTTATATTGAAAGTAGAGGATAAAAAAATATAAACTACTTTGTAGATGAGTCATAAATATGATAAATAATAAAAACCTGCATATATTTTTATTGCAAAAACAATTATTTGGAGACAGACTCTCTGCAACCCGAAATTCCGCTCACCAAAAAATGATTTCTACTTACTAAAAATAAAAGCTACTCAATTGATGAAGGGCGAAGATCCCGGCTACCCTGAATAATAGTTGTAAAGAAAAATAGATAAGGTAGTAGGTATTTTATTGACTAAAAGAATAAACCTTTAAGATTTTGATTGTACATTCATTTTTCTTTTTTGAAAACATATGAGACTTTGACCTATAAGTAAAGGAAAAAGTCTGTGTAAATTTACATAGAGAATGAACATGGTGGAAATTTGCCTAAAGAATCAGCATAAAATTATCCACGCTTCCGGAGGGAACTTAATAATACTTAAAATCTATCGGTCACTAAAACTCAAACACTATATTATCTTACATAAAAGATTAATAATGTAAAGGAAAATGAAAATTATTATATCTTATCATTTAAACTTAATTACATATGCATAAATTAATGACGGTAAAATACATACCAAGATCTCTAACTTAAGCAATTACGTCACTGAGCCACTTAACCTGAGCAATGTACACAAATATAGAATTGTGAAGAAGAAAAAAAAAGAAAAAGAGGTTCAAAATTTTTGTTGTTTTAAAATGAGAGGAAACACCTCTATTTATTAAAAATAAATGGTAGTGTGAACAAATATTTATTGTGCCTTATCAGAAAGATTATGACTATTTGGAAAAGTTGCAACCCTTTAAAAAGGTCACAACCTTTCATAAAAGTCACAACTAACTCTTTATTAAAGTTGCAACTTTTTATAAAAGTCACAACTTCTCATAAAAGTTACAACTCTTCATTAAAGTAGCAACTATTCATAAAAGTCACATCATTTCATGAAAGAAGATGACTATTTATTGGGTAAGTCTTCATAAAAGACGTAACTCTTCACAAAAGTCACATTTTTTCATTAAAGTCACATATTTTCAAGAAAGGAGAAGGTTATTTTTGTAAATAAATATATTTAAAAGGAAATTCTAACTTGTGGTGGCACCACGTAGGCGGTCCTAGGGTTCTCTTTTATATAAATATATGATTATGAATAATTGTAGTGCACATACCTTTGATCTCTTGATAATGCTGAATTTTGCTTCAATTTTACTAAGTCTCTCTACCATGACAGATGCAAATACAATATTATAGAGCATAAGTAGCATGACTTGAAAAGTGGTGTAGCGACATACAACTTAATGTACAAACTAAGCATAAAATTCAATATTTGAGGGTAGTATGCATAATGTTCATTAGTCAATGAGGGATACTCATATAATCTAAATCATCCCCAAGTTCCAACACGTTCCTTTAAAGGTGTTTCTTTGGTCTTGCATACTTTCCACCTTCTTTGATTTGACCAAAAAGAATTTTCACCACAAAAACTAAGATTCAATCATTTTCTTCGACAAGTGAGAGGAATTTCTAGTTTCAATCATGTGTCTCAAGCAGCAACTATTCATATAGGATGTTGTTGTCCCTGCAAATTCAAATGTTAGATTTATGAACCAATACTAGATTGGGCCCTTTGTATTGATAAAAAGGTTGAATTAGATCTCTATTAATCCATATTGGTAAAACATTTTTTGATTTTTTCTTTTGCCCCAACCTGTTCCTTTGATGTGATTACTTTCTTTTAATATGGTTGATTTTTCTATTCGAGGTAGTCTTGAAGTTCTTATTCATATGAGTTGTAACTATTGGGAAGGTACCCACTGAGTGACCACTATTACCATAATGTGTGCATAGATAAGAGGTTTTCTTAGGGACTTCTTTAACAAAACCTATTCCACCTTTAGTGTTATGTGTTCTATTACTGAGTTGAGTCACAATCATTGAAGATTGAGTACATTTATTTTCCCTCTCAGGCTCATACTTAGTTCTAGCTAGGTCAATATTTGTTCTTCTAGATTTTTCCCTTTCAGAAGATAGTTCATTTTTTAACCTCATTAGATCTTGTTCACATCTGATTTGGTCACTACTAATTTTTTCTTTATCAATCCCAGTAACACTTTGTTTCAAAATTAAGATTTGAGAGCCAAAGTGCAGGAATCAAGTTGTTGTACCTGTTCCTTTAGGAGTTGATTTTCTTTTTTGAGATCAGAATTAACTTTTTCAAGCTCAATATATTCAAATTTTAAACTGGTCAAGGAAGTCAATACTTGATCTCTATTTTCATTCCACTCTTGAAGGTTATCCAAGAGAGTTAGAATAAAGGAAGATAACTTTTTCTTTGAAAAATCTTTTAGTTTATTTTTAAGGTAAAAAAGATTTACCTCTCTTTTCTCAATGTCTGATTCAGATTCTGGTTCCGATTCCTCCATAGTCATCAAAACAACATCTTCTGTATCATTTTCAATTGAGTTGTCTAAACATGTTCCCCAATCAATAGTAATGTCAGTTTCTTTTTCTTTGATCGGGGAAGTTTCTTCATGTGCATTGACCAATGTATCCCAAATTTGTTTCGCTGTAGTACAACCAGAGATGCGATTAAACTTATCTGGTCCAAGTTCACATACAAGGATATACTTAGCTTTTCTTTGCAAGCATTCTATAATCAGTTTCTCCATATTGTGCCTTGGGCTTTGGAATGCCTTTCCCTTCGTCATCCTTCATCATAGGAATAAAGGGACCATTAATAACTGTCATCCATAATTCATTATCTTAGGCTTGTAGAAAATCCTCCATTCTCGCCTTCCACCATGCATAGTAATGCCCATTGAATAGTGGTGGTATGTTGATGTGTTGACCTTCACCGTGTCCGAGAGGAGGTGCAGAATTCATAATGATCTTATCTTGAGTTATTAGAACTTCGAAGATAACCTTCTCTGATACCAATTGTTGAAATACTGACCCCCAAATATTTTCTAAGGAACAAGTTTATTCTATATGTTCCTTTGCAGATTACAACAGTTACGTTTTATGAAGAAAAAACAATAATGACACAATATTTTATCGCGGAAAACCCCAAGTCACAAGGATAAAAACCATGACCTACAGATTTAACTCCATTCATTAAACTTTGAACATCAACAACAGATTACAAGCCTATGTAACCTAAGGAATTATAAACTCTAATTCCAAGCTAAGAAATTATAAACTCTAATTCCTAGCTACCCAAGACAAAAAACCCACATGTCTAAGTCTTCTACTGTCCGTCAGGTTTCTCAAACTTGTTAGACGAATCCTACACACACACTCGATTGTAATCAAAACTCTTAATCAAAATCTTACAACTTTTTCCTCACAAATTGTCAACACTCGCATGTAACTCTCAAAACTCTCTCAAACCTCTTGATCGTGTTTTGATCTTCTCTCTATGTAAGTGCGAAATTTTTCTCAAGCGAAATTATCGCCCTATTTATAGATTTGGACTTGAATCCAAAACATATTTCAACTAGAAATCCTACTTGTGTTGTGCTTCCTTTTTCTCTTGAAACATAGAAGCTCACGCGTAGGTTTTCTACATTGTGCGGAACTCACAGTTCAACTCGATCTTGTCTCCGCCCCATCTTCAATTCCTTCTTTAACTTGAACTTAACTTTGACGCATCAAAGCCTTGTAGAATTCAACTTGGATTCTTTATCATTGTCGCCTCAAATTATTTCCTTAACCAAGTAGGAAATAGTTTTCGCCGCAACTTCAACTCGAACATTTTTGTCTTTAACCAAACTCGACATGGACTTCTTTTTGTACTTTGCATTGAAAGGATACTTCTTACATGATTTTCCTTATTTAGCTTCGGAAAACAGTCTGCCTTCTACACAGTATTCCTTAATTAATTAAGAAAACATTTTTGAACAATAATTCCTTTCACGCTTGGTTTCACTAAAATGTGTAATCTTATTTAAACTTGAATTTGCTGAAACGTGTGTTAGTACTGCCTTTTCTTCTACGCAACTTTCCTACTTTAAGTATGTTTCCAAATAAATTACTCGTTGTACTTAATTTTCAGAATCCTTCTGCCAGTGATCTTCTTAAACACCTTCTGCCAGTGATCTTCTTAAACACAGATCACGTCTGCTAAACTTGTTTCATGATGCAATCTTTGTCATTCTTAAAAATAATGTTTTCCCTATTTGGTCTATCATCACTTGTCCATGAAAAGTTCATGTCCTTAGCTTGACGTCAAATATCCCTAGGACCTTCACTATTCTGTATATTCATCCGATACGTCATTCTTTATTAAAATCTACAAGCAATGTCTCCACCTTTATAATATAAGGTTCACTTTTATCTAATCTCTCCTTTACTATTACTCAACATCCGATAAAATGCTCAAAATAGTCCACTATCTTTGGACTTAGGCCAAGACTTATGAGCACTAATACATGAGACATAACGATGATTGAAGGTAGTGAAAGAGTTGAGTTAGACGTAAAATTCATTAACAGGAATTATATCAAGGACCTAAATTCTCTCAGCAAATATTTTTGATGTAGGAAGCCCCTATATAAAAAGTTGAATTAAAAAATGTCCTTGCAAATATTTATGATGTAGGAAGCCCCTATATAAAAAGTTGAATAAAAATATGTCCTTGTAAAGTCATAATATTTATGGATAAAATGTAAATCCACACTAATATATATATATATATATATATATATATATATATATATATATATATATATATATGCGTGTGTGTGTGTTGTGGATTTTAAAAGGTGTAAATGTAAAATTAAGAGTTACGATTTTTATAAAGAGTTGCAAGTTTTATAAAAATTTGCAATTTTTATGTAAACTTGTGACTTTTATGAAAGGTTGTGACCTTTCTGAAAGATTGTGAATTTTCCAATGTTTTGTGACCTTTTCGGTAAGGCACAATGCTACCCTTTGTCTATTATAAATTGAGGAATTTGCTTTCATTTTAGTATAATGATTTTTTCTGGAGTGTACTTTACTATCGTTGAGTGGTTCGCTTACACCGTGATTTTTGGTACAGATACACCGGTAGTGAGATTGTTCTATCATGGGAGGATATATTACATTGACTTCGGGTACTTGGGGGGGAACATTGTGCATTCATAGGCTCAATTTTCTTTCTTGGAGAAAAATATTTTTATATTGTTTCTAATATTTTTCTTATTTTATTCTCCTTACAAGCTTTAATTTTCTAGTTTGAAAATAATGTTCAAACTTCGTTGTTTCTTACCAAGTTCTTCAAAGTTTTATTCGAAATATCTTAGGAATACAAGATGAACAACTATCTTAAAGAAATTATTATATTATTAGTATTTTTTATATTGTTATGATTGAGAGAAATAGATAATGGAAGTAGAAGATTAATGTATTTCTTCTTCAGAATTCGGTGCTCTGTTAGCAAGGTCGAAATGAGAATGTACAAAACGAATTGGTGGTATTAGGATCAAAGATTACACCAAGTAAGCTTCTTCTTATTTATCTAAGGAGAAAAATAGTTTCTAAAAGTTAACGATTTTGATATTTATCATGTATTTCATTGGAAGATCTGCAAACCATATGGTTTTTTGAATGAATTTTCCTTTCAAAAGTGTGACCTCTAAAACTCATTAGTTTGCAGAATGAAAGATGCACATTTTTGTTTGACAAAATAGTATGTCAAAATGTTATAGTTGCAAGGCTATTTGAAAAGAAAAACATATATATGTGATAATCTATAAATATGTTCAATTCGGTTTGGAGACTAAAACAAACTTTTGTAGTTTTGTACTTCATGTGAAATCCGATTGTGTCTATTTTTGTAGACTAAAAACTTTTGTAGCTTTCTACTCTAGATAAGTTAGACTATGCAATTGGCTTGAAGAGTTTAAAATTTCATATAATAAGTCAATGTTGTACATCAAATTTTCTATAAACTTCATTGTTATATAGAATCAAATTGTACGATATGTTTTTCTTTATTGTTAGTATTTAAATACTAAGTGGTATTTCTATTTGTGATAGAGGAAAAATACCAATTACTTAGAGTATGTGATTTCATGCCTCTATGGAATGAAGTTTGATATTGTGTAAAAATTATCAAATGGAATTGAAGCACTATAATTCTTTTGTAGAATAATATTTTGAAAAGTGGATTAATGTTATCAATGACACTTTGATAGCATGAGAAAAAAATATGTGGAAAAACTATTTTCAAATACTTGAAAATATTTTTTGAGATCATATTTAAAATTTGGGGGGGGGGTTGTTTTCTTATGACAAATATAAAATTAGACTTAATGCCTAATTTAAATATGGAGCACAAAATATGAAATTCAATGATACTTTTGTATTATGTTAGACCAACAAAATTCTTGGAATATATTTGATATTGAACTCGTTGAGTTTCTCGTTTACGAGTATATGGTATGGCTAGTACGAAACTACCAAATTTATGTGTACTTGTTCAAAATTATTGAGTTCTTTTATGGAAAAAGTCACTTAAAATATTGTGATTTTTCATGAAAAGATATGTATATTAAATATAACTATTTGTAAAGACATGAATATTGATGAATAGTCATTTGTCATGCCTTCTAAAAGAAGCATTTGGACTATATTGTCTTTATTATACCCGATGAAACTTTATTCATGTGTAGTATTATAACAATCAAATTAAATGTTATGAAAATGTCCTTCCGAAAAGGGCATTTGACAAGGTGATGACTCTAAATAGTGTTTGTATCATATAAAACTTCTGACTTGTTTGAGTGAAACTGTTTGTGACATAAACACTTGAAGCATGTCAATTACAAAACTTTGTAAGGAAAACTGATGACCTTAGATTTTTTCTCATTTTGAGTGTAATAAATAAAAATATAAAGTTTGTGTGAAATCTAAGTATACTTAATATTTTTAAAAATCTGTTGAAAGGAATTCTAATCCCTTAGAATTGATTTACACTGACATTTGTGATATGAAGTCAAAACCACTGTGTGGTGGGAAAAAGTATCTCATAATTTATTGACAATTGTAGTAGAAACGACTATATCGATTTGCTTAATGATAAGGAGTAAGCAATAGAAATGCCTAGACAAAATAATTTTGAAGTTGAAAATCATTTGTCAAAAATATAAAATTAATAGGGATGGAGAATATAAACCTCCTTTTGTAGAAATATATTTGGAAAGTTTATTTATCCATCAAAATACTTCACTATTCAACTCAATCTAATAAAATTGCAGAATGAAATAAAAATAGAACTTTGGAGGAAATCATGGCTACATTACTCATAAGCTAAGGTTTATAACACAATCTATTCAATATGAGAAATGGAAAGGAAGGAAATCCAACTTGAAATATATCAAAGTGTGGAGGTTTGTTTTGCTTGCATTTCCTTCAAGGATAACTTTCAGTTGACGTTGTTTTGAGAAGTTGTGCTCTTCATAATTTGTTTGTTGCTTAGCTTCGTGGCGACTTTCAAAGGTGCAGCCTTAACATTCATTGACTCTTTGTTTTCAGCTTTGGGTGCAAATTTCCCCCCTTTCTTTACCTCAACTTTGTCATTTCCTCTACGAGTTTCATAGGTGGTCCTTCATTTCCGCTTGAAGACATGCTTAACTCTATATCATGAGCTCGTGTGGCTAGTTCCTCAAATGAATTGGGCTTGATACCTTGTAAAATGTAACGAAGTCCCCAATGCATTCCTTGGATGCACATTTCTTTTCGAGAGGTTTCACAAAGCCTATCCTTGCAATTGAGGCTTGCATTCCTCCATCGATTGATGAACTGAATGACATGTTCATCCTTCCATTGACACGTATTTGTGAGTTCAATCATGCTCGCAGTGCGTTTCGCGTTATAAAAATGATTGAGAAATTCATGCTCAAGTTGTTCCCAACCATCAACGGAACCAACCTCGATATTCATATTCCAGTTGAAGGCATTTCCTTGCAAGGAGCGCACAAATTGTTTCACCAGATAATCTCCATATGTTCCAGCATTATTGAAAGTTTCAAAAAAATGTGCTATGTGTTGCTGTGGATTTCCCTTGCCGTCGAATTGTTGAAATTTTGGAGGTTGATAACCTGCAGGCTTCTTCAAAACATCGATTCTTGAAATGTATGGATTTGTATATGTAAACGATGACTTTGAAGGGACTTTACATATTTATCTTTGATAGTTTCCATTATGAAGTCTTTTAGGTGATGAATGGGAATTCCCCCTTCAGTAGATACTTGAAGTTCCTCATCAACATGTGTTTGCTTTGTAGAAGATTCTCCCCTTTCTTGCACCATGGAGCGTTTTCCTGGTGCATGGCTTGAGCCTCCCTCCATAACATTTTCAACCTTGTCCGTTAACTTAACATTTCGATTAACCTGATCTTGCACATACTTCGTTAGACCTTCAATTGCCTTTCTCAAATTCGCCAATTGTTCTTCAACAATTGAGGTATATGTCATCATTGCTTGGATTGCCATTATGGGTGATGGACTAAAGCGTGGATTTTCCCTCAAACTGAAACCTGATTGGAACAAGTTACGTGGAGTGACTGGGGAAGATCTTGTGACCAAAGAATCATCTTCATCTTGAATAGTATCCTTGTTACTGAATGGACTGAGTTGGCCAATGTCTTTTCAACAATCTCAGCTATATTCCCTCCTTCTACTAATTCATTCGGAAATAATCTTGCCCCTTTTGATGATGGGAGATCCAGAATAGGAACTGATGTAGAGGGCGTTTGAAGTGTTTGTTGTCCTAGTAAGTTTGCTTTGTTCCTAGTGATGGATCCCAAACTTTCAATAGTAACATCCAGTATGTTCTCCACCGCCGAGGAAAACTAGGAATCGACAATCTTAGCAACAATAAATTTGGAGTTGAACTTCTTAGAAGCCATTTTAGTGTTTTTGAAATTTGATGATCAATGTAAAGATATGAGAGGTAGAGCAGTCACACTGGGCGTGCCAAAATTTCTAAACAACAAATTTTCAAGTCGAAAAAATAAATAATCAAGACATGAAAAATAGAAGTAACAAAATGTAGTATTTGATTTCAGAAAATAGTGCGTGTTACAATCTCTATAGTAAACCTCTGATTCTTCAAAATAATATGAATGTGCTGGACTTGAATTTGATTTATAGTCAAGGTCTTGAATAGCTTGATCTTGAATCTTGAACTTTGAACTTGAGTATGAACTATTCGTCATAAACACTTGTATAGTTGTGACGAATAATTAGCATGAACAAGTAACTTGATCTTGAATCTTGAACTTTGAACTTGATTGCTTGAACTTGCAGATTGTAGAGAATTTGTAGCTTTGATCCACGAGCTCTCTTCTTGCTTCTTGTTCTTCAAAAACCAATTCATAGAGGACCCCTATTTATAGTAATAGGGAGTAGTCTAGTGGTGTGATTTGATTGGTTGGTTTAAACCAACCAATCACATTGCTCCGTGAAAAGCTTTGATCTGATTGGTCAGAACATGTCACCCATACACATGTCATTATTCTAGTGACTCATTTGATTTGACTTGGATTGTCACATAACTTTGACACATGGCATGATTTTACTGGTTGATTAAATTTGACTGGATTGCCTCATAATCTTGACATGTGGCATGATTTTAGTGCCGTATTTAATTTGATTTGGATTGCCACATAATCTGACATGTTGCATGATTTTAGTTGCTTATTTAATTTGACTTGGATTGCCACATAACCTCCACTATTTTCTTGAATTTAATATAATCAAAATTAATTTATAGATTTAAATTCAATAAAATCTTAATGCTTACAATACAATATAAAATTATTCATAGCTTATCATTTTTATAATCGCGCAAAGCGCGAACAAGTCCAATAGTTAAAAATAAGATATTGTAAATCTTAAAGTAGAAATTGATATTATTCCTTTGAGTTCTCCATTTGATAACACATAATCGTTCCCCAATTAATATAAAATAATATTAAAAAAATATAAAGAATATATTTATACAAACTTACCATACATATCACACAATATTTTGACTCTTTGTGTGTGTGTAAAATGAGACATTTTGGCCTTTAGGCATAAACCCAACAACCAGGGTCGTCTCAACAAGTTTGGGGGCCTAAAGTCAAACGTATAAAGAGGCCCTATTTTTAAGTTGACAAATATAAATTTAATAATTATATCATACTCCGTGTAGATACACAAATGAGGTTTAGAGAGGCAATATACTAGCAATAAAAGTAAGAATGTAAACAAAGTAAATTATTTTCAATGAAAATTATATACTATAAAGTTAGAATAATACACGACTCAATTTTTTTTTAAAAATATGATGATATTCAAATAGTGTTATGATGAATTTGATAAGTTGATATAATAATATTAAAATGGTGTTGATTAGCGTTGGTGCTTGAAAGTTGAATAAGACACCAAAAACAAATTTGATTTTTTTATAAATACAAAACAATTGATTTTACATAACGTAGAAGGTCTGAACGTTTGAGATGAGACTTTAGATTATTTAATTAGGGCCCAAGAGATTGCTTTAGTGGCCTTATGGTCGAGACGGCCCTGCCCTTAAGGCTAAGCCCATTCTACACATATAAAACTCTTGTAATCTATCTCTGATTTTCTGGTTGTCTTTTAAAATTTAGTAACATGATTTACTTCATTATATTTAGATTGTGAAGAAACATTCGATTAGGTCCGAAATTGAGATGGATGGTACAAAATAGACAGTTGCTCAGGCTCAAGGCTCAGGGAGGTGGAGTTGCTGCCGCTGATAGGGATTCTGGTGATTGGCGGACTAGACGTCTTCTCTATACTCGTCAAAGGATTGTCAAAAATGTGTAAATTCTTTAAAAATATGATGATATTAAATAAGTGTTATGAATTTGATAAGTTGATATAATAATATTATAATGCTGTTAATTAGCGTTGGTGCTTGAAATTTGAATAAGACACCAAAAATAAATTTGTTTTTTTTTATGAATACACAACAATAGATTTCACATAACGTAGAAGGTTTGAACGATTGAGATGAGACTTAAGATTATTTAATAAAGAAAGAATAAAAAATAGTGACAAGAGAATAAAGAATAGTAAGTATAATAACACAATACAGTTGGTTCATCATAATTATCAGAATATAAGTGAACTAGACAACAAAAGAGATAGTCACATGCGAAACTAGAAAGGATACTACAATTAACTATCCACATAAGAATCTAGAAAAGATACTACAATCAACTAAACAATATTTAATATTTATCAATGTATGAAATTTTCTGACTATATCATATCATATATTTAAAAGAGAACCTTAGGCCCGCTTATGTGGCGCAACCACAAACAAGAATTCTCTTTTAACTTATTTATTTCCAAATTTAGTCTTCCCTTTCATGAAAAGTTGTGACTTTTACAAAAAAAAAGTTGTGACTTTTTATGAAAAGTTGTGACTTTTACAAAAAGTTGCGACTTTTTATGAAAAGTTACGACTTTTACGAAGAGTTACAACTTTTATGAAGAGTTGCAACATTAATGAAGAGTTGCGACTTTTATGAAGAGTTGCAACTTTTATGAAATATTGTGACTTTGATGAAAAATTGTGAATTTTTCAAAGAGTTGTGACCTTCTTGATAAGACACAATAAGCATTTATTGATACTACCCTTTGTTGTCTATAAATAGAGGAATTTCTTCTCATTTTAAAAGAACGAAAATTCTGAACTACTACTACTACTACTACTACTACTTCTTCTTCTTCTTCTTCTTCTTCTTCTTCCTCTTCTTCTGTAGAATTATTTTCGTGTGCTTTTCTCATGTTGAATGACTGACTGATACCATTGTTTTTGTATCAACACACTTGTGAATAGAATCGCTCTATCTTGAGAGGATCTATTCCTTTAAACTTCATGTAGTAGAATGGACTAATTTCTGAAGGGAACAATGTGCATTCACTGGGCTCTATTTTTCCTTTATGTTTCATTTTGTTAGTAAAGATTCTTGTATGTTGTTTAAAATCACTAATTTATGCTTATTTTATTAATTTTATTTTTATTTTTTTGTACATGTTTTAAACTTTGTTGTTATGTTTATGCTTTTGATCATTATGTTGAAGTAAAAATACATTAATCAAGAGTTTTATGTAATCATTAGAATATTGGTGTCATGTAGATTAGAATTTTTAAACTTGTAAAATCAATGAATTTAATCTTTATAGAGTTTTCAGTGGCTAAAAGATCCATGAGATGTGCAACAAAGGACTTTCAGTGTGCAAACGTTAGGGTGGTTCAACACTACCTTGGAGTTTTATTTATTCAACTTTCTATCTTATCGAGGTATTCAATCGATTAGTGACATTCAAAAAATAAAGGAATGTAGTGGGATGGTAAGTATTGTGCTCAACCTTAATCAAACGTTTGGGGTTCAATTGTTAGGTTGGAGACAATGAATTGTCCCTCACTATAGGATGAATCTATATTAATGACATATTAAGGAAATAATTACCTCCTTATAAACATTAGATCAAAAGTCCCAAAAACAATAAAGTTTAAACCATATTGATAAAAACATAAACAATAAAATATGTCTTTTTAGCTATCAAAGTAGTGTCATTGACTGCGTATGATTTTGATTAAGGGGCCTGCCAAGACATCATTTAATCCAAATTATTTGAGCAACATACGTTATTTCATTGAACTCCAAGAGATGTGTTTTTATATTTTAATTAACTTATCAAGTACGCAACTAATTATATAAGATGTATCATATTTAGATTTTGTATGTAACGGCCTTGAGTAGGAGAAAAACTATCGCAATTAATGAATATAATGTTTTTACAACTATTTCAAAATACAAATATAGACATTGAAATAATTACATATCTTTTGTAAAGACTTTGGTGATGAACAACTACAGTAAAATGAAGAATTAATAAAAATATTTGTAAACACTTAGAATCAAATTCTTTTCGTTTTAAGATTAAAAACATTTCATATCATCTTTGGATAAAATATTATTGACAATTTACTGTAGGGTTGTACCCTCTCAAATACACATGTATTATCATATGTTCAGGAGTATATTATTGTCATAGTTCCCCACCACGCGAAGCGCAGGAAATTTACCTAGTATATATAAATGAGAAAATCGGGGCCCAAAAAAAAAATAGGGCCCAAGCTATTGCTTTAGTGGCCTTATGGTTGAGACGGCCCTGCCCTTAAGGCTAAGCCCATTCTACTCATATAAAACTCTTGTAATCTATCTGATTTTCTGGTTGTCTTTTAAAATTTAGTAACATGATTTACTTATTTATATTTAGATTGTGAAGAAACAAATTCAATTAGGCCAGAAATTGAGATGGATGGTACAAAATAGACGGTTGCTCAGGCTCAAGGCTAAGGGAGGTGGAGCTGCTACCGGAGATAGGGATTCTGCTGATTGGCGGACTGGACGTCTTCTCTATACTCGTCAAAGGATTGTCAAAAAATGTGTAAATTCTTTTTTTAAAAAATCACCTTGCTCTTGTGTTTATGTTAAAGATTTTGATCTGAAATCTAGGGTTCTTTTGTGTTTTATCAGTTTAATGTGGAATAACTTGTTTTTTCAGATTTAATTTTTTTCAAAACTCACTTCTCCAAGTGAATTGGGGGATTTCTATTACTTCTACTTGGTGGAATAATTTGGATTCTAACTATTTATATTCTTTAGATAAAATAAGTTTTAGTCTTTCACAACAAACCGTGATGTCAACATATTTTAATATATTTGAGAAGCATTTATCTAGATTGCATTCTTATCAAGCCTTTCATATAAAGCTCATCTTTTGTTGATATGGTTGTATAGAATGGAGGAGAATAAGAGGCACTTTCCTATCTTTGGGAAAGACAGAGCAGAGGATCTTAGGGAAATTGTAGTGAGGTTTGAGGAAAATATGTGGTCAAAACTCTTTTCTATTTATTCATGTTGGTATAAATTTGCATTCGTTTTTTCAAGTCATTTAGACGCGTTGAATGCATTCTAACTCAAATTTATTTAATATTGCAGTAAGATTATCTGTGGAAAGTGTCCTTTAAGATGCTGACAATCCCAATTGCTTACATCCCAATACTGCAACTTATAGTCAGAATGCGCATACTCCGGGTGAACAATGAAAGTTCAGGCTTTGTATTTCACATTTTCACTTGAAATTTGATATTACGAAAAAAAATCCTCTTATTTTTATTGTTTTCTATTCTATTTATTTATGTTTTCAAATATGCTATATATATGTGGTGTCATGCAGACCAACTTAGAATCCTCGTATTTTTAATTTTTTTGCGAAAGTAAACTTAAAGGGGACTTTGTTTTGTTTAAGTCAATCCAAACACCCACCAAGATTTTGTTGGAAGCAAACTTTCCCTGAAATACTCTTTCTTTCCTCGTCATGTTTCTCTTTTCTAAAATTCCCTTTTAAAACTGAAAATTGAACCTAAGATATGATAATTGAATCAATATCCTATGAAACTACTTCTGGGGCGGAGGATAGTAACGAGGAATCAATAGAGGAGGATGATTTGCACGTGTAAAAGGAGGATGTTGCAGAGGATGTGGTGTTTAGAAAGGAGCAAAACTATGTGTTGGAGTCGGACAAAAAGAGAATGTCAAAATTTGGGAAACTAAGGTATTTTTATATTTGTTATTCTGCCTGTCCATTTTTTTTTCTTGAAAGCCTTTTCCATATTAAAAATAGAAGAGAAAAACAGAATCAAATCATTGATTCATTTGTTGATAATGATACAAATTGGATTTTTTGCAATTGCTAAGTTGAGTAGCTAGCATAAATACACAAAGCCACTGATTTACATTTTGTTGTTCAACTCTCCAATTACCAAATTTTTTACCCTTTCTTCTGAATTAATTAGTAGTCCATAGCTTTAGGATTCATAAAGCATTGTTTGTTCTCGTCAAGATTAAGATATCTGAATATGAATGCACATTCGAATGATCAATTTAGTTTCTTTAGCTCCTAACGTTGAATAAATAATAAATATAAAATTCAAATAAAAAAGTATTTAATATTAAAAATTTTAAATTAATAAAACAAAAACATTATGTTATAACGAAATAAATATATATGTTTTCTAGTGATTGTGAAAATGGTTTTTCATTAGTTGTGGGGTAATGGTTGGTGTTAGTTGTTAGTAATTGTGGTGGTAGAGGTGGTTGAATTGGTAGAATTTAGTTGATGTTAGTAGTTACCGGTGTTGTTGGTGGGGGTTGAAAAGCATGTGGTGGTTGATAATGTATTAGTGGTAGTTGTGATGATAGAGGTTATTGCTAGTAAGGATTAACAACAATAGTTGTGGTAGGGGTGGGGTGGATACAATTATAATGATGTTGCTGACGAGTGCAATGGTGGTTGGCGACGGTAATGGTTGTGGTGGCGTTTGGTGATTATGAATGGAGTGGGGTGAATATACACAAATAAAATACCTCTTTAAAAAATCTCAATAACTAAGGCCTATTCTGATCAAATAAGTGCTTAAATGTAATGTAAAAAAATGCAGTTAATAACATTAGGTTTAAACACTAATACCAACATTAAATACAAACAAAGGAGACCCCTAATAATGTCACTTTAGAACACATTGCCTCCTTATTATGATCATTTTCTTTTCTCCCTTTCTAAGGACTATTTCAATTAGAATCGACTGTTTTATCATGCTTTGTGCATGTCATAGACTGTCCTTCCGGAACATTAAATAAGAGCATTTGCAACTGAAATATGAGTTAACTTTGGGTCAGCAAATTTGTGGAGCATTTGACTTGAATTAACTTTTGAATAAGTATCATACTAATGAGGTCCCAGAAGCTCGCATGAGGTTTCAGAAGTCATAATCTTTTCAAGAGTATATTGCCTACTTATTATGATTATTTCCTTTTTTCCCCGTTGTAAGGATTATTGCAATTGGAACTAACTGGTTTACCATGCTTAATTCATGCCGTATACTATGTCCTTTCGGGATATTTAAAAGGAGCATTTGAAACTGAAGTATGAGAGTAATTTTGAGTTAGCAAATTCTTCTATCATTTGACTTGAATTATCTTTTGAATGAGTATCCTCGTACCCTTTAGAAGCAACTCCTCACTAGTTTGTGTATTCACCCCTATTCATGTGTCCAAATGATCTCGTCTCGCTTCCCTAAACATAGGTCACTTCCATGTTTATCGGATAAATTCATATATCGCACGTTAAAAGCTTTTAGGTGGAAAATATTTTGTACCCGACCCTAAATCAATTGATATGACGCCAACTATGCCATAATTGTTGGTCAGAGGCATCACGGTGTTATTCTATGCACTATATCATATCCTAGACCAACACTTAATTTTATTTTCATAAGCAGTGATTTAGCTATTTATAAAAGATATTCAATGTCAAACTAACTAGCTTGGGCATAAATGAACATTAGTGAAATGAATTGTCTTTAACTGAAAATAATGAATGTCAAACGACATTATTACATTGGTGAGAGTTATGTTCCTCGCCTTGTAATCTCCTCTTTCATGTTCCCTCTCCAGACCCCTATATTTTAAAGATATATATATATATATATATATATATATATATATATATATATATATATATATATATATATATATATATATATATATATATGTATATATATATATTTAAAAGTATCTCATACCATTAGATTAAAAATAGTGTCATAAGAAAAAACTTTGATAGTTCAAAATTAAATAAATAATGAAAAAAAAAGAAACACTATGAATTATCTATAACTAATTACAAGTAAACTTATCATGAAGATTCCTTTTTTTATCAAAAGGTCTAGAATGTTACTTTGCTTGTGTGATTAACATTATTCTTTCTATAGATGAACTAAAAATATGAATAATTTATTTTAGCAACAATAATTATAAGTATTAATGTATGATAATTTCCCTCTTTTTAGTTATTAGCGCTTTGTTGTTTCTCAAGAAAATAAAAGTAGCATGACAACCATCAGTGAGAAATACCAATTCCTTAGCAGTAGGGGTGATTATGGAAACTCTGAAAGTTATTTTTATTTAAAACTCACCTCAGAAAAAAGAGAACATTGAGACAAAATTTGAAGAAACTAGCCTTATTGATAGAATCAACAGTTGTCTAACGCTCTTATTGTTCAAATCCTTTCTCGATTGTCCATATCAGATGCCTTCAGAGCGACTACTCTCTCTAAACATTTTAAATACTTCTGGACTTCTGTTGACAACATTGTTTATGACAAAAAGGAGTATTGTTATTCACATGGCTTTGGGTTACACAAATTCATTTCCTTAACGGACAATAGAATTCCAGAAGTATTTCCAATGTTTAGATAGTTATTCTGAAGGCATCTGTTATGGTCAATTGAGAAAGAATTTGAATAATCATAGCGTTAGGCAGCTGACTGATTCTATCAACTGTAACACCCCGTATCCAAAACTGACCAAAAACCAGTTTTTGGGAAAAACCTGAAGGTGCAACCAACGTGGCCATCGACGGACCGTAGCCTGACCCACGGTCTGTCCTGCACATCCGTCAATGGGGTCAGAAACCCCCAAAATCTCAGCCCAGGAAAATTTGGTTAAGTCCTGATCGACGGACGGACCCATTCACCCACTCTGTGAAAAGAACCATGATTGACCAGCACGGTTCGTAGGTGGACCCATGGTCCATAGGTGGAAATTAGCAGACAGTTGGGAGGGGGGATTGCAGTTGGGTCAACTTTAAATGATCATAACTCTTAGAAAAAAATGAATTAGGTGTCCCATAACATACCAAAAGATAGATAATTGAATTAGCTTTCTATATCCACCAACCTTGCTAAAATCAGAGCTTCGAGTAAAAAAGTTATGTCCGTTTTTGTAAAATCCTGTCGAACAGACCCAACCTACCGACCAAACGACAGACCGTCGAATGAACGACGGACCGTCTGTCCAGGTCGTCGTTGGTCCGACAACAACTAACTCAGGGGCCTTTTGGTGTTTTCCCACTTTGTTTAAACTCTAAGATACATCGTTTTGACCCTAAATCATTAGATTTTAGTCAGTTTAAGCCTAGAAACATAACTAAAACTTACCTAAGTCAAATCATTAATCAAACTTAGAAAAATTAGAAGCAAGAAAGGAGAAAAAGGTCAAGAACCCTAGTTCAAGAACGCAGCAAGGTTCCAGCAGTTCCAGCCCCAAAACCTAAGTGTTTTTTCGTGAATCTCATCACAAGGTATGCGGGATTTCACTAGTGGGTTCCATTCACCCATTGGGTCCCTAGTTTTCAGTCAGTTCTTGATTCTCTTATCATGATTGAACTTAGGGTTTCTAGAACTTTGATAGAACTTCATGAATTTATTAAATATATGTTCCAAATAAGATTGTAAAGTTATTATTCAGTTTATCGCATGAATTTCACAACTCTAGCTTTCTATTTCTTTAGTTCTTGAATTACACAAGCTAGGTCAGATATTTCAGTTATGCAGTTATACATGCTTCAGTTTTTAATGCATCATTATCAGATTAAATATTGCATTCCCAGTTTGCATGTTCAGTTTTGAACTATCCAGTATTTTACAGAAATTCACACATAATAAGTTAACTACATAAATCAATGGGAATAACATAATACCGAGTTGGACTAGGGTTCAGCGTACCCAAATAGTCCCAGAACTACTAGACAAGTAGGTTGTAATTTCGCTCTATTGGATCAATTTCGTTATCGCGCCAGCATGCCTTTATACCTCAGGCAGGGTATATTGCGTACTCTTGATGGGGCGTATGCATCAGACTCCACATTTAGCTCATGTGGTTTTACTATCGGTTATTAGTAGCTCCCACAATTCAGTCAGACTCTATTGCATTGACCATTTATCAGTATATTCAGTATTCACTTTCAGCATGTTATAAATTGGTCATTGCATTTAGTTAGCTCAGAATTCTCTATATCATGTTCAGATTATTATACTTGTTTTTGTGCTTGTTTAGTTATGTTTTATTTCAGCTTTACTCTATCCTACATGCTCATTACCTTCAAGTACTGACGCATACGTGCGCTAGATCTTCTCGTGATGTAGGTTCAGGTTCTCATCATCAAGATCACGCATAGATCAATTTCTGATCTCTAGTTTCAGCAGATTCAGTGGTGATTCCTCATTCTCCGAGGACAAGAGTCATGAGTTTCATTTCAGTCTTTCAGTCATTTAGTTTAAGTTTTTGCTAGATTTAGCTGGGGCTTGTCCCTGTATTTCTAGTCTAATTTAGATGCTATTTTCAGACATAGTTAGTTTCAACTTAGCGTTGAGTTAATATTTTCTTTGTATTAAACTCATCAGTTTTCATATATCTCAGTTTTAGCATATGGGTATTCCCCATCTTTTTCATTTTTAGTATGATTTAGCTTTCGCAACATTTTACTTTCTTTAGCATGCTCACGATCATACCAGCTGGGTTAGCTTGGGATGACTTGTGGTCCTATGTTCCGTGTTCGCATCTCGGGGGTAGCTCGGGGGGTGACAAACTTGGTATTAGAGAACTAGGTTTAAGTGTCATAGGATGTCTGATAAGCCGGACTAAGTAGAGTCCTTTTCATGGGTGTGAAATGCACCAATCTAATGAAAGAGAGGTTATGAAGTGTTTTAGGAAAGCTTCACTTTGTTGTTACTCTTATTGTGCGTAAGGTATGATCTAATTCTATTCTAACTTGACGTTCTACATTTCAGATCATGCCTCCTCGTAGAGCTAACGCTAGGAATGCGAATGCCAGGAATGCAAACGCAGCTCCTCGAGTCCCTGATCAAGAAGTCTCCAATGTTGAGTTCAGGAATGCCATACAGATGTTGGCTCAGAGTATGACCAACCAGAACAATCGGGTACATACTCCTGTGAATGAAAATGGTGGATCAATAGCAGCAAGGGTTCGTGACTTTGTTAGGATGAATCCTCCTGAGATCTTAGGATCACAGACTAACGAGGATCCTCAGAATTTCTTGGATGATATCAAGAAGATCTTTTAGGTAATGCAAGTCACTGGGAATGATCGGGTTGAGTTGGCATCATACCAGTTGAAGGATGTTGCTCATATCTGGTACACTCAGTGGAAGGAGAATAGGGGTGCGAATGCAGATCCTATCACTTGGAATTGTTTTAGTGAGACTTTTCTCAACAGTTTTTTCCCAATATAGTTGAGAGAGGCAAAGGCTCAGGAATTCATGAACTTGAGGCAAGGTAACATGACAGTCCAAGAGTATGGGATGAAGTTTAACCAACTCTCCAGGTATGCTCCTCACATGGTTGCTGACTCCAGGGCTCAAATGAATAAGTTCTTGTATGGAGTGTCGGATCTGGTGAAAACTAAGTGCAGAAATGGTATGTTACTTGGAGATATAAACATCTCTAGGCTTATGACTCATGCTTAGCAGGTTGAGGGTGATAAGCTTAGGGAACAGGCTAAGGAAAATAAGAAGGCTAGGACTAGGAACTATGACTATTCTCAGCAGAAATCGGGTGGTGGAAATCGCTCGCAGAGTCAGCAGAAGTTTTCAGCTTCAGCCCCTTCATCAGCTAGTATTCCATCCTACAAGAACAGGCATGACCAGAAGGTTAGGGCACCAGGCTCTAAGTCTCAGAGAAGTGTTTCAGGCACCAAGACTTACCCCACTTTCCCTAAGTGTAGTAAGAACCATCGAGCAGAGTGCCTTGCAGGAAAAGAATGGTGTTTTAGGTGCAGTCAGTGTGGTCACAGGTTGAGAGATTGTCTCTCTAGACAGGGTCAACGAGGTGGAAATGGTAGAGCTCGTCTACAACTTCATGAGCACCAGCAAGTCGCCTGACTCAGCAGGGTAACTCATCGAGTACATGTGGCGGTCAGCGCTAGAACATGTTGTATGCTCTTCACGCTCGCCAGGATCACGGAGGTTCTCCTGATGTAGTCGCTGGTACGTTACTAGTCTTTGACCTTGATGTTTATGCATTGTTAGATCCAGGGACTAGTCTTTATTTTGTAACTCCTTACATAGTAGTCCAATTCAGTGTTAGTCCAGAAACTCTCTCAGAATCTTTCTCAGTCTCTACTCCAGTTGGTGACCCAGTTATAGCTAGACGGAGTATACAGAAATTGCCCTGTCACAGTCTCTCAAAAAGTCACCTCATCAGATCTTGTAGAGTTGGAAATGGTAGACTTCAATGTCATTCTAGGCATGGATTGGTTACATTCATGTTATGACCCAGTCTTAGCGCCTATGGGGCGATTTATTTCTTACCTTAAGTCCAGAAAGATGATATCTAAGGGTTATCTCTATCATCTAGTTCGGGTAAGGATTCAAGCTCTGAAACCCCAACTCTTGAGTCAGTTCCAGTAGTTAATGAGTTCCAGAAGTATTTTCAGAAGATCTTCCTGGAGTTCCTCCCGAAAGGGAAATCGACTTTGCAATTGATCTCCTTCCAGATACCCAGCCTATTTCTATTCCTCCTTATAAAATGGCTCCAGCATAGATTAAGGAATTGAAAGAGCAGTTGAAGCACCTTCTAGATAAGGGTTTCATCAGACCTAGTATTTCACCATGGGGTGCACCAGAGTTGTTCGTAAAGAAGAAATATGGTTCTCTCAGAATGTTCATTGACTATAGATAGTTGAACAAAGTCACAATCAAGAATAAGTATCCCATCCCAAGGATTGAGGACTTTTTTGACCAACTTCAAGGTGCTAGCCATTTCTTAAAGATAGACCTTAGATCGGGTTATCATCAACTTAGAGTCAGAGATAGTGACATTCCAAAAACATCCTTCAGAACTCGGTATGTTCATTATGAATCTATAGTTATGTCATTTAGACTAACCAATGCTCTTGCAACTTTCATGGATTTGATGAACATAGTGTTCAAACAGTACTTGGACTTGTTTGTTATCGTCTTTATTGATGATATCCTCATTTACTATAGAAATGAGGAAGAACATGCAATTCATTTGAGAGTGACTCTCAAAGATCGCCAGTTATTCCCTAAGTTTAGCAAATGTGAGTTCTGGTTGCAATCCGTTGCTTTCCTTGGTCAAATTGTGTCTAGCGAAGGGATCCGAGTGGATTCACAGAAGATAGATATCAGAAGTATCTTAGGTCTAGCCAGTTATTACAGAAGGTTCGTGGAAGGATTTTCAACCATAGCCTCACCATTAACTAGGTTGACTCAGAAGATGGTCAAGTCTCAATGGTCAGATGATTGTGAGAAAAGCTTTGTAGAATTGAAAACTAGATTGACTAAACTCCATTTTTGACTCTACCAGAGGGTTCAGATGGTTATGTGATGTATTGTGATGCATCCAGAGTAGGCCTAGATTTTGTGTTGATGCAGCGAGATAAGGTTATAGCATATGCTTTTAGACAACTTAAGGTGCATGAGAAGAACTATCCAACTCATGACCTTGAGCTTGCAACACTGGTGTTTGCACTCAAGATCTGGAGGCACTACGTGTATGGTGTTCATGTATATATGTTCACTGACCATAAGAGCCTCCAGTATGTGTTCACCCAAAAAGAGTTGAATTTTCTCCAGAGGAGATGGCTTGAGTTCCTTAAGAATTATGATATGAGTGTGCATTATCATCTTGGTAAGACGAATGTAGTAGCAGGCGCTCTAAGTAGACTATCTATGGGTAGTGTAGCCCATGTTGAGGAATAAAGGAAGGAGCTAATGAAGGATGTTCACAGGCTTGCTTGCTTAGGAATTCACCTTATGATCATATGAGACAACGGTGCAACATTTTAGAATGGGGCAGAATCTTCTTTGGTAGTGGAGGTTAAGGAAAAGCAAGACAGTGATCCAATATTGTTGAACTTAAGGGTGCAGTCCACAATCAGAGAGTGGAGGTTTTCTCCCAGGGGGAGATGGTGTACTTCTCTACCAGGGTAGATTGTGTGTCCTTGATGTGGGTGAGTTGAGACATTATATTCTTACAGAAGCCCATAACTCAAGATATTCTATTCATCCAGGTGCCACCAAGATCTACCGCGATCTGTGGGAAGTCTATTGGTTTAATGGGATGAACATGGATATAGAAGACTTTGTGAGTAAGTGCCCCAATTGCGAGCAAGTCAAGGTAGAACATCAGAAACTAGGGTGGGTGACTCAAGAGATCGATATTCTTACTTGGAAATGGGATGTGATCAATATGGATTTCATCACATGGTTACCGCGTACTCACAGACAACATGACTCCATTTGGGTGATAGTTGATAGGATGACTAAGTCTTCTCGCTTTTTGGCGGTCAAGACTACATATTCGGCAGAGGAATATGCCAAGATTAACATTAATGAGATTGTGAGGTTACATGGGTTTCCTTTGTCTATTATCACAGATAGAGGTCCTCAGTTTACCTCTTATTTCTGGAAGTCATTTCAGAAGGGTTTTGGTACTCAAGTTAACCTTAGCACAAGATTTCACCCACAGACGGATGGACAGGTATAGCGTACCATTCAGACCCTAGAGGATATGTTGAGAGCTCGTATGATCGATTTCAAAGGTAGTTGGGATGATCACCTTCCTCTGATTGAGTTCGCCTACAACAATAGCTACCATTCCAGTATTCAGATGGCCCCTTATGAGGTACTGTATGGGTGTAGGTGTAGATCTCATGTTGGTTGGTTTGAAGTAGGTGAAACAGCTTTAATAGGGCCAGATTCAGTCTTCATGCTATGGAGAAAGTGCAACTCATTAGAGATACACTTAACACAACTCATAGTCGTCAGAAATCTTATGCAGATGTAAGGAGAGGGGAACTACAGTTCCAAGTTGATGATTGGGTTTTTCTGAAAGTGTCACCTATGAAAGGGGTGATGAGATTTGGCAAGAAGGGGAAGCTCAGTCATCGATATGTAGTCCCTTACAAGATCTTGAGAAGGATTGGCAAGTGACATATGTGTTAGAGTTACTAGCAGACTTAGCAGCAGTGCATCCGGTCTTCCACATCTCGCTCTTGAAGAAGTGTGTGGGTGATCCAGCCTCTGTAGTTCCATTAGAGAGTGTGGAGGTGAAAGATACTCTTTCTTATGAGGATGTACCAATTGAGATTCTTGACCGTCAGGTTAGAAGGATGATAAATAAAGAAGTCGCTTCAGTGAAGGTTTCGTGGAGGAGTCAGTCTATAGAGGGAGCTACTTGGGAAGCAGAAGCAGCCATGAAAGCCAAGTATCCTCACCTGTTTCCATCCGATTCCACACAAGCTAGAGGTAATAGTTCCTTTTCAATTTTCCAGTCATTCATGCGTGAATTCACTCTTAGCATCATGTTCTCTCAGTTTGTACTTGCATTTTCGACATATTTGCATGTTCTCAGAACTCAATTCAATCATAAACTCAGTTCTCAGTATTTAGTAGTAGGGTTTGCAGCTCTCTCCCTCTATTTCATCTAGTTTCGTCTTCATTCAAGGACGAATGTCCTCAAGGAGGAGATAATGTAACACCCCGTATCAAAAACAGACCAAAAACCAGTTTTTGGAAAAAACCTGCAGGTGCAACCAACGTGGCCATCGATGGACCGTAGCCTGACCCACGGTCCATCCTACACATCCGTCAATGGGGTCAGAAACCCCCAAAATCGCAGCTTAGGAAAATTTGGTTAAGTCCTGATCAACGGACGGACCTACGGTCCGTAGTCTGTGCCGTCGATTGATACCCCATTCACCCACTCTCTAAAAAGAACTACGATTGGCCAGCACAGTCCGTAGGTGGACCCACGGTCCTTAGGTCTGATCGTAGATGGGAATTAGCAGAGAGTTAGGGGGAATGTAGTTGGGTCAACTTCAAATGATTATAAATCTTAGCACATAATGAATTAGGTGTCACATGACATGCCAAAAGATATATAATTGAATTAACTTTCCATAGTCACCTGCCTTGCTAATATCAGAGCTCCGAGTAAACACTTATACCCATTTTAGTAAAGGCCTGTTGAACAGAACCAACCTACAGACCAAACGACGGACCGTCGATTGAACGACGGACCGTGTCATCGTTTGGTCCGACAACAACTAACCCAGAGGTCTTTTGGTCTTTTCCCACTTCGTTTAAACTCTAAGATACGTTGTTTTGACCCTAAATCATCAGATTTTAGTCAGTTTAAGCCTAGAAACATAACTAAAACTTACCTAAGTCAAATAATTAATCAAACTTAGAAAAATTAAAAGCAAGAAAGGAGATAAAGGTCAAGAACCCTAGTTCAAGAACGCAGCAAGGTTCCAGCAGTTCCAGCCCCGAAACCTAAGTGTTTTTCCGTGAATTTCATCACAAGGTATGTGGGTTCACCCAGTGGGTCCCTAGTTTTCAGTCAGTTCTTGATTCTCTTATCATGATTAAACCTAGGGTTTCTATAATTTTGATAGAACTTCGTGTATTAAATATATGTCCCAGATCAGATTGTAAGGTTATTATTCAGTTTATCGCATGAATTTCACAATCCTAGCTTTGTATTTCTTTAGTTCTTGAATTACACATGCTAGGTCAGATATTTCAATTATGCAGTTATACATGCTTCAATTTTTAATGCATCATTATCAGATTAAATGTTGCATTCCCAGTTTGCATGTTCAGTTTTAAGCTATCCACTATTTTAAAGAAATTCACACATAATCAGTTAACTACATAAATCAATGGGAGTAACATAATACCGAGTTCGACTAGGGTTCAACGTACCCAAATAGTCCCAGAACTACTAGCCAAGTAGGTTGTAAGTCCCCTCTGTAGGAGCAGTTTAGTGATCACTCCAGCATGCCTTTATACCTCTGGCAGGGTATATTGCGTCCTCTTGATGGGGCGTATACATCGGACTCCACATTTAGCTCATGTGGTTTTATTATCGGTTATTAGTAGCTCCCAAAGTTCAGTCAGACTCTATTGCATTGACCATTTATCAGTATATTCAGTATTCAGTTTCTGCATGTTATAAATTGGTCATTGCATTCCGTTAGCTCATAATTCTGTGTATCATGTTCTGATTATTATACTTGCTTTTGTGCTTGTTCAAACATGTTTTATTTTAGCTTTACTCTATCATACATGCTTGGTACCTTCAAGTACTGATGCATATGTGCGCTACATCTTTTCGTGATATAGATTCAGGTTCTCAGCATCCAGATCACGCATAGATCGATTTTCGATCTCCAGTTTTAGCAGATTCAGTGGTGAGTCCTCAATCTCCGAGGACAACAATCATGAGTTTCATTTCAGTCTTTTCGTCATTTAGTTTCAGTTTTTGCTAGATTTAGCTGGGGCTTGTCCCAGTATTTCTAGTCCAGTTTAGAGGCTATTTTAAGACATAGTTAGTTTCAGCTTAGAGTTGAGTTAATATATTCTTTGTATGAAACTCATCAGTTTTCATATATCTCAGTTTTAGCATATGGGTATTCCCCATCTTTTTCATTTTAAGTATAATTTAGCTTCGCTAGCAATTTATTTTCTTTAGTATGCTCATGATCATGCCAGCAGGGTTAGCTTGGGATCACTTGTGGTCCTAGGTTCCGTGTCCGCGTCATGGGCGTAGCTTAGGGAGTGACATCAATGAGATTAGTTTCTTCGTATTCTGTCTCAATTTTTTTGAGGTGAGTTTTCAATAAAAAAAAATTCAGAGTTTCCATCATCACCACAACTACTAGGGAATTTTTCTTTCACACACATGGTTGTCATGCTACTTTTTAATTTGTTGAGAAACAACAAAGCTCTAATAACTGAAAAGGGGAGAATTATCATACATTAATAATGAGATTTATTGTTTCTTAAAATGAAATATTCATATTTTTAGACCATCGATAGAAAAAATAATGTTAATCACATAAGCG
The DNA here is from genome assembly GCA_016801875.1 of Solanum sitiens. NCBI lineage: Eukaryota > Viridiplantae > Streptophyta > Magnoliopsida > Solanales > Solanaceae > Solanum > Solanum sitiens. The sequence goes on from JABWTJ010000304.1 coordinate 591,823, forward strand.
AAGTAACATTCTGGACCTTTTGGGAAAAAAGAAAGCATCTTCATGATAAGTTTACTTGTAATTTGCTATAGACAATTAATGATGTTTCTTTTTTGTTTATTATTTCTTTAATTTTCAACTAACAATGTTATATTTGATGACGCTATTTTTTAATCTAATTTATGTGATACTTATATATATATATATCTATTTTAAAGAATTTCTTAAAAATATAGGGGTATAGAGAGGGAAAATGAAAGAGGAGATTACAAGGTGAGGAACATAACTCTCACCAATGTATTCTCTTAACTCGATAATTCATCTCTATGAATGTCAAACTGGGTGTATATAGTAAACACACATATGACTATGTTATATAGATGAATCTATTTAAGATTTCACATGATAGGTGCACATGCTTATATTGACCTTTTATATTTTTCTTGAGAACAAATAAGATAAAAGAATTTTGAAGAATCTCCTAGTTCTTCAATATATTTTGAATAGATAATATATACATCTTTAGAATTCCATTTATCATTCGTGATTAACACTTAAATATTTTTTTATCAATGTGATAATTTTGACATTATTGTCACTTCCTTTATTTTGTTTATGAATTGTTACTTCCTTCAAGGAAATAAATAGAACATAGAATAGAAAGCAGCCAACAAGATTCATTTCTCCCGCCTTACAATGTTACTTTACTAAAGTTTTTCTAGATATTTCTATTTACGACGGGTACATATTGCAGTAACTTTCAGACACAAAATAAAATGTGTATGCTTTGTTATTTTATCTCTTGAATAGACAAACAGTGGTATATCTTTTATTAATTTCGGGAATGAAACCTTATTATTTGAATGTGCTTGATATATAATATTCATCAATCGCTCATTATTTTTCTCAAGCACAATAAGACATTATTTTAGAATATTTTTGAGAAATTTTTCTAATTATTATTTCTTGAGGAGAAAATTTTGAAGTTTTACAATTTGAAGAATGTAAGTTGATGAGTCCTCAAATTGGACTTTTTAGGGCTTTATTTTAATAGAAACTGAAGCCTGAAGAGCATCACCAAGAACACTTGGCGAGTCACCGAGTGGACATACGCCGCCCTTTTTTCCAAACATGTGAAGCCTAGAAGAAAGAAGATCAAAAGGCAATGAAAGGAGTAGTCGGCGCATCACCAAATATGTTCGCGAAATAACGCTATACCGCCCAATGGTCCAGAATACGAAGACGTTGAAGGCAAGCACAAAATGGCAATGCACTATAAGAAGGGTGATTCGTCGAGTAGTTCAGCGATCACGACTAACCTGGCCGAGTGGTTCCCGAAGAACTTAATGTGAAATCTATAAATACTAGCCGTAGGTTTTATTTTTAGAGATGCTAACATTTTTAAAGTTTAGGGGCTTTAGATTAGTTTTCTTTGTATATTCTATCAGGTTTGGAGAGGGTTTTGTTGGAGACTTGAAAAAGGAAGGGTTTCATCTTTCCATGTTGGAAGTGAGTTGTCACGCCCCGAGCTACCCCCGAGACGCGGACACGGAACCTAGGAACACAAGTGATCCCAAGCTAACCCTGCTGGCATGATCATGAGCATACTAAAGAATAATAAACTGTTGCGGAAGCTAAATCATACTTAAAATGAAAAGATGGGGAATACCCATATTCTATAACTGAGATATTTGAAAATAATGAGTTTAATACAAAAGAAATATTAACTCAATACTAAACTGAATCTAACTAAAGAAATATTAACTCAATACTAAATTGAATCTAACTATGTCTGAAAATAGCCTCTAAACTGGACTAGAAATACTGGGACAAGCCCCAGCTAAATCTAGCAAAAACTGAAATCAATAGACTAAATATTAAAAAGAAAATCATGACTATTGTCCTCAGAGAATGATGACTCACCACTGAATCTGCTGAACTGGAGATCGGAAATCGATCTATGCGTGATCTGGATGCTGAGAACCTTAACCTACATCACTAGAAGATGTAGTGCACGTATGCGTCAGTACTTGAAAGGTACTAAGCATGTAGGATGGAGTAAAGCTGAAATAAAACATAACTGAACAAGCACAAAAGCAAGTATCATAAACTGAACATAATATACTCAAATTCTGAGCTAACTGAATGCAATGACCAATTTAAAACATGCTGAAACTGAATACTGAATATACTGATAAATGGTCAATGCAGAGAGTCTGACTGAACTGTGGGAGCTACTAATAACCGATAATAAAACCACATGAGCTAAATGTGGAATCCGGTGTATACTCCCCAACGAGAGGACCCAATCTACCCTGCCAAAGGTATAAAGGCATGCTGGAGTGATTACTAAACTGATTGCCCACAGAGGGGACTTACAACCTACTTGGCTAGTAGTTCTGGGACTATTGGGTACGCTAAACCCTAGTCCAACTCGGTATTATGCTACTCCCAATGAATTATGTAAATTAACTGATTATGTATGAATTTCTGTAAATACTGGATAGCTCGAAACTGAACATGCAAACTGAGAATGCAACAATTAATCTGGTAATTATGCATTTATAACTGAGGCATGTATATCTGAAGTGTCTGAAATATCTGACCTAGCATGTGTAATTTAAGAACTAAAAAAATACAAAGCAAGGGTTATGAAATTCATGCGATAATCTGAGTAATAACATGATAATCTGATTTGGAACATATATTTAATAAATTCATGAAGTTCTATCAAAGTTCTAGAAACCCTAGGTTTCATCATGACAAGAGAATCAAGAACTAACTGAAAACTAGGGACCCAATGGGTGAAAGGAACCCACTAGTGAAATCCCACATACCTGGTGATGAAATCCACGAAAAAATACTTAAGTTTCAGGGCTGGAACTGCTGGAGCTTGTGGCGTTCTTGAACTAGGGTTCTTGAGCTTTTTCTCCTCTCTTGCTTCTAATTTTCTAAGTTTTGATTTAATAATTTGACTTGGATATGTTTTAATTATGTTTCTAGGCATAAACTGACTAAAATCTGATGATTTAGGGTCAAAACGACGTAACTTAGGGTTTAAACGGAGTGGGAAAGGTCAAAAAGACCCCTGGGAAAGTTGCTGTCGGACCAAACGACGGCCAGGACTGACGGTCCGTCGTCTGACCGACGCCCCGTCGTTGGCTCCGTCGGCTGGGCCTGTTCGACAGACCTTTACTAAAATGGGCATAACTATTTAGTCAAAGGTCTGATTTTAGCAAGGTCGATGGCTATGGAAATATAATTCAATTATCTATCTGTTGGTAGGTAATGGGACACCAAATTCATTTTGTGCTAAGAGGTATGACCATTTTAAGTTGACCCAACTGCATTTCCCCTTAACTGTCTGTAAATTTTCCACCTACGGACCGTGCTGGTCATCCGTAGCTCTTGTCAGAGAGTGGGTTAAGGGAGTATTAATCGACGGTCATGGACTACGGACCGTCGTCTGACTTACAGACCGTAAGTCCGTCCGTCGTCCAAGACTTAACCCATTTTTCTGTGCTGAAATTTTTTGGAGTTTCTGACCCTATCGACGGTTGTGCAGGACGGACAGTGGGTCAGGCTACGGTCCGTAGATGCCATCGTTAGTTGCACCTGTAGATTTTTCTGAAAAACTAATTTTTGGTCTGTTTTGGCTATGGGGTGTTACATTATCTCCCCCTTGGGAACATTCGTCCTCGAATGAAGACTAAACTAGATGAAATAGAGGGAGAGAGTTGCAAACCCCACTACTAAACACTGAGAACTGAATTTCTGACTGAATTGAGTTCTGAGTACATGCAATTACGCTGAAAATGAAATTACAAACTGAGGGAACATGATTCTAAAATTGAATTTACGCATGAATGACTGGAAAACTGAAGAGGAATTATTACCTTAAGCTGGAGTGGAATCGGAAAAAAGAGGTGAGGATACTTGGCTTTCATGGCTGCTTCTGCTTCCCAAGTTACTCCCTCTACGGACTGACTCCTCCACAGAACCTTGACTGAAGCGACTTCTTTGTTTCTCAACCTTCTAACCTGACGGTCAAGAATCTCAACTGGTACATCCTCATAAGAAAGACTATCTTTCACCGCCACACTCTCCAATGGCACTATAGAAGATGGGTCACCCACACACTTCTTCATGAGTGAGATGTGGAAGACCGGATGCACTGCTGCTAAGTCTGCAGGTAACCCCAACTCATATGCCACCTTGCCAATCCTTTTCAAGATCTTGTAAGGGCCTACATACCTAGGACTAAGCTTCCCTTTCTTGCCAAATCTCATCACCCCTTTCATAGGTGAAACTTTCAGAAAAACCCAATCATCAACTTGGAACTCTAGTTCCCTTCTCCTTACATCTGCATAAGATTTTTGACGACTTTGGGCTGTCTTAAGTCTATCTCTAATGAGTTGCACTTTCTCCATGGCATGAAGGACTGAATCTGGCCCTATCAAAGCTGCTTCACCTACTTCAAACCAACCAATAGGAGATCTACATCTACGCCCTTATAAAGCCTCATAAGGGGCCATCTGAATGCTGGAATGGTAGCTATTATTGTAGGCAAACTCAATAAGAGGAAGGTGATCATCCCAACTACCTTTGAAATCGATCACACAAGCTCTCAAAATATCCTCTAAGGTCTGAATGGTACGCTCTGCCTGCCCATCCGTCTGTGGATGAATTGTTGTAGTAAGGTTAACTTGAGTACCAAGACCTTTTTGAAATGACTTCCAGAAATGAGAGGTAAACGGAGGACCTCTATCTGAGATGATAGACAAAGAAACCCCATGCAACCTCACAATTTCATTAATGTAAAGCTTGGCATAGTCCTCTGCCGAATCTGTAGTCTTGACTGCCAAAAAGCGAGAAGACTTAGTCATCCTATCAACTATCACCCAAATTTAGTCATGCTATCTGCGAGTACGAGGTAACCCTGTGATGAAATCCATATTGATAACATCCCACTTCCAGGTAGAAATATCGGTCTCTTGAGTCATACCACCTGGTTTCTGATGTTCTACCTTAACTTGCTGGAAATTGGGGCACTTACTCACAAAGTCTGCTATATCCCTCTTCATGCCATTCCACCAATAGACATCCCGCAGATCGCGGTACATCTTAGTGGCACCGGGATGAATGGAATACCTGGAGTTATGGGCTTCTGCAATAATATGCTGCCTCAACTCGCCCACATCAGGAACACACAAACTACCCTGGTAGCGAAGTACACCATCTCCCCCGGGAGAAAACCTCCACTCTCTGATTATGGACTGCACCCTTAAGTTCAAGCAAGATCGGATCACTGTCTTGCTTTTCCTTAACCTCCACTACCAACGATGATTCTGCCCCATTCTGAACTGTTACACCGCTGTTTGATATGCTCATAAGGCAAACTCCCAAGCGAGCAAGCCTGTGAACATCCTTCACTAGCTTCTTTCTTTCTTCCTCAACATGGGCTACCCTACCCATAGATAATCTACTAAGAGCATCGGCTACTACATTCGCCTTTCCAGGATGATAATGCACACTCATATCATAATCCTTAAGGAACTCAAGCCATCTCCTCTGGCGAAGATTCAACTCTTTCTGGGTGAACACATACTGAAGGCTCTTATGATCGGTGAACACATCTACATGAACACTATACAAGTAGTGTCTCCATATCTTGAGTGCAAACACCACTGCTGCAAGCTCGAGGTCATGAGTTGGATAGTTCTTATCATGCACCTTAAGCTGTCTAGAAGCATAAGCTATAACCTTATCACTTTGCATCAACAACACACAACCAAGGCCAACTCTGGATGCATCGCAATAGATCACATAACCATCCGAACCCTCTGGTAGAGTCAAGACAGGAGCTGTAGTCAATCTAGTTTTCAATTCTGCGAAGTTTTTCTCACAATCATCTGACCATTGAAACTTGACCATATTTTTAGTCAACCTAGTCAATGGTGAGGCTATGGATGAAAATCCTTCCATGAACCTTCTGTAATAACCCGCTAGACCTAAGAAACTTCTGATATCTGTAGCAGAGGTAGGTTTGGGCCATTATTTCACTGCTTCTATCTTTTGTGAATCTATGTGAATCCCTTCGCTAGATACAATGTGACCAAGAAAAGCAACGGATTGCAACCAAAACTCACATTTGCTAAACTTAGCGAATAACTGGCGATCCTTGAGAGTCAGTAGAACAATTCTCAAATGACTTGCATGTTCTTCCTCACTCCTAGATTAAATGAGGATATCATCAATAAAGACGATAACGAACATGTCAAAGTACTGTTTGAACACTCTGTTCATCAAATCCATGAAAGCTGCAGGAGCATTGGTTAGTCCAAACGACATAAATACAAATTCATAATGACCATACCGAGTTCTGAAGGCTGTTTCGGGAATGTCACTATCTCTGACTCTAAGCTAATGATAACCCGATCTGAGGTCTATATTTGAGAAATGACTAGCACCCTGAAGTTGGTCAAACAAGTCATCAATACTGATGATGGGATACTTATTCTTGATTGTGACCTTGTTCAACTGTCTATAGTCAATGCACATTCTGAGAGAACCATCTTTCCTCTTTACGAACAATACTGGTGCACCCCATGGTGAAATAATAGGTCTGATGAAGCCCTTATCTAGAAGGTCTTTCAACTGCTCTTTCAATTCCTTAAGTTTTGCTAGAGCCATTCTGTAAGGAGGAATATAAATAGGCTGGGTATCTGGAAGGAGATCAATTCCAAAGTCTATTTCCCTTTCGGGAGGGACTCCGGAAGATCTTCTGGAAATACTTCTGAAAATTCACAGACTACTGGAACTGACTCAAGAGTTGGGGTTTCAAGTCTAGAATCCTTAACCCGAACTAGAAGATAGAGGTAACCCTTAGATATCATCTTTCTAGCCTTAAGGTAAGAAATAAATCGACCCAGGCGCTAAGCTACTACCCTTCCATTCTAAGATTGGTTCGTCTGGAAACTGAAAATGAACAATCCTCATTCTGTAATCGACTGAGGCATAACATGAATGTAACCAATCCATTCCTAGAATGACATCAAAGTCTACCATTTCTAACTCTACTAGATCTGCTGAGGTGACTTTCTGAGAGACTGTGACAGGGCAATTTCTGTATACCCATCTAGCTAAACTGGGTCACCGACTACAGTAGAGACTGAGAAGGGTTCTGAGAGAGTTTCTGGACTGACACTGAATTGTACTGCTATATAAGGAGTTACAAAAGAGAGAGTAGACCCTGGATATAACAATGCATAAACATCAAGGTCAAAGACTCGTAACATACCAGTGACTACATCAGGAGAACCTTTCTGATCCTGGCGAGCCTAAAGAGAATAAAGTCTGTTCTGGCGCTGATCGCCACCTGTACTAGATGAATTGCCCTGATGAGTTGGGCGACTTGCTGGTGCTGCTGAATTTGTAGATTGAGCTCTACCATTACCACCTCATTGACCCTGTCTAGAAGGATAGTCCCTCAACCTGTGACCAGACTGACCATATCCAAAACATCCTTCTTTTCCTGCAAGACACTCGCCCGGATGGTTCTTACCACACTTAGGGCAAGTGGGGTAAGTCTTGGTGCCTGAAACACTTCCCTGAGACTTAGAGCCTGGTGCTCTGCCCTTCTGTTCATACCTATTCTTGGAGGATGGAACACTAGCTGATGAAGGGGCTGGAGCTTAAAACTTCTGCTGACCCTGCGAGCGATTTCCACCACCCGATTTCTGCTGAGAATAGTCATAGTTCCCAGTCCTAGCCTTCTTATTTTCCTTAGTCTGTTCCCTAAACTTATCACCCTCAACCTGCTGAGCATGAGTCATAAGCCTAGAGATGTTCATATCTCCAAGCAACATAGCATTTCTGCACTCTGTCTTCACCAAATATGATACTCCTTACAAGAACTTATTCATCTGAGCCCTAGAGTCAGCAACCATGTGAGGATCATACCTGGGGAGTTGGTTAAACTTCAGCCCATACTCTTGGACTGTCATGTTTCTCTGCCTCAAGTTCATGAATTCTTGGGCTTTTGCTTCTCTCAACTCTATTGGGAAAAACCTGTCGACAAAAGTCTCACTAAAGCACTCCCAAGTAATAGGAGCTGCATTTGCACCCCTATTCTCCTTCCACTGAGTGTACCAGATATGATCCACGTCTTTCAGCTGGTATGACGCCAACTCAACCCGATCATTCCAGTAACCTGCATCACCTCAAAGATCTTCTTGATTTCGTCCAAGAAATTCTGAGCATCCTCATTAGTCTGTGATCATAAGAACTCAGGCGGATTCATCCTAACAAAGTCACAGACCCTTGCTGCTGCTAATCCACCATTTTCATTCACAGGTGCATGAACTCGATTGTTCTGGTGGGTCATACTCTGAGCCAACATCTGTATGGCATTCCTGAACTCAGCATTCTAGACTTCTTGATCTGGGACTGGAGGAGCTGCGTTTGCATTCTGGCTTTCGCATTCCTAGCATTAGCTCTAGGAGGAGGCATGATCGGAAACGTAGAACGTCAAGTTAGAATGGAATAAGATCATACCTTTCGCATGATAAGAGTAACAAGAAAGTGAAGTTTTCCTAAAACACTTCATAGCCTCCCTCTCATTAGATGTGGTACACTTCACACCCTTTAAAAGGACTCTACTTAGTGCGGCTTTTCAGATCCTATGACTCTTGAACCTAGTGCTCTGATATCAAGTTTTGTCACGCCCCGAGCTACCCCCGAGACGCGGACACGAAACCTAGGACCACAAGTGATCCCAAGCTAACCCTGCTGGCATTATCATGAGCATACTAAAGAATAATAAACTGTTGCGGAAGCTAAATCATACTTAAAATGAAAAGATGGGGAATACCCATATTCTATAACTGCGATATTTGAAAACAATGAGTTTAATACAAAAGAAATATTAACTCAATACTAAACTGAATCTAACTATGTCTGAAAATAGCCTCTAAACTGGACTAGAAATACTGGGACAAGCCTCAGCTAAATCTAGCAAAAACTGAAACCAAAAGACTAAATATTGAAAAGAAACTCATGACTATTGTCCTCGGAGAATGAGGACTCACCACTGAATCTGCTAAACTGCAGATCGGAAATTGATCTATGCGTGATCTAGATGCTGAGAACCTGAATCTACATCACAAGAAGATGTAGCGCACGTATGCGTCAATACTTGAAAGGTACTGAGCATGTAGGATAGAGTAAAGCTGAACTAAAACATAATTGAACAAGAACAAAAACAAGTAAAATGTTCATATACTGAATGCAATGACCAATTTATAACATGCTGAAACTGAATACTGAATATACTGATAAATGGTCAATGCAGAGAGTCTGACTAAACTGTGGAAGCTACTAATAACCGATAATAAAACCACATGAGCTAAATGTGGAATCCGATGTATACGCCCCAACGAGAGGACCCAATCTACCCTGCCAAAGGTATAAAGGCATGCTGGAGTGATTACTAAACTGATTGCCCACAGAGGGGACTTACAACCTACTTGGCTAGTAGTTCTGGGACTATTGGGTACGCTAAACCCTAGTCCAACTCGGTATTATGCTACTCCCAATGAATTATGTAAATTAACTGATTATGTATGAATTTCTGTAAATACTGGATAGCTCGAAACTGAACATGCAAACTGAGAATGCAACAATTAATCTGGTAATTATGCATTTATAACTGAGGCATGTATATCTGAAGTGTCTGAAATATCTGACCTAGCATGTGTAATTTAAGAACTAAAGAAATACAAAGCAAGGGTTATGAAATTCATGCGATAATCTGAGTAATAACATGATAATCTGATTTGGAACATATATTTAATAAATTCATGAAGTTCTATCAAAGTTCTAGAAACCCTAGGTTTCATCATGACAAGAGAATCAAGAACTGACTGAAAATTAGGGACCCAATGGGTGAAAGGAACCCACTAGTGAAATCCCACATACCTGGTGATGAAATCCACGAAACAATACTCAAGTTTCAGGGCTGGAACTGCTGGAGCTTGTGGCGTTCTTGAACTAGGATTCTTGAGCTTTTTCTCCTCTCTTGCTTTTAATTTTCTAAGTTTTGATTTAATGATTTGACTTGGATATGTTTTAATTATGTTTCTAGGCTTAAACTGACTAAAATCTGATGATTTAGGGTCAAAACGACGTAACTTATGGTTTAAACGGAGTGGGAAAGGTCAAAAAGACCCCTGGGAAAGTTGTTGTGGGACCAAACAACGGCCAGAACTGACGGTCCGTCTTCTGAACGACGCCCCGTCGTTGGTTCCGTCGACTGGGCCTGTTCGACAGACCTTTACTAAAATAGGCATAAATTTTTACTCGAAGGTCTGATTTTAGCAAGGTCAGTGTCTACGGAAAGATAATTCAATTATCTATCTGTTGGTAGGTAATGGGACACCTGATTCATTTTGTGATAAGAGGTATGACCATTTTAAATTGACCCAACTGCATTTCCCCTTAACTCTCTGTAAAGTTTCCACCTACGGACCGTGCTGGTCATCCGTAGCTCTTGTCAAAGAGTGGGTGAAGGGAGTCTTAATCGACGGTCACGGACTACGGACCGTCGTCTGACCTACAGACCGTAAGTCTGTCCGTCGTCCAAGACTTAACCCATTTTTCTGTGCTGAAATTTTTCGGAGTTTCTGATCCTATCGACGGTTGTGCAGGACGGACCGTGGGTCAGGCTACGGTCCGTCTATGCCACCGTTAGTTGCACCTGTAGATTTTTCTGAAAAAACTAATTTTTGGTCTGTTTTGGCTACGGGGTGTTACATGAGTCTTCTCTATTCATCTTCTTTTGCTTATGTTGAGGTTTAATCTCTTATACCCATATGATTTCATTATCATTTTAGGTGTAATTTTTGATTGCTTGATGCGTGGCTAAAAACCCCATCCTTGGGGTGTGATTTAGCAAATTTGTGTTGATATTATTGTTGGGTCTTGTTTTGTGAGAGGTTTGATGTATTTTAATGGTGATTACACCTAGTGGTTGTGGTTTAACTTAATTGGTTTGTCGTTGCAAATATAAACTCACCCATGTATTTTCGGCTTGCCCGAGAGAGAGATCGCGAAACCAAAACTGCTAGACTAATGCCCTAAGGAGTGGGTCAACATGAGGTTCAGCCAGAAAGGGTGAACCTTAGTCCTGTATACTAACACTAAGTTCGAGAGAGTGAGTAGGGTAAGGCGTAGACTGGCGTTCATTCGGCAAATGGGTGTCCGAGAGGAACGCATTTGAAACACTATAAGTTGCCTGATATGGAACTTATTTCCATCTAAAGTTTAGCCTAGTCACTATTATCTTGCAGATTTCCTATCAATCATGTACCCAACTACTTATCTCAACTTGTATGGCGGTCACACCCTAAGAACTTTTCCCCATACTTTATTTCCTTTTGCATTTTTATCATTTTTACTATACCTGTGACAAAACCCGCCATCAATATTTGACACTTTGTTGTCACCCCTTTAATTTATAATTTTTCATTAATCTCTTTAGCGATGACTAATTAGAATGAAATTCTAATTTAACTACATTTTCTCGAAACCTCTCCCTTGGGACATAACCTCAACCATTGGTTGAGTTGCCAAACTATCGATGATTATAGACACTCGTACCGTAGGGTAGTTTCGTTGGCCATAATAAGAAACAAAATGGCGCCGCTGCCGGGGAGTGGTGTCAAGTGAAATGTATTTCAATAGAGTTTTTATTATTATTAGTAGCAGTATAATGGCAGTAATTGTAGCTAGGTGGGCCACCAAGATTACTTTGATAACCTCAACGATGTCAAAGAGCCAAATGTCAATGACACCCATATCATGTGAGGTGTTGGAGCCATCCGCTTACCCCAGCCGAGGGGAATGAAATGTTCAATAAACGAGCAATATGTTGCAGCTCTTGCAACTAAAAGGAATCTTCAGCGGATTGGCTCATGAGGATCCCCATGAGCATCTTCAAAACTTTGTAAATGTTTATGAGTCATTCTCTTTCAAATAGAATCTCTCAAAAGTCAGTTAGACTGTGATTATTCCCATTTTCCCTGACGGGGAAATCTCTTAAGTGGTTAGTTGAATTAACCCGGAATTTCATCACTTCATGTGAAGAGTTGGTTACCGCATTCAATGTGCGATTTTTGCCTCCCTTGAAGATAATGACTATTACAGATAACATTCAAAGCTTTAAGCGCCTGAATAGAGAGCCTCCGCACGAAACTTGGCTAAGGTTCAAAAGGATGGTCCTAAAATTCCCAACCCATGGTTTGCCTTATAATGTGCTCCTTCAGTACTTTTACCAGAGTTTAGATTCGGTAAACAAAGGTGTCGCTGACAAACTCTGAACCGGAGGCCTAATGCACCAACCATACGCAGTATAAACTCAACTTCTTGATGGCATGACAACCATCAACAGGGTATGGTACACTCGCGAGTATCGGGTCTCTCTTGTCACATTTCAGCTACCGATGGAGAAGATTGAAAAGGACAATGAGAGAGAACAAAACATGGCAAAAATTATGACACAACCTCATATTCTTTCAAAGAACGTCATGGGAGATTCAACCCGTAGTGCCAATGTCGTGGGGGTCGGGAGCACTAGTCTTAAGGAAATGAAGTTTCAAGCTATGTATAATGAGGAGGTAAGCTTTCTAGTCAATCAAGGCGGTGGCCATCGGTCAAAATACCCTAGACAAAGTGGAAATCAAGGTTGGTGTATAGATGAAGGCTGGAAAGATAGAGATCGTGAATGGAGAGACTGTAATCCGAATTGGAAAGATGGGGAGAAGGATAGATACGTGCCTCCATATGAGCATCAAAAGTCCAACGATTTAGACAGAGGAAGGTCTGAGGACATGATCTCGCGTATCCTCAACAAAGTTGAAGGCTCGAATAAGATGCTGAAAGCCATGAAAGAAGACGTATCCACCGTTCACCAGAACGTCACCTTTAATTCAATTTCAATCAAGTAGTTAGAGACATAAATGGGGGTTTGCCTAGTTATACTAGGGCTAACCCCAAAAGTGAGGTTTGAATTTTTACTTGTGTCATGCCACGACGTTTACTAAGGCGCTGTTTGGGAGGCAACCAAAAACCCTATACTTGCTTTTTGTTATATTAATAAAATCACAGTGTGCTTGTTTGTAGAGGGCAAAAGTAGGGAAGTGATTGAAAAAGTGCATGCAGGTCGCAAAAGGTATGGTAGGCAAACCGCCGACTTGATCGGCGAACCCGACCTCCTCCGCCATCTGAATCAAAGCATCTCCATCTTGGACCTTTTAAAACTCAACAGATTGTAGAAAATCAATGGCGCATCGCAAAAATGTTGACGATCTCGATGAAGACCGTCGATGGGAACCTTACATGAGTTGTAAAGTCTTTTACATTCGCAGAAGACACAAACTATTTGGTATGCTGAGTGAATGGGAGAATCTGACTTATGTCACCTAAAGTTTAGAAATTGGACGGTCACTACGAGTGGGAGGTTTAAAAACCCATTTTCAATAATCTCTCTCACTTTTCCGTCTTCACAAACTCACACAACCACTTTAGCTTTATTTTCCTCGCCCTTTTAAAGTATTTTAATTGTCAAACAGTGCTGGGATTCAGATTACATTGCTGCCTAGCACTTCTTTAGTATCGGAAATGACATCTTAGGTTGGTCACCGAACTCCTCAGTCATTTGATTAAAATTTTACTCCTTTGCATGATTATTGATTTTGTTAAATCTTTTCTGAGACAATGAATTGATGGTATATCATATCTGACCGATTATTATTCGGTGCTTCTTGCATAATTGGTAGAATCCCACTCAACTGCGCTTTGAATTAAATGTTTATGTTTTGAAATTGTGGAAATTCGATAGGCCTTCGTCGAAGTTTATGTTGAAGAGGTTGAATTTCGTTATCAGGGGTTGCAACATTGAATTTGAAAGAATGGGTTGAAAATAGGCACGTTGAGCTGTTTGGCCAGCTGAGTATAGCTCGCCGAACTGCTCGGCCGTTCGCATAGAGTCTCAATTTTTCCTTGAAATTAACGCCATTAGCATAGTAGTGCTGTAACTTTCATCTAAAAGATTATGTCGCCGAATACACTCAATGACACACCGAAAGACATCTTTTAAGCCCTTTTCCTGCACCCTTATACCATCTATGCATCATTTTCAGCGCATCGTGTAAATGGATGAGCATTCCACCAACAGGTTGGGTGAATAAATTTCCAAACCATGATTTCCCTTCTCCTGTTTAAAAAATCGTCTAATCGTTTATCGAATTCTTTTACAGAAATAACCACACACAAAGTCTCAGGAAGGAGTATGCCACCCCGACACGTAAGAGCACTGGAATTAAAAAGAAACAAAAAGATAGAAGAACTTGCGAAAGAATGAAAAGAGAGAAAGAACGCAAGTACTAGGAGGAGGATCCTTATTGATCGCACTATTCCTTCATGGAAACATGGATTCTACGTAGGTGTATATGCCTTTCTGGCAGCCCACGAAGTGGACAAAATGAAAGCGGCTAACTCGCTGCAGAATTTATGGCTTATGGAAAAAATGAGAACCGAACTGACAACCCGGGGATAATTGTTGTATTCCAAGTTGATGCATCCCGAAGGATGGAGCAAACATATAGACAGGATTGTAATCGATGTGTTCAATATAATTAGTCAGATTAACATAAAATAATTATGAAGAATATTATTTTAGGCTAAATAATTTGATTTATATAGCATATCATAAATCCTATAAGACAATAATGATATTGAATGTAATTTATATAATGACTAGTAAAAAACAAATAATCCCTAAATAGATAAAAAAAAAAACTATCTAGGAAAGACATAACATGATAAAGGTTTTGAACTAACTATGGTTCATGAATATATGTAACTAAGAAAACTGAAGATTTAGCAAATTATTGTAATAGATACATCAATATACTCTTTATTCTTAGTTTAATTATTTATTATCCTAGAAATGAGCTTTTATGTCTTGACATCATTAAGATAACTAATCTGATTGATTTGAATATATTAATCGAAAGCAATATATAAAAACCACGTGTTATCACCTGTCACATATATGATAATATTATTTTTCTAATTGATTGAAATTGTATTTATGTATGGTAACAAAATGAATAAAATAAATAAGCTAACATAAGAATCCTAAATTATTATTAAATACTTAGATGCAAATTGACAAAATACTCTTCTGAAAAAAAGTATTACCTATTATAATAGTACTCAATGGATTATAATGAGTGTTTACCTCAATGTTTAGTATCTAGCATGAAACTCTAATCCCTTATTCAAAAATTGACTTTTATGTTTTAGATATTTTTAGAAGTGGAAAATAGATTTTTAAAAAACCTTCTCTGACTATTATTTGGCTACTTTTGATTGTATTACAAAGTTACTTGCTTTATGCATGTATACTATTGGTTGCTTTATGCATGTATACTATTGGTACCTACAGAAGTAGTTTGCAAAGATATTAAAATAAAAAATATTTATTACACCTTGAAAGTGAAACAACCAATCAATACTAATAAAATAATTGACAAACAAAATAAAAATAAAGAATCTCATCAGATTTTCATTTGCATGACCGGTTAGATTTCATAGTTAGTTGTTCTTATTTTAATTAACATATTATAATTAAATATTTAATGTATCAAGATACGTGATTAAATATTGTGTTAAGGAATTGTATGAATATCATTTGACTTATGATATTGGAAAAGTTGAAGTTTAACCCTAGGCTTGAAACTTGGAAAATATGATAGTTGAAATGTTAGTTGGCATCAAGATACGAACTTAATTATAAATTTGGGTAATTATAATATGTCCCCCATGGATTCCAGACTAAGAGACAGTGAGTCTGTATCATTAGGGCAGACATGTATCACTATACTTGACATTGCATTTCATGGCATTACACATTTTTATTATTGATGAACTTGAACTTGTGTTTTCCTGATCTTGTGAGTGCTTTTCTGTGAACTTGTGAATGTTGAATATTGAGTTGTTATTGAGAATATATAATGTGTTACAGTGTTGTTGTTGGTATGATTTTATGCAGATTGTAGTTTAGAGGTTCGGATAGGGTGTAAGGAGTACCCGTATTTTGTTCCCTTAGCTTGTGTTTAGAGGTTTGCTTGTTGGGTACTGTGTGGTTTGGTACTCACCCCTTGATTCTACAATTTTTTGTAGGTTACGAGCCCAGATTTTTTTTGTGATACCTTCGATTCTCTTCATTTCTGAGGTTTTCTTTGGAGACTTTGAGGTAGTTGTTGTCATCATAACACACCTTCTTACTCCTACTTATGATTTTGTTTTTACTTGAAAGACAATGTCATTTGAGACTTGCGTATATTATTTCAATTGTTGTATACTTTAGATGCTTGTGCACGTGACAACCAAGTTTTAGAGATTGAATTAAGTTGGCTTGTTTTTCGTATTAGTAATTGTTATTGGACTTTTGTTTTACTTCTGCACTATATCAAAATTATTGGGTTTAGGTTGACTTGTGTTGGTGGATAAGACGAGTGTCATCACATCCATTTTTGGGTTGTGACAAAATGGTATTAGAGCCCCAGGTTCATAGGTCTCACGTGTCTACAAGTCGAGTCTACGTAGAGTCTCAAGGATCGGTACAGTGACGTCTGTACTTATCTATGAGAGTCTATAAAGACTATAAGAAAACTTTCTTTTGTTCATCTGTCTCATCATGCATGGATACGTTCATTAGGACTGAGTTATTATATACTCTTTTGACAGATGAAGAGGACTAGAGCCAGAGCCGTCTTAACCATTAGGCTACTAAAGCCATCGCTTGGGGCCCCATATTTTGGGGGGGCCCGAATTTAAAAAAAAATACTTCTATATAAAAATGATATGTTTCCCACTTTTTTAAGGGAATGAAATATTCTTTGGGAATAATTTCCTTAAATGGGATATTGTTTTTTCTTATTATCTCCTAAAAGTTTGACTCTATATTATTTTTTACCTTATACTCATATTTTTATTCTCTATTTGACTTTCATTCTCAATATTAAACTCGCTCCTACAATTTTTTTTGATTTTACTGTTGCTTACAAGTTACAAAAGAACAAAAATTGTTTTTTCATGTCTTCTTCAAAATGTCAAGATGTGAACCAAGCAGTCATTATATTGAATGAGCAATGGACTATTTCGATATTTTTCTATCAACTTATCAAATTCATGAGTCAGATTTTATCATACTAACTTTATTTTATAATTTTACTTAAAAATATACAAGAATAAATATATATATATATATATATATATATATATATATATATATATATATATATATATATATATATATATATATATATATATATATATATATATTCTTGTTTTAGTTATTGTTAAAATTATTCAATTCAAATATTTCAACTAGGAAATATGATTAAGGTTAGACAAAAAAAAAAGATTAAAATAGAAAACTTGAAGAATTAAGTAAATCCCAAAAGGATCCCTTGGTAGATTTTTTAACAAAAAATTGCTTATAGAATAATTTTAATAATTTCTATAACTGTTGCCTCAGTCAAAAAAAAGTTTTTCGAAACTATAATCTATAAAACCTTATCTAAGATCAACAATATCTTAAAAGAGATTTAATGGATTCACTAATTATCAATTGAAAATGAACTATCAAAACATATCGATTATAAAACAAAAATTAATAGCTTTATATCTAAAAAGGCTAGAAAAGTAGATTTTAAATAAAAGTATATATGATAAAAAAAAATTAAAAAGGAGAATTTATTAAAAAAATATTAGGGCCCCTCTCTAAGATTTTGCTTTAGGGCCCCAAACTTGCTGAGTCGGTAACACATGTCATTGCGTACGATATGATATCTACGTAATAATCATGATAGAACTTGCTTTGTACGGTAATTTATGATGTTCTATTGTCAATTTCATAAAGCGAGATACTACATCGAAAGTTATACATACAAATAATTCAACAATAAATTATAAATATAAAATTTGATTAATCGTTATCATGACATTTATATGAGTATTATCTCGCATTTCATACTCGAATGGATTATATATGTTAGCTCTTCACCTCTACATCGTGACATGAGATATTAAGTTCATGATCTGACGACGGACTGGTACAATTTGTACATTAATCTAGAAATATAAGTATAATTATATTTATGTTTTAACTTATATAAAATCGTCATCCGGAGGACGATTGATTTTAATGTAATTGAAAATATTAAAATATTATTTTTTTAGGAAGTAACTATATAAATATTTCAATGAAAATTATTATAATTACATATTATTTAATCTTACCAGCTTCGAGAAGCCGGTATTATAATTTTTTTTTTTTACATAGAACCATCCTCCGGAAGAAGATTTAATTACAATTATATCAAAATATTTCTCAATTTTTTTGAAATGTTATGTTGTTAAAAAATAGTCAGTTTTCTAAAGTTTTTTGAAAATTTTATTCTTTTTAACAATACAGACTAAAGGATGTCTAAATTTACCGACCTCCATTCGAGATCGGTAATTTTTAGGTCGTAATTCATTGTTTTTTTAGTAGTGTAATGTGTCCTACCAAATGCCCTCTAAATTCATTGTTTAGTTGCAAAGATAGGGATAACTTATCTCAGGATTAACAACTAGTCTATGAATAAGTTATCTCTCACTTGGAGGTATAGTAATCCCAGGATAGGTTATTATGGGATAAGATGGGTAAATTAACAGAAATACCCACTTAAACTCTCTTTTATACACCACTTTTACGTTCAAACATACTAACATAATTTTTAATAACATTTTAAATAACATTTACAACCTTAATTATTCGTTGTTTTTGTAATAAATATATTTTTCTATTAAAAATTTTTATTTTATAATTGCAATTTTAATTTATGAATATATTATAATTTTAATATATTTGTGTAATTATTATATTTATTTATATTTTAATTTCTCTTAAAATGTTCACTCCACTAGTAAATTATATACTATTCATTATATAGTTTATTACTCATTGAAAAATATTTCTATAACTAAAATGTAGGCAACTTTTATAATAAATTTTCTTTTACTTTAATAAACTTAAAATGGAATTAATAATTTTTAAGCTAAATAAGATGAAAGTTTTACTTTAAAAGTCATGAAGATGAAAATTTTATTGTTAAGCTAAATAAGATGAAAACCTTATTTAAGCTAAAAAGAACATTTTATTTTAAAGCTAATTTAAATAAGATGAAAGTTAATTTTTAAAACATATGGCACAGTCATGAAAATGTACACACAAAAATATTTAAGATCAATAAGATGAAAATTTTATTTTAAAGAATGAATAACTAATGCTTATAAAGAAAATGTAAAAAAAAAAAACTACACAAGGTGAGGGTATTGTTGTAAACAAAGAACTTATTATCAAAAATTATACAATGAATATTTGTTTGAATATCACAAACCAAACAAGAAATAAAAACTAATTCCAGCATAACTTGTCCCAACATAACTTATCCCATTATAACTTATCTCAACCTAACTAACCCCAATATAACTAGTATTCAAACCTTACGGCCCCTTAAAATTGAACATTTATGTTGTAACAGAATTTTCTAATGCCTCTATTTAAAGGACATAATATGGAATTTGAAATGACAGCATAAACATGCACTTTAATATGATTTAGGAGTTATGATTATAAAAAATTATGGGAGTAACGAAAATAAAAATAATTAATTTTTAATATGAAAGAATATGAATAAATGGGGTGGTAATTGTCACATTCATTTTTTAGACTAATAAAAAATAGAATTTTTTTAAATAAAAGTGAGAAAAAAAGAAGATAAATAGGAATCTTGACCAATGAGAGGTACCTAATAGTATTCATTAATGTTGCTTTATATTACAGGAAAGTGAGGTTCAATTGACAAATACATCGATCTTTCGGGATATTTCAACTTCTCTAAAATAACAAGAAAATATTATTTCTTCTTCCACAACGGGTATTCTAACGAACTCAACTTACATTTGTCGATAAAAATTAAACTTGAGTCATTTTAAGAACAGTGAGGGTAAAAATCAGATATTTTTATCATAAAGTAAATTTTGTTCAAATCATATAATCTAGAGGGGAAATTTGGTCAAACTTTATCCATATGTATTGATAAATAATTACTAAACAAATAATTAGATTTTAAAAATTAGGTGTAAATAACCATAATTAGCTAATAATATGTTTAATCATTGACTGACCCAGAATTTTCATTTAGGGGGTTTGAAAAATAAAATTATAAATGTGGAAATAAAACTTTAGAAATGGGAACCTTGAATTCTTTGGATTTAAAGCCACACCTTAGCACATTTTCAAAAGTAAAAAATTAAATAAACTTGAAAAACATAACCGAAAATTAAAAAAAAAACTAATAAAATTAAAAAAAAAACAGAAACAGAAAATACTTACACAGAGGTTTGGACCATTGCCATACATCCTAATTTCATGGCAGACTTGCCACTGCGCCATTAGTTTCTCTTTGTTATTGAGGGAGTTCAAAATATATCTATAGAAGTATATAAAATTTACCTTTTCGGTGTAATTTTTTGCCGAGGGGAGTTCACGAACCCACGAGTGTCTGCCCCTGGATTTAACAGTAATTTTAATCATGTCATAAACATCAATGACATTTTTCAACAGATAGCATAATATATTTGATATTTGTATACAAATTTCACTATTTTATTGACATTTTTACCATATGTCAATTGAATCAATGACATTTTGAAATAAATGATCTAATATGTTTGATATTTGTGTTAAATATCGCTATTTTTGCAATAGTTTTGCTAAAAGTCGCTATAATCAAGGATATATTACAACTAATGTCACTAGTTTAGTGACATTTTCTTAATGTCACTAAAATTATTGACATTTTGCAGTAAATGTGATAATATATTCAACATTTATCTTAAACATCATTATTGAAGAGATATTTTTTCTAATGTCAGTAAAACCAATGAGATTTTGTAATAAATGTCATATTGTATTCAACATTTTTAGCATATCTCATAATTTATATGACATTTTCGCTAAATATCACTAAAACAATGACAATTTTCAATAAATGTCATCATTATATTCGACATTTTTAGAAAATGTCATCATTTATATGACATTTTCTCTAAATATCTCTAAAACGACATTTTCAATAAATGTCATTATCATAGTGACATTTTGGACCAAATATCATTATTTTTACGAAATTTGATAAAAAAAATGTCATTATTTTTATGACATTCGACATCAAATGTCATTGTTTTATGACATTTTGCTGTTAAATATCGTGAACTTATTTATTTTTCGATAATTGTTTCAAATGTCACCAAATTTATGTCATCGTACGTATATTTTCTTGTAGTGTAGCATGGGTTTGTGGTCAAGAACACCTTTCCAGTAACTGTGGTCCATGTGGAGATGAATTGATTATCTTGTGGAATTTATGCTTAGCACTGAGAGGATATTGCAATGAGAATGACGGTTCCCACCTAGATGAGTTTGGACTTTCTTGGAGGTTCACACCTAGTTAGTTTGGGCTTCCTACAAGGGATCTCCACCTAGAAGAGTATTCATTTCCAAAAATGTGTCTCATGAGATGGAAAGCCCTAAATGAGTCTAATTTGAGGACTCATCAACACTCCAAACTTAATCTTTTTCTTGTCCTCAAGTAAAACACAAGTTCAACAGTTTAAAAAGGATGTCTAAAACAGTGCTACATAAGACTCAATCATGAATGTACATAACAAGACTCATGCAAAGATCCATTGTGTAAGTAATCAATCTGTGTTTAAAAACAGAATTACTGAGTTCAACAAAACTTTGCAGAAATACGAAGTTACCAAAGTTTAATGAATCAGTAAGGGAGATGAAAAAAATTAATTCAAAAAAAAACTAAAATTTGTAAACGTACCAGAATCTTGAAAATTAGAACAGAAAAATATCAA
Organism: Solanum sitiens; assembly: GCA_016801875.1. Lineage (NCBI taxonomy): Eukaryota > Viridiplantae > Streptophyta > Magnoliopsida > Solanales > Solanaceae > Solanum > Solanum sitiens. Next base: position 613,846 of record JABWTJ010000304.1, read on the forward strand.
GCCCACTGAATTCACAGTGTCCCCTTAAGGAAATTATTCTCCTCTAGTATCAGATGTTTGATTTGGAATATGTTCTCGCAGGATAGAATGGTCTGAATCACAAGCATGTTGATACCAAAAACGCTAGTGTCAGCGAACCACTCAACAGTAGTAAAGCACACGAAGAAACTTTTTTGTGCAGAAGAAGAAGAAGAAATCAGAAAAAATCGTAAGGAATATTTTTGAAGAATGAATAGTATTTATAGGCAAGAGGAACTGGTTCCGAAAGGTTGCAACCCTTTCAGAATCCACATGATCATTGATCAAAGTTCGAAACCTTTCAAACGGTCTTGGTTGTTCCTGAAAGTTGCAATATTTCAGAATAGTCATTTGCAAACGGTGGGAAATTTAAATAAAATCGGGAAAGATTTTAACTAATACAGGTCGCGCGGATCCGATTCGGGTCGAGTTAATCAACTAAAAAGTTGAAACATTTTGGTTAATCTCAACTATATAATTGAAAGTGTTTCTGTTATCAACTAATTAATTGAAAATGTTTTGGCCATTTAATTAATTAACTAAACAATTAACTAAATAATTTAAACAATCTTTGTCCAAAAAATAATCTCTCGATCGATCATTTTCCAAAGCCAAAGCCAAAGCCGAGCCGAGCGAGCAAAGATGACGACGGCGCGGGGTAGGGGTGGGGGTGCGGTCCTCTTTCCAACCCTTTTAACAACTAATAGGAGTGTTTCTATATTTAAACTCTCCTATTTTTCTTTCCACCGCCGATCAGGGACAAATGCCTTTTAATTAAAGAATAAGAGGACTTTTCAAGTTCCTCTCTTTTCATCTTCCGTCCATTTCCCATTAATTCTTGCTACATACCCTACAATCCCCCACATTAATGGGTAATGGTTATAACATAGTAATGCACAGAAAAATGTGTACTTTACAGGCAAAGATTAATTGTAACTAAATAAGTAGATTTACCCTTCGACTTTCCATAGTGAACATATGCCGGTATATTCGATCAATCGGTAGATGCGATATCTTTGAACCGTCGAGCTTTGGTGTATAACCATATGTCACACAATTAACCTTTTACTATTTATGGTTCTTGTTGTTTTGTTTCAGCCATGCCACCTGCTTGTTTCATGAGTGTATAGAGAATAGACTTTTAACATAAAAGTTTCTTTGAAGCGACTTACACTTCACACTCACATATGTGATTTCTAACTATGTCATCTCGTAGATAGAGTATTTGGTCAAATATTCTAAACTTAACAAATTATTAAAAACCTTAAGCTTTATTAACTCATTAACAAGCCTTTAAGTCTTAACATTGTTCCTGAACATTGTCTTCATCATGAGAATGGATTGAGTTGATTGACAATGTTGAACCGTCAGTCACAACTTTGTTTTTCTTCTTGAATCTAGCTCTTGGAATCTCCAATCTACTAGATAGAGTTACCGACATGATGACTTGTCATAAGTCGTAAACCTATTCCTTAAATGATCTTTAAACTACCTCTCTCGCTAGGCCTTTCGTTAGTGGATCATACACATTATCGCTTGACTTCATATAGCAAATTGTGATAATTCTACTATAAAGCAATTGTCTTTGTTATATCTCTGTCGTATATGATGAGACTTACCATTATACATGACGCTCTCTGCCCTACCTATTGCTTCTTGACTATCGCAATGTATGCAAATAGGTCCCACAAGTTTTGGCCAAAGTGGAATATCCTCTAGGAAATTCCGGAGCCATTCAGCTTCTTCACCAGCCTTATCTAAAGCAATTAATTCAGATTCCATTGTGGAGCGAGCTATACATGTCTATTTGGACGATTTCAAAGAGACTGCTCTTCCACTTAGTGTAAACACAACCTTTTGTGGATTTTACTTCATTTGACCCGGTGATCCAATTCGCATCACTATATCATTCAATCACATCAGGATATTTATTATAATGTAAAGCACAGTGTTGTGTATGTTTAAGATACCCCAACACACGTTTCATTGCCATCCAGTGAGTTTGACTAGTATTACTAGTGAACCAACTTAGTTTGCTAATAGCACATGCTATATCTAGTCGCATACAATTTATAATATACATAAAACTTCTCAACACTCTGGTATATTCCAATTGAGAGTCACTTTCACCTTCTTTCTTTGAAATGTAAATCTTAAATCAATTGGAGTTTTGACAACATTGAAATTCAAGTACTTGAACTTATCCAATACTCTTTCAATATAATGAGATTGAGATAATGCTATTCCCTGAGGAGTTTTGAGTATGCTGATTCCTAAGATCAAATCAGCAACTCCTAAGTCTTTCATATCGAACTTGCTGAATAACATGTGCATAGTAGCATTTATATCGTCAATATCCTTACTCATTATTAACATGTCATCAACACACAAGCAAACAATGAATTCATGGTTCAAAATGTCTTTAATGTATACACACTTATCACATTCGTTAATCTTGAATCCATTTGCAAACATTGTTTGGTCAAATTTAGAAAGTAATTGTTTGGGTGCTTGCTTGAGCCCATAAAGAGACTTCACAAGTCTACATACTTTCTCTTGTTTACTTGGAACTATAAACCCTTCAGGTTGTTCCATGTAAATTCTTTTGTCCAACTTTCCATTTAAGAATGTTGTTTTTACATTCATTTGGTGGATTTTATGATCATACACTGCCGCTAGTGTTATTAACATCCTAATTGATGTTATCATTATTACTCGAGAGTATGTGTCAAAGTAGTCCAGACCTTCTTTTGGTGTGTATCCTTTGAATACAAGTCTAGCATTATATTTGTCAATAGTTACATCATCTTTCATTTTCCTTTTAAAGATCCACTTTGATCAGCCGATTCCTAAGTATGATTACTTAAAATTGATTCAATCTCACTATTGACAACTTCTTTCTAATAAGTTGACTCAGACAAAGACATAGCTGCTTTAAATGTTTGAGGCTCATTTTCAAGCAACAGTGCCACAAAATCTGGTTCAAAAGAAGTGGATTTTTGTTGGCGAGTGCTACGGCTTGAATCCTGACTAGGTAGTGTATTTTCTATTGATTCTTCCCGTGGTGGTTTAGGTCTTTCACTTGTCGACTCACATTCTGTTTTATACGGATAAATGTGTTCAAATAACTCTGCGCTATATGACTTACTTATCGTATTAACATGAATCTCAGGATTATCATAATTGTGAACCAAAAACCGGCAGGCCTTACTGTTCACAACATATCCAATAAATGCAAAATCTACCATTTTTGCGTCTAATTTTCACCCTTTTGGGTAAAGAAACCTCTAGCTAAAAACCCCACGCTTTGAAATATTTAAGTTGGGTTTCCTTTCTTTCCACAACTCATATGGAGTTGAATATGTTTTGCTACGGGGTACCCTATTGAGTATCTTATTAGTCGTAAGGATGTTTTCCCCTCAAAGGTTTCGTGGTGAACCAGAATTGATCATTAAGGCATTCATCATTTCATTTAATGTTCTGTTCTTCCATTCTGCCATACCATTTGACTGTGGTGTATAGGGTGCATTAGTTTGATGAATAATACCATATTCCAAACATATCTCTACAAATGGAGATTCGTATTCTCCACCCCTATCACTTCGAATTATTTTTATCTTTAGATTCAATTGGTTCTCCACTTTATTTTTTGTATTGCTTAAATGTAGCAATTGCTTCATTCTTACTATTAAGCAAATATACATAAAAAATCGAGTGCAATCGTCAATAAAAGTTATAAAATACTTTTTCCCACCACGAGATGGTGTCGACTTCATATTTCATATATTTGTGTGAATTAATTCTAATGGTTTTGAATTTCTTTCAACAGACTTTTAAGGATGTTACAAACTTACTTTCCACACAAATTTCACATTTCGATATATTGTATTTAAAATTAGGCAATACTTCAGGAGTAACGAATTTTCGCAAAACTTTGTAATTTACATGTCCCAAACGGGCATGCCATATATCATTTGACTCCAATAAGGCCCTCATTGAGGTAGCCCTTCCCTATGAACTCTCGTTCTTACTTATTATAGCTTTATAACTAACTAGGACACACTAAACCTTATTCTTAACGAGTAGTGCAGCAGAAGCTAAATTCTTCCTAATAGTAGGGACACGCAAAACATTGTTCAAAGTACACCTTGTCAGATGTCATTTTCAATATTACTTTCCCAATTCCTGCAATCCTTGTTGTTTCTGTATTTTCCATGAACAAATCTTCATCATACTCAGCAGGAGTGTACGTTACAAAGGCTTCTTTCACAGAGAAAATTTGTCAAGTGGAACCTGAGTCAAGGAACCACTCCTTGTGATTTTCCACTAAGTTGCACTCCGAGATCATTGCATCACAAGTCATCTGCATCTTTGATCTCTTCCATGATGTTTCCTTGACTTTTGCCTTTGTTTGTGTTTGTCCATTCTCAGAGCACGACAGTCAGAAGACTTATGACCAGCCTTACCACAATTGTAATAGTTGCCCTTGAATTTATTCTTGGCCTATTCTGACTTCTGTTCGGTGGACTTCTTTCTATTTTTGTCTTTGGTAGGAGCTTCTACAACCATATTAACTCCATTTATTGTCGAACTCTTACGAGACTTCTTTTTGGCTGTTTTATTATCTTCCTCAATCTTGAGCTGATTCACAAGATCTTCAAGCTTCATTTCCTTATGCTTGTGCTTTATTTTATTCTTGAAGTCGTTCCACGAAGGAGGTAACTTCTCAATCATTGCAGACACTTGAAAAGTTTCATTTACTACCATATCTTCAGCAGTGAGATCATGGAAAATAAGTTGAAGTTTCCTGCACTTATGATCCAACAGTTTTACTATCTACCATTTTATCGTCTAAAAACTTTGCTACCACAAACTTGTTCAAGCGTGCATCTTCTGAATTATATTTCTTCTCAAGTTCATCCCACATCTCTTTTGAAGTTCGCATTACACTAAAGGCATTATATAAGTCATCTTCTAAAGCACTCAGAATGTAGTCTTACATAGCAAGTATGCATGTTTTCCATGCTTAAATAATCATGAATTTTTCTCTGTCTGACATTTCAACAGCAGGCACTGGAGTTTCTTCGTTGGTAAATTTCAGCAGATCAAGAGTGGTAAGCCACAAAAATACCCGTTGTTGTCATTCTTTGAATTTCACACGATAGAATTTACCCCGTTACTCTACTTATGGTGCAAGAGTTTGGGTTTGTGCAGCAACAACCACTACATTGTTGTTTTCCATTTCTGATAAACAAAAATTGATACAGTCTTAGTAAGCAATAACTCAAAATTTCGGACTTAAAGAAGTATAAAACCACGAAGATTTTTGTCTCCACCAGAAACACAAATTAAAATAAAATAATAATTTCCTTAAGATTGTAACCAATCTGTGTTTAAAAATAGAATTATTGATTCCAACAAAACATTGTAGAAACACAAAGTTACAAAAGTTTAATTAATCAGTAAGGGAGATAAACATGAATTAATTCAGAAAAAAACTAAAATTTGTTAACGCACCAGCATTTGGAAAATTAGAACAGAAAAAGATCAAGCCCGCTGAATTCACAGCGTCCCCTTAAGGAAATTATTCCCCTCTAGTATACGAGGTTTGATTTGGAATATGTCTTTCCAGGATAGAATATCTCAATCCCCAGAGTATTGATACCAAAAATTCTGGTGTCAGCAAATCACTCAACAACAGTAAATTACACGAAATGTTTTTCTTTCTGCACAAGAAGAAGAAGAAATAAGAAATAAATAGTATTTACATGCAAGAGGAACAGCTCCCGAAAGGTTGCAGCGCATTCAGAATCCACACGACCATTAATGAAAGTTTGCAACTAATTAATTGAAAATGTTTTGGCCATTTAATTTAATTTAATTAATTAACTAAATAATTAATCTCTTGATTGAGCATTTTCCAAAGCCAAAAAGCCAAATCCAAAGCCGAGTCGAGCAATAACGACGGTGGCGCGAGGGGTCCCTCATTCAAACCTTTTTAATAATCAATAGGAGTGTTTCTTTATTTAAACTCTCCTATTTTTCTTTCCACCACCGATGAGGGAGAAATGCCTTTTCGTTAAAGCATAAGAGGACTTTTCAAGTTCCCAACTCTTCATGTTCCTCTCTTTTCATCTTCCCTCCATTTTCCATTCATTGTTGCTACATACCCAACAGTGTACTCAAAGATTCATGTTGTGACACACTATTATCAAAGATTCTCATGCTCAAAATATTTGCTACTAATGCAAGTTCAGGCTCAACAAAAGTATTTGAATGCCCTCACACAAAGAATGATTCCATATTCACACACATAAGTTAATCATTTTAAGATGAGGAATCATATGCAACACTCACACTTAGAAGGACAAACACAACACATGTTTTCACCCATAGGTTTGTCCTTATTTTCCAATTAATATTCGATTCCTCTTACTCAAGATCAACAAGATCTTTGTAAGGCTTGTAATGGGTATGAGTGCAAAGGTATGATAATTTAGACTTAGTGACCTAATGAATTGTGAAACTCACAAACACTTCCTGTTCTCCACCTTCTTCTACAAATTTTCTTCTACTGCTTCTAAGTCATCCTACTATTTGTTTCCATGGATTTCTAGGAAACCTAAATTTCATTTGCACTTTTAGTCAATAATATTTCTTTTTCATTCTTTTTTGTTTTTTTTGGAGGGTTTCCATTTCTTTGCAATACCATGATTTAAGGAGACTTTTCTTGGAATTCTTGCTTTCTCCTTTCCTTTTCACCACACCCCCAAGTTGTCTATTCATTCAATAAAAAGTCATGAGGACTATAGGTGGTGGTTGAATAAAGGTCTAGGTTTTCACAGGTTTTCTTCAAAATAAGGGTAAGGCTCACGGGGTGTTAATAAGAGTTTCACATGCTGACGGGTAGGTTGCAAAAGAGGTATATGTAAAATTTGGCTCACACTCTTTAAAAGCCTAAGAACATTTCAAGAAGACAATTTTCTATATCAATAAGACTAACTGCTAAAATTCTACGTTTATTCATGGATGGTTCAAAGTAAGCTCATCACACAAGGCATCGATACTAAAGCAAAACAAGACTACCCACTTTAGCTAGTGTGTAATGGTTATCACAAGAGAAATCAATTTGATACATGGCAAATCACAACGAGATGAAAAGAGTCCACATATTGCCTATGTACCTTCATTTGGTCTCATTATAGTTGTACATTCATGTTTGTTTGATTGAGAGCACTATTTAAGTCATCGGCATCGATCGAAACCAAGACTTCAATTCGTAAGAGAAAAATCACTTTCATCACAAGAGGTGGCAAGAATTTTTGAAAAATAAATTTTTTTCAGAAGGGTCAAAATCGTTTGCAATTAAACAAAAAAGAGGAGCCATAAGCTCAAATAACTGTTCAACAATTTTAAACCACAATTAAAACAGATGACACAATTGTACACAAAAATATATATATCCATCACAAGAAAACAAAGGTGATCCTCATCCCACCACAAAAGAAATGTGTGTTCTCTAATGCAGGTGATAAAACACTTAACAACAAAAGTAAAGAAAATTAGAGAGGGGGGTAAAGAGGGGATCCTGTCTATGTGTTTTCACCATACTTCGGGACATCAATGCCTGATGCATCAGCTTCGAATAAAACCATTGTCCCCAGGTTGTCAGTTCGGTTCTCATTTTGTTCATAAGCCATAGCTTCTGCTACGATGTTAGCCGCGATCATTTTTCCACTTCGTGGGCTGCCAGAAAGGCATCTACACCTACGTAGAATCCACGTTTACATGAAGGAAATGTGCGATCAATAAGGATCATCCTGCTAGTACTTTCTTTCTTTCTCTCTTTTCATTCTTTCGCAAGTTCTTCTATCTTTTTGTTTCTTTTGAATTCCAGTGCTCTTACGTGTCGGGGTGGCATACTCTTTCCTGTGACTTTTGGTGTAGTCATTTTTGTAAAAGACTTCGAGAAAGATTAAATGATATTTTAAACATGAGCAGGGAAGTCACGGTTGGGAAATTTCTTCACCCAGCTAGTTGGTGGAATGCTCATCCATTTATACGATGCGCTGAAAATGATGCATAGATTGTATAAGGGTGCAGACAAAGGGCTAACAAGAGGTCTTTCGGTGTACCGTCTAGTGCATTCGTCGATTTAAACTTGTTCACTGATAGTTACAACATTACTATGATAATGGCGTTAATTTAAATGAAAAATGGAGACTCTATGCGAACGGCCGAGCAGTTCGGCGAGCTATACTCAGCTCTCCAAACATCCGACAGGCCTATTTTCAACCCATTCTTTCAAATTCAATGTTGCAACCCCTGATAACGAAATTCAAGCGTCTTCAACAAAAACTTCGACTAAGGCCTATAACATTTCAACACATAAAAATTTAACTCAAAGCATAGTTGAATGGGATTCTACCAATTATGCAAGAAGAACCGAGTAATAATCGATAATATATGATATACCATCAACTCAGTGACTGAGCAAAGATTAAACAAACTTAGTGACTCTTGAGAGACTTTTTTTGAAAGATAATGGCCTATAAAAATCTACAAAGTTTCGAAGATGCTCATGGGGATCCTCATGAGCCAATCCACTGAAGAGTCCTTTTAGTTGCAAGAGCTGCAACATAGTGCTCGTTTTATGGAACGCTGCATTCCCCTCAGCTGGGGTAAGAGGATGGCTCCAAGACCTCCTATGAGATATGGGTCATTGACAATTTCCTCATTGACATTCTTGAGATTAATGAAGTCATCTTGGTTGCCCATCTGGGTACAATTACTGCCATTTACACTCATAGTTCATGCTTACAACACAAACACTTAAAACAAAAATGAAAAATAAGTAAGTAGACTACCACTTATAAGAATAAAAATCTACTGAAATACATTTTCATGTGACACCACTTCCCGGAAGCGGAAACATTTTGTTGCTTATTGTGGGCAACGACACTACCCTACGGTATGAGTGTGTATGATCATCGATAGTTTGGTAACTCAACCAAGGGTTGAGGTCGTGTCTAAAAGGAGCAGTTTAGAGAAAATGTAGTTAAATTATAATTTCATTCTAATTAGTCATAGCTAAAGAGATTAATAACTAAAAACATTGTAAATTAAAGGGGTGACACAAAGTGTCAAATATCGATTGGTTGTTTGTCACAAGTATAGTTAAAATGATAAAAATGCAGAACGAAATCTAATATGGGGAAAAGTTTTTGGGGTGTGACCTCAATACAAGTTGAGATAAGTAGTTGGGTACATGATTTCGATAGGAAATTTGCAAGATAATAGTGACTAGGCTAAACTTTAGATAGAAATAAGTTCCCTATCGGGAAACTTACCCTGTTTCAAATGTGTTACTCTCGAACACCCATTTACCAAATGAAGGCCAGCCTACGCCTTACCCCACTCGCTCTCTCCAGCTGAGTGTTGGTATATGGGATTAGGGCTCACCCTCTCGAGATGAACCTTATGCCAACCCACTCCTTAGGCCATCAGTCTTGAAGTTTTTATTTTGCGATCTCTCTCTCGGGCAAGCCGAAAATACATCAGTGACTTTATATTTGCAACTACAAACCAATAAAGTTAAACCACAACCACTAGGTCTAATAACCATTAAAATACATATAACCTCTTACAAAGCAAGACCCAACAATAATATCAACAAATATTTGCTAAATCACACCCCCAGAATGAGGTTTTTAGCCACACATCAAGCAATAACAAATAACACCTAAAATGAAAATGAAATCACATGGGTATAAGAAATTAAACCTTAATATGAGCAAATGGAGGATGAATAGAGAAGAACCACTTCCAACATGGGAAAGATGAAACACTTCCTTCTTCAAGTCTCTAGCAAAGCTCTCTCATAACCTGAGAGAAAATACAAAGAAAAATCTTCTAAAGCCGCTAAACTATAAAAATGTTCGGATCTCTAAAAATAAAACCTACGGATAGTATATATAGTTTTCAGATTAAGTTCTTCGATGAGTCACTCGGCGAGGTTAGTCGTGATCGCTGAACTACTCGGTGAATCACCATTCTTCTAGTTCATCGTCGTATTGTGCTTGGCTTCAGCATTTTGTGTTTTTGACCATTTGGAGGTATAGCATTGTTTTGCAAACCTATTCAGCGATGCGCCGACTACTCCTTTCATTGCCTTTTGATCAAATTTCTTCTAGGCTTCGCATGTTTGGAAGAAAGGGCGGCGTATGTCCACTCGGTGACTCGCCGAGTGTTCCTGGCAATGCTCACCAGGCTTAAGTTTCTACGTTCTTTTTCAGCCTTTTTGTTCCTTTTTGCGCTTAAGTGTCCATGCTTGCATTAAAACTTCAAATGCTTGAAACATATGAGTTTTCATTAGATATTATTACTAAATAAGCATTAAAAGACACTTTTTCTATTAAAATAAAGCCCTAAAAAGTCCAATTTGTGGACTCATCAACTTACGTACTTCAATTTGTAAAACTTCAAAATTTTCTCTTGAAAGAATAATAATTAGAAAAATTCTCAAAAATATTCTAAAATAATGTCTTAATTGTGCTTGAGAAAAATAATGAGCTATTGATGAATATTATATATCAATCACATTCAAATAATAAGGTTTCATTCCCGAAATGAATAAAAGATATACCACTGTTTGTCTATTGAAGAGATAAAATAACAAATCATATACATTTTACTTTGTGTCTGAAAGTTACTACAATATGTATCGGCCGAAAATAGAAATATATAAAACAACTTTAGTAAATTAACATTTTAAGGTGTGAGAAATGAATCTTGTTGACTGCTTTCTGTTGTATGTTCTATTTATTTCCTTGAAGGAAATAACAATTCATAGACTTTCCTACACGAAGTGACAATAATGTCAAAATTACCGCTTTGATAAAAGAAAATATTTAAATGTTAATCACGAATGATAATGGAATTCTAAAGATGTGCATAATATCTATTCAAAAATATATTGAAGAACTAGAAGATTCTTCAAAATTCTGTTATATTTTTTGTTATCATGAAATATATAAAAGGTCAATATAAACATGTTCACCTATCATGTTATATCTTAAATAGATTCATCTATATAAGATAGTCATATGTGTGTTTACTATATACATGCAGTTTGACATTCATAGAGATGAATTATCGAGTTAAGAGAATTAATTGGTGAGAGTTATGTTCCTCACCTTTTAATCTCCACTTTCATTTTTTCTCTCCAGAGCCCTATATTTTTAAGAAATATTTTAAAATATATATATATAAAAGTATCACATACAATTTGATAAAAAATTGTGTCATCAAATATAACTTTGTTAGTTCAAAATTAAAGAAATAATAAACCAAAATTAAAAGAAACACCATTAATTGTCTATAGCTAATTACAAGTAAACTAATCATGAAGATGTTTGTTTTTTTTTTGCCAAAAGGTCCAGAATGTTACTTTTCTTATGTAATTAACATTATTCTTTCTATAGATGGACTAAAAATATGAATAATTCATTTGAAGCAACAATTTTCTTCATTATTAATGTATGATAATTTTCCCCTTTTCAGTTATTAACGCTTTGTTGTTTCTCAACAAAAGAAAAAGTAGCATGACAACCATTAGTATAATTCCCTAATAGTTGTGGTGATGATGGAAACTCTAAAAGTTTTTGTTATTGAAACTCACCTCAAAAAAAATTGAGACAGAATGTGAAAAAACTCACCTCATTGATAGAATCAGTCAACTGCCTAATGCTATTATTGTTCAAATTCTTTCTCGATTGAACATAACTTATGACTTCAGAACAATTATTCTCTCTTAACATTGGAAATACTTCTGGACTTCTATTGTCCGTTAAAGAAATGAATTTGTGTACCACCAAGACATGTGAATGACAATACTCCTTATTGTCACAAACGATGTTGTCAACAAAAGTCCAGAAGTATTTCTAATGTTTAGAGAGAATATTCGTTATGAAGGACTCTGATATGAACAATCGAGAAGGGATTTGAACAATAAGAGTGTTAGGCAGCTGACTGATTCTATCAATGAGGCTAGTTTCTTCATATTTTGTCTCAATCTTCTCTTTTTTCTGAGGTGAGTTTTAAATAATAATAACTTTCAGAGTTTCCATCATCACCACTACTGCTACGGAATTGGTCTTTCTCACTCATGGTTGTCATGCTACTTTTTTTTTTTTGAGAAACAACAAAGAGCTAATAACTAAAAAGGGAAAAATTATAATACATTAATACTGAGAATTATTTTTCCTAAAAATGAATTATTCATAATTTTAGTTCATCTATAGAAAGAATAATGTTAATCACATAAGCAAAGTAACATTCAGGACCTTTTGTCAAAAATAAAAAGAATCGTCATGATAAGTTTACTTGTAATTAGTTATAGATAATTAATGGTGTTTCTTTTTCGGTCAATATTTCTTTAATTTTCAACAATCAAAGTTATATATCATGACACTATTTTTAATCTAATGGTATGTGATACTTATATATATATATTACTTCATAAAAATATAGGGCTCTGGAGAGGGAATATGAAAGAGGAGATTACAAGGTGAGGAACATAACTCTCACCAATGTAATAACGTCGTTTGACATTCATTGTTTTAAGTTAAAGACAATTCATTTCACTAATGTTGATTTATACCCAAGCTAGCTAGTTTGACATAGAATATCTTTGATAGATAGCTGAATCACTACTTATGAGAATAAAATTAAGTGTTGGTCTAGGATATGATATAATGTATAGAATAACACTGTTATGCATATGACCAACAATTATGGCATATTTGGCCTCACAGCAATTGATTTAGATTAAGGTACAAAATATTTTCCACCTCAAAGATTTAACGTGTGATATATGAGTTTATTCGATAAACATGGGAGTGACCTATGTTTAGGAAAGCGAGACTTCATTTGGATACGTGAATAGGGGTGAATAGACAAACTAGTGAGGAGGTGTGAGGGGTTGGTTCTAAAGGGTACGATGATACTCATTCATAAGATAATTCAAGTCAAATGATAGAAGCATTTGTTGACCCAAAGTAATCTCATATTTTAGTTTCAAATGCTCCTTTTAAATATCCTGAAAGGACATAGTACATGGCATGAATTAAACATGGTAAACCAGTTGGTTCCAATTGCAATAATCATTACAACGGGGGAAAAAAGGAAATTATCGTAATGAGTAGGCAATATGTTGTCGTAAAGATTATGACTTATGAAACCTCATGCGAGCATCAGGTACCTCATTAGTATGATACTTATTCAAAAGTTAATTCAAGTCAAATGTTACACAAATTTGCTGACCCAAAGTTAACTCATATTTCAGTTCCAAATGCTCTTATTAAATGTTCCGGAAGGACCGTCTATGACATGCACAAAGCATGATAAAACAGTCCGATTGAAATAATCCTTAGAAAGGGAAAAAGAAAATGATCATAATAAGGAGGCAATGTGTTCTAAATTGTCATTCTTAGGTATCGCTTGTTTGTATTTAATGTTGGTATGAGTGTTCAAAGCTAGTGTTATTAACTGCATTTGTTTCATTAAATTTAAGCACTTATTTGATGTGAATAGGTCTTAGCTATTGAGATCTTATTAAGAGGTTTATTTTTGTGTATATTCACCCCCACTGCAATCACCAAACACCACCACAACCATTACCGTCGCCAACCACCATTGCACTTGCCAACCACATCATTATAATTGTATCTATCCCACCTCTACCACAACTATTGTTGTTAATCTTACTACCGCTGACCTCAATCAACACAACTACCACCAACACATTATCAACCACTACATGCTCTTCAACCCCCTCCAACAACACCGGCAACTACTAACATCAACTAATTTCTACCAACACAAGCACCTGTACCACCACAATTACTAGCAACTAACACCAACCATTACCCCCACAACTAATGAAAAACCATTTTCGCAATCATTAGCAAACATATATATTTTATTTTTGTATCAAATAATATTTTTATTTTATTATTTTAAATTTTTTAATATTAAATACTTCTTTTATTTGAATTTTCTATTTATTCTTTATTCAATGTTCGGAGCTAAAGAAAATATATTGATCATTGAATGTGCATTCATATTGAGATATCTTAATATTGATGAGAACAAACAATGCTTAATGAATCCTTAAGCTATGGACAAGTAATTAATTCAAAAGAAAGGACTGAAAAAATTGGTAATTGGAGAATCCAACAACAAAATGTAAATCAGTGGCCTTGTGTATTTTTGCTAGCTACTCAACTTAGCAATTGCAAAAATCCAATTTGTATCATTATCAAATGAATTAATTATATAATGTTGTTTTTCTCTTCTATTTTTAATAAGGAAAAGGCTTTCATGAAACAAAATAAATGGACAGGCAGAATAATAAATATAATAACACCTTAGTTTCCCCAATTTTGACATTCTGTTTTTGTCCATCTCCAACACATAGTTTTGCTCCTTTCTAAACACCACCTCCTCTATGACATCCTCCTTTTACACGTCCAAATTGTCCTCCTCTATTGCTTCCTCGTTTCTGTTCTCTGGCCCAAAAGTAGTTTCATAGGATATATGTTCCACTATCATATCTTAGGTTCAATTTTTAGTTTTAAAAGGGTGTTTTAGAAAAGAGAAACATGACGAGGAAAGAAACAGTATTTCAAAGGGAAAGTTTGTTTCCAACAAAACTCTTAGTGGGTGTTTCGATTAACTTAAAAAAACCAAAGTTCCCTTTTAAGTTTACTTTCGCAAAAAAATAAAAATTATGAGGATTCTCAGTTGGTCTGCACGACACCACTTATATAGGATATATGAAAACAAAAATAAATAGAATAGAAAGCAATAAAAATAAGAGGATCGCTTTTATTAATTTTAAATTTCAAGTGAAAATGTGAAATACAAAGCCTAAACTTTCATTGTTCACCAGGAGTATGGGCATTCTGACTATTAGTTGCAGTATTGGGATGTAAACAGTTGGACATTGTCAACATCTTAAAGGACACTTTCCACAAATAATCATACTGCAATATTAAATAAATTTAAGTTAAAATGTATTCAATGTTCTAGATGACTCGAAAAACGAATGTAAATTTATACCAACATGAATAAATATAAAAGAGTTTAGACCATATCTTTTCCTCGAACCTCACTACAATTTCCCTAAGATCCTCTGCTCTGTCTATCCCAAAGATAGGAAAGTGCCTCTTACTATCCTCCATTCTATACAACCATATTGACAAAAGATCAACTTTAAATTAAAGGCTTGATAAGAATACAATCTAGATAAATGCTTCTCAAATATATTAAAACATGTTGACATCACGTTTTGCTGTGAAAGAATAAAACTTATTTTATCTAAACAATATAAGTAGTTATAAACAAATTACTCAACCTAGTAGAAGTAACAGAAATCCCCCAATTCACTTGGAGAAGTGAGCTCTGAAAAAAATTATATCTAAAAAAAACACGTTATTCCACATTAAACTGATAAAACACAAAATAACCCTAGATTCCAAATTCAAAATCTTTAACGTAAACACAACAACAAGATGATTACTTTTTAAATACTTTGACGAGTATAGAGCAGACGTTCATTCCACCAAGCACCAAAGTCCCTATCTCAGGCAGCAGCTCCACCTCCCTGAGCTTGAACAGCCGTCTATTTTGTACCATCTATCTCAATTTCTGACCTAATCGAATTTGTTTCTTCACAATCGAAATATAAAGAAGTAAAACATGTTACTAAATTTTAAAAGAGAGCTACATAATTAGATATAGTTTACAAGAGTTTTATATGTGTAGAATGTGCTTAGACTTAAGGGCAGGGCCGTCTCGACCATAAGGCTAAAAAAGCAATCGCTTAGGGCCCAAATATCATACATTGATAAATATTAAAAGATTTTTTTTGTATAGAAAAAATAATTAAGAAATTGAATATTGTTTAGTTGCTTGTAGTAACTTTTCTACACTCTTATGTGACTAGTTAATTGTAGTATCCTTTCTAGTTTCACATGTGACTATCTCTTTTGTTGTCTAGCTCATTTATATTCTGACGTTTATCATGAACCAATCGTATTATGTTCTTATACTTACTTTTTTTATTCTCTTGTCACTAATTTTTATTCTTTCATTATTGAATATTCTAAAGTCTGATCTCAAACGTTCAAACCTTCTACATTATCTAAAATCTATTGTTGTGTATTTATACAAAGATCAAATTTGTTTTTGGTGTCTTATTTAAATTTCAAGCACCAACACTAATCAACATCTTTTTAATATTTTTATATCTACTTATCAAATTCATCATAACACTATTTTAATATAATCATATTAAAACAAATTGAGTCTTGTCTTGTTAATCTAACTTTATATTATATAATTTTCATTGAAAATAATTTACATTGTTTACATTCTTAATTTATAATGCTAGCATCCTGCCTCTCTAGACCTCATTTGTATGATTACACAGACTATGATATAATTATTCAATTTATTTTTGTCAACTAAAAAAATATGGCCTCTTTATACGTTTGACTTTAGGCCCCCAAACATGTTGAGACGACCCTTCTTAAGGGCTCTTTTGGTAACAACATAAGAAAGAAGTTATCCATATTAATTTCCATATAACATATACAATGTTTGGTAGATATGTAGGAAATAAGTCAGTCATGAATAAAATTAATACGACATCTGGTTGACAATTTTAAAACCCGCATAACTAATACATGTATAATTTAATACAGAATCTAAGTATTTTTTTTATGAAGAATAGAATAGATATTTCTAATACATGTTTAACTTATCTCTTCATAAGTAATATCTACATAAACAATAGACAAATTTACTCATAATTAATCTCTACATTACTACGACGTGCATAACTCTAACAAATTACGTAACATCCCCTTAGTACTCTTTAACAAATTTAAAAGAAAAGCTTTAGGTACTACAAATCTTAATTTGTACTCCTTTCGAAATGATATTGGTCAACAATTAATGATATGGCAATGACTAGTATGGAATGATCTTATGGAAATAATTACGAGATTAGACATTATATTGAGAAATTGGGGGCTAAGCCATCAGTGTTGGCTATGCGGCTCTATTGTAACAACTTCGTCTTTATATTCATTTTGATTATTATATTCTGATATATGAATAATCAATATTTTGGCAATAATATTAACTATTTGCGTATGAATGATAATATTGAGATAAGTTCAAGGTAGAAATTTACGATTTAGCTCTAAGCATGAAACTTAATGAAATTGAAATTTTATCCACCAACCAACAACAAGGGATGAAACTCGAAATATACTTGGACTCTATAATGAATTGGTTACTCAAAAATATTATTGGTTCTGAATTCAAACTCATTAATCCGAGTTGACTTCCTGCGTCAGTATTTGAGAACGTGTTTGACTTTAGTTTAAAATTGAGGAAAGTGAAACATTAAGCTTCAGGTGCTTGCTTTTCAAATCCGTTTTTAAACATATTTTTTCTGCCTGGGTTGGGAAGAACGTTTGCTTGGGATAACCACATATTTTTCTTTCAAGGATACGTAGGAATTAGGACTCCGTTGATAAAATTGTTTCGTGATCTGATACGAGTGTGAGCCATGAGGTTTGGACATTTGTATGATTCTTGACGGTATTGTGCATTGTGTATGGTTGTTGGAAGTAATGAGCATTGTGTATTCTTTTAAATATATTTTTCTCATCGTATTTGTTGTCGTGGACTTGTGGTGTTGATTAATTGCTTTAACTGCCTTTTTTGGCAAGTTCTTAGTGCAAATTGTCTTTAAAATATAGCATTTTTGATAAACAATTGTTTCAAAATTCTTGGATATTATTTTTAGATATAAAATGTATGCAAATAATTTTTATGCTCGTGGTGTGTTTGTATACTCCAACACTTATTGCAAGGGTGTTTTAAAGGAGCAGGTCAAGGATTTCATGGTTATATATATGTATAACTCACGCATTACATGCATGTCCATGTAGAAACTAATGGTGATGACAAATCTAGCAATTGATGAGTTTACTAGAGTTTGATCCACAGTTGTTGAGGTGTACAAATGCATTTCTCGTGAAGGCTTTCAAAAGACTCATTATTATTAATAGGAAAAATGCACAAGTACCCCCTAGACTATGACCGAAATCACGGAGACACATATTAACTATTCTAAGGTCCTATTACCCTAATGAACTTATTTTTTTATAATTTTGTGCACCTTTTTGGCTTACATGATATCCAAATATCTCTCACGCGCCTCAATTGTGTGGAGTCATGGAGTGTGCCAGGTAAGACAAAAGGTGTATAAAATTACAAAAAAAATAAATTAATGGGGGTAATAGGACCTTAGTTTAGTTAAGGTGTGTCTCTGGATTTTGGTCATAGTCTAGGGGTTACTTGTGCCTTTTTCCTTATTAATATTCCGAGTCCTTTTTTGTGGTTCCTTTTTGTGCATCTTGGTTTAGTATGGGATTTGGGCAAGAGTGTTTTATTCATATATTGAGATACTAAGTATTCATAATAATTTATCATACTGTTTGAGTACTTATTTATTTCGACAGATGTTGTGAATTAATGGTTAAGGTATGTGAGTTGGGATTACATGTCAGGTGGTGTGTGCTTGCTGCCACCATGTCAAGGGAGTAGTTTGGAACGTGACATAAACAAAAAAAGTTCACTTCTAAAGTAGTAAACACTTTGCAACTAACTTTCTAATTAGTAAGAATTTGACATCTTCTCCCAAAGTAATAGACCTTTGAACTTTACTCTCGAATTAAAAGAACTTGAACATTTATTCTGGAAGTGGTAAAATTTTCAAAATACATGCTCCAAAGAGTAAACCTGCCAAATTTTCTCCTAAATAGAAAATAATTTGAAAACTATATGAGAAATACTCTGAACCGATGTCTACTTCAGCAAAATAATGAGATGAATTTTGTATTTCAAACACATTCAAGTAATCAGATTTCATTCTTCGTAGTGAATGAACGAAATACCGCAACTTCTCTTGAAGAGAAAAAATAATAAAGGATGTACATGCCATTTTTGTGGATTGAAATTCATTTCAATATGTACATGTAGTACATAGATACAACTTGATTAACTTTATTAAATTATCAATATAAGGCGGAAGAAAATAAATCTTATGAAATGATTTCTACGGTATGATTTATTAATTTCCTTTAAGGAAATAAAAATTTCTAGATTTTCCTAAAGGAAGTGAAACCTATATAAAACTATTGCTTTGATAAAAAGTATTCGATGCTAATCATGAACAATTTTTTAAACTTGAAACTGTGCATATTAACTATTCAACATATATTGAAGAACTACGAGATTCTTTGAAATATTTTATTGTTTGTTCTCATGATAAGTTGATTAGACCAACTAATTTCAATCAAATCTCTAAAAATATAAAAAGTGAATATGGACATCTTCACCTCTTATGTGATATCTTAAATAGATGCATACATATATAAGATGATCTCATGTGCATTTATTGTCAACGTGCATTTTGAAATTCACAAAGTTTTTGTTCGTGTTAAGAGCATAATTTCCAAATTGAGTAATCAAGACAATTCATCCTAATAAAGTTGAGTGTTATCTTAGCTAGTTTGACACTGAATACCTCTAATAAATAGTTGAACCATTGCTTAAGAGAATAAATTTTTTTTGTTGGTCATTGACAGGATATATTTGTATAAAACAACGCTTCTATGAATCAAACCAACAAATTAATACTAGGGTGATCTTGGTAAGGAGGAAACCATTTTCCGAAAAATATTATTCAAGTTTTCTATGTTTGGTTGGTCATAATGTTTGGAAAATTTATTTTCTAGAAAAACAAGTTTCATTAAAAACGACAATAACTTCACTAATGGAAGTAGGCAAAAAAGTTGCATAAGTGAAATTCTAAGTTTATTTTCTCCTTCACCCACTCAACCCCCATCCCTTTACCATTCCATCACACACTAATTTGCCCACTACTCTCAATTTGTTTAGGTCGGAAACAAATAATTTTTCATCTAGTATATTGTGATGTGCGGTATATAATTAAAATATATACCGTCATTCACAACATAAGAAACAAAGAAATATGTTGTGAATTATCTTTAGTAGGATACTCATTCAAAAGATAATTGAAGTCAAATTCTATGATAAGTTTTTGACCCAAAAATAGTCTTATATTTAAATTGCAAATGCTCCTATTAAATATCTTAGAGGGAAAAACTCTACAACATACATAAAGCATGCTAAAAAAAGTCGGTTCCAATTGCGATAATTCCTAGAAGGGAAAAGGCTCAAATATGTCATCGAACTTTCAGAAAAGGATCATTTATGTCATCAGTTAAAAGTTTGGCTCATTTATGCCATTATTCATGGCAATATTTTTTAACGGTGGTTTTGCAAAACAATTTTTGACACGTGACCAATTATAATTCGGCCACGTCATCAATTTTTTTAATAATAAAAATAAAAAAAAATCATTTTTTATTCAGAATTATTTTTTTTTTTATTTAAAAACTTGATGACGTGGCCAATTATAATTCGGCCACGTCATCAATTTATTTAATCAAAAAACTCAAAGACAACTAATTCAATTTTTTTTTAAGAATTATGATTTTTTATTTAAAAAATTAATGACGTGGCAAATTATAATTGGCCACGTGTCAAAAATGGTTTTGCAAAATCACCGTTAAAAAATAATGGCATGCATGAGCCTTTTCTTTAACGGTAATGGCATAAATGAGCCAGACTTTTAACTGATGGCATAAATGACCCTTTTCTGAAAGTTCGATGGCATATTTGAGCCTTTTTCCTTGCTAGAAAGGGAAAAAAATATCATAATCAGTAGACAATGTAATCTTGATGAGCCTACGACTTATGAAACCTAATAAGAGCTTTAGGTATGTGTAAATAATAAATTGATGAGATCTGAGTAAATTATGTTGCATTATGAACGGATATAAAATTATGGCCCAATTTGATACTATATAACGCACAATATTGTGTAAGACTGTAAAAAATCTAAATTCTACATTTATTTAGGCATAGTGGTATTGAAATGCTTTTCAAGTGAATAATGCATCATGCATCTTAACAAGTGTAACCTTATTCGACCAACATGTTAGGGTATAAACTATTGATCATGTGTTTAGAAATAGTATTCTAACAATTTAAAAGATTAAATATCTTAGTGAGAAATTGTTAGGCTATATACTATTAATCATGCATTTATATATAGTACATTATAACAATCGTAACGGCAAAAAGTCTATGTAAACAATTGTTGGAATCTATACTATTAACCATATGTTTAGATATAGTATTTATTGTAGAATAATTATATATTTATTCATTTTTAATAGATCATATATTCATTTATGGTGTATGTTTACTTATATTGTAGATGATTTAGTGTATAGAGTTTAAGCTTATACATAGATGATTAAATCATCGGTGTATAAGTATAAAGATTTTTGTTCACAATCTAAGATGAGAATTGGACATGTCATCGGTACCATTGCCGCACATGATTATATTTAGTTTATATTGATTATGAGAATTATAAAGTTCTAATTTCTTATTCTAGTGCATTTTGTATGTATTGAATGGAACTGAGTAGACGTAGTTTCTTTAGACTGACTGACAAAAACATATTTTTTAAATTATTAAATATACTTATATACTTAATCCTGATATAATTATTATGATCTGTGTATGTTAATTATCGTTTTGATTTATTAAAAGTGAGATTCTAAGATGAGTCAACATACCTGATAGACTGAATGATGATAATATATATTGATAAAATTATAAGTTAGTTAACGGAATTCATGTCCCGATATAGAGAATGATGATATGCCTCTTTGAGAAGCGTAAAACTTTTTATAGTGTCAAACCTTACTAGTGGATTTATAAATCCAATACATGAAATAAGTGAAGCAGTGCTCTAAAGAAAATTGATCATTGGATTACGTTCGTAAGTAATTATTTTATTGATTAGTATCTGTAATCTTAATACAGAGAAATACATGTGTTTAATGAGAAATTTTGAAATATAAATAGAGGAGTTCAATTACAAATTTCTAGTGGAATGATTATTAACTAATTATGGTAACGATAATTCAAATTAAATGTTTTAGATTATTTCCATAATAGGAAGCCTCGGTAATTAATTTTGTTGTCCCTACCCTCCCAATATTTAACAAAGAACTTAGGATCTATTATAAAGGGAAAATAGAGAAGTATGTGTCTTTATCTATTCTATGAAAAGGAAGAAGTATGTGTCTTTCTCTATTCTAAGGCAATTGAGAATTATATTACTTTTTCGATTCTAAGGAAAGGTAGAAGGACATGACTTTTCTATTCGAAGGAAAGGGAGATGTGCATGTCTTTTTCTATTCTAAAGAAAGACATCATATTCCTTCACCTTGAACTAGGAAAAAAACTATATAATAGGGATTTTTCTAACTCTTGAAAGAATATAACTTTTCTATAAAATACTTGCCAACCCAAGTAATAAGTAAGTTTGGAAGGTAAATTAGGTCTCTACAGAGGACCGTAGAATTGTGGTCCAGTTTGTATACTAGCTTGTGGATTTACATAAATGTTCTAGCTTGTCGACTAGCATGTGGATTCAATTGAAGATATTTGCTGACGCTTCAATAGGTATTTCTGAAATTCAGTTCAAAAAGTTTATATGCTCTAACATGATTATACATGTTCAAGCATAAATGATTTGTTGTCTATTATTCATGTAAGTTGTGTGATTATGGTATGCTTCCAATGTGCATAGAGTTTTCCAACATAACAATCAACACATTTAATATTGTCACTTTGACAAAATGTATATGGTACTTCTCAAAGGATTGAAACTAGTTAAAGAATTTATAAGTTTCTATAAACTTGTTCATGATCCTTATGGGAACATCAAATAAGGTGGATGTTACTTAATCACCATAGTGAATATTTATTGACAAAGAAAATAATAGTGACTTTTCTTACTTCTGTGTTCTTATAAAGAAAACAACATCGGGGATTGCTCTACTTGTTGTTTGTGTTGACGAAATAAACCAACACTAGTTTTCCTAAAAGCTTTGTCTATCACCTTTACACATTTGTGATTATGCATGAAAACAATACATTGGTAGTGTTCATGAAAATAGTCACTAGTATTTTTAAGGTTTCATATCACTGGCCCCAACTTATTTGGATTACAACATAGTTATTGTTATAGTTATAGTAAGAAGTTACAAAAAATTAATGCAATTATCAATCAAGCAGTAGGTGACATCTGAATGTTCACAACCGGATATACTAAACCAAAATTTTGACACAAAACATATTAAAATATCACAACATAATTTTATGAGCATTTTAACACACAAATATCAAAAAATAATAATAAAAATGACCTTACTTTCATAACAAACAAGAAGAAAAAGTCATGTGGTTAATATATTTTTCAAAAACATAGTCTTTCGGGTTTTATCCAAGTTTACTGTTCATAATTTTAATTGAAAGCTTCTTTATCAAAAATTAAAAAATATATCAAAAAATGAGTTATCACTACAATAAAAATGATCTTTAATGATAATTAATATCTTAATTATCGTTAAATAAGTATTTTGAGAGGCAATTGGTACTCTGTATAAATGTCATAAAGTCTATAACAACATTGAATTCAATGGAAATTAATTAATGTCGGTAAAGGTTGTAGCACACTTTGTGAATGTTCATATTTATCACCGATAAAAAATATTTTTGTCATAGTGTATTTCGGACATTTGTTAGTTTCACGAAATGTTGATGTCTTATTATGCTGAAAATAGAAGAGAAGAAGAAGTATGACAAATTAGTTAACTTGCAATAAAATATCTGAAGTAATTGTCTCTATACAAATATTCTAGTAATATTGCAATGGCATACAAAATGTTCGTACCTAAGAAAAAACAATCAAAATAACATACTAACTGTGGAAAGCAAGAGAGTAATTATTTTGGTTCTTTTGACAAATTTTATCATTAGTTCCGTATTAGTTATCAAATATTTTTTGTTGTGTACTATCATATATAACGCAAACCACAAGCAATTTTCCCAAAAGTATATGAAGAAACCCAGTAAAAAGGAACAAAAGAGAAGATAAATTTTCAATCTTGTTTACTGGAATTTTAAAGATAATTCAAAAAATGTCACTAAATAGCAAAAAAGAAGTCGCAATAGATAAATGAATCACTATGATTTATAGTAAAAAAAATTAAGCATAAGAAATAGGTGGAAGAAAACTTTGAGAAATGAAATACACTTTATAAGAAGCATAATTAATGTGTTTGAATTTGAAAAAAAAACATAATAATAATAATAATAATGATAGAAATAAAAGATTTGTTTGCTAAAGAACCAATATAATGAATTCAACCATCAACCATTTCAGCAGCGTTATGAGTTGTGCACTAAGACGTAAGTAGTAATGTCGCATTGCAATTGAAATCAATTTGCTTTGTTCATATGAAGAAGCCTGTTGAAAGGGACAAAAGAGAAGATCAATTTTCAATCAACCTTACTGACAATTTAACAAAGTTAAAAAAGGTCACCAAAATAGGAAAAAAGAATTACTATAGTTGGATGAATCACTATGTTATATAGTACAGATTAAGCTCCTTGAAAACTTTCAAGAATGAAATTTCTTTCATAAAAACTCAATTAATGTATTTGAAGTTGGCTACCCTATAGCGGGAAAAAACCTACAAATTATAGTCTGAACAAATATTTATTGTGCCTTATCGCAAAGGTCACAACTCTTTGAAAAAGTTACAACCGTTCAGAAAGGTCACAACCTTTCATAAAAGTCATAATTTTTTATAAATGTCGCAACTCTTCATAAAAGTCACAACTTTTTAAAAACGTTATAACTTTTCATAAAAGTCACAACTTTTCATGAGAATGGAAGGTTAGTTTTGGAAATAAATAAATTTAATAGGAAATTGTAGTTTCTGATGGCGCCACATAAGCGACCCTAAGGTTCTCCTTTATATAAATATATGATTGATTTTGTAAAGTTTATTTATTGGATTTAAGGTTTTCTTCAATTTGGTCTAAAACTAGTCCTAGATCACTATATTTGACTAACATAAGCCATTGTCGCATGAAATTAGGATAAGTACTGTTGGAATTCTGACCCCCAAAATTTGCCTAAGGAACAAGTTTATTCTATATGTTCCTTTGCAGATTAGAACAATTATGTTTTGTGAAGGAAATAAAATAATGACACAATATTTTATCACGGAAAATCCAACTAACAAGGCAAAAAACCACGACCCACACCTCTGTAGGATTTAACTCCACTTCATTAAACTTTGAACATCAACAACAGATTACAAGCCTACGTAGCCTAAAGAATTATAAACTCTAATTCAAAGATAAGAAATTATAAACTCTAATTCCTAGCTACCCATGACAAAATCCCCAGGTTTAAATCTTCTACCATTCGTCAGCTTCTCAAACTTGTTAGACGAATCCTACACACACACTCGATTGTAATCAAAACTCTTAATCATAATCTTACAACTTTTTCCTCACAAATTGGCAACACTCGCAAGTAACTCTCAAAACTCTCTCAAACCTCTTGATCGTGTTTTGATCTTCTCTCTATGTAAGTGCGCAATTTTTTTCAAGTGAAACTATCGCCCTATTTATAGATTTCTACTTGAATCCAAAACCTATTTCAACTAGAAATCCTGCTTGTGCTCTGCTTCCTTTTTCTCTTTAAACTTAGAAGCTCACGTGTAGGATTCCTTCATTGTGCGGAACTCCTAGTTCAACTCGAACTTGTCTTCGACGCATCTTCAACTCCTTCTTCAACTTGAACTTAGCTTTACCGCATCAAAGCCTTGTAGAATCCATATTGGATTCTTTATCACGGCCGCCTTAAATTATTTCCTTAACCAAGTAGGAAATAGTTTTTTCCGTAACTTCAACTCGAACATTTTTGTCTTTAAACCAAACTCGACATGGACTTTTTCTTGTACTTTGCATTGAAAGGATACTTCTTACATGAAATTCCTTATTTAGCTTAGGAAAACAGTCTGCCTTCTACACAATTTTCCTTAATTAAATAAGAAAATATTTTTCAACGCTAATTCCTTTCACGCTTGGTTTTGCTAAAACGTGTAATCCTTTTCAAACTTGAATTTACTGAAACGTGTGTTAGTACTGTCTGTTCTTCCACGCAACATTCCTACTTTAAGTATGTTTCAAAATAAATTACTCGTTGTACTTAATTTTCAGAATCCTTCTGCAGTAATCTTCTTAAACACCTTCTGCTAGTGATTTTCTTAACCACAGATCATGTCTGCTAAACTTGTTTCATGATGCAATCTTTTTCATTCTTCAAAATATACATATTCATGTGTACCTAACAAATTCCCCCTTTTTGATGATGATAAACTATTGCTTCTTGTGTGAATAGATCAATCTGTGTTGTGTCACTTTCTTAAAACTCAATACACAAAACAAACACATTAGAGGATCAAGTTAGACCAATTGGGTTATAAATATTACACAAGTATGCACTTCCCCTTTTGACATCATAAAACATTGTGAAGGCATACACCACACTAAGAGAAACAAATTCGATACTCATGGTCATTAGGGCTATCACCTACACAAACACTTAAAAATCAAGAACTCAGTTAGTTATAGCAAAGCATTTGCGCAAACATAGGAGATAGACATGAATCAGAAACTCAGACCCAACATTAGCATTAATGAAGAAGCATATATACCATAAATGTAATCAAAATTAAAGATAAAATCAAGTACTTGTGATGAGAAAAATATTGGGAAGTGAAAGGCTAGAGTGGATAGGTTATATCAAAAAATCGGGCATGAGAGGATAACTTGAAGTCATTTTTTAGCAGAATTTTTTTTATCTTTTGGATTAACAAAATTAATAGCCTTCTAAATTTCAAAGGTAGTCTTGGTTTGTGCAACCTCAATTCCTGTTATTTTTTTAAATAATTGTTCAATCAATTGTGTACCCTCTGCAGAACCAATAGTTCACTTATCTTTAATTTCAATAGTGTCAGTAAGAAGAACAAGTTTTCTTGAACAACATTTGTAGAGGAACACGTTCTCTCAATCTGTTCCCTGGACATGGTACTATCAGATGCAGCACCAACAATAATTTTTTTCATCAATCTTAAACCCTAGTTTATATGATTTCCAATAGAATAACTAGGTTCAATAGATGGATTTCCCATCGATTCACCCTCACTAGATGCACCCAAGTTGAGCCTAACAACTGAACTTTGTTCAAGTGTAGGGTCCCCAATATATTCCCCCTCACAAGGTACATCCTCCAAAACTTCCTCAATAATATTAGACACACCTAATGCAGATTCCCCCTAATAACCAGCACGATCTAGTTTCTACACCACACTTTATATTTTATAAGGCACCAAAGTAGAGGTGTCATCCACTAAATTCATCTCAACCATAGACTATCACACATGATAAGGCTTGGAAAAGGCTTTTTTAAGAAGATATTTGTTTAGTAGTATTGATGACATGAATATATCTTTTGGGACAAGTAGAAGAAAGAGGTTCATGTGCATTGATTTTATATTTAATTATGAATAATTGTAGTACACATACCTTATATCTCTTGATAAT
The DNA here is from genome assembly GCA_016801875.1 of Solanum sitiens. NCBI lineage: Eukaryota > Viridiplantae > Streptophyta > Magnoliopsida > Solanales > Solanaceae > Solanum > Solanum sitiens. The sequence continues at coordinate 641,581 of JABWTJ010000304.1, forward strand.
GCTGAATTTTGCTTTAATTTTATTAAGTCTCTCTCCTGTGACAGTTGCAAATACAATATTATAGTGAATAAGTAGCATGACTTGAAAAGTGGTGTAGCGACATACAACATAATGTACAAACTGATAAAATTCAAGATTAGAGGGTAGTATGCATAATGTTCATTAGCCATTGAGGGATACTCATGTAGTCTTAATCATCCCCGAGTTCCAACACGTTCCTTTAAAGGTGTTTCTTTGGTCTTGCATACTTTTCCACCTTCTTTGATTTGACCAAAAAGAATTTTCACCACAAAAACTAAGATTCCATCCTTTTCTTCGACAAGTGAGAGGAATTTCTAGTTTCAATCATGTGTCTCAAGCAGCAACTGTTCATATAGGATGTTGCTGTCTTCCTCTCAGTTTTCCTGCAAATTCAAAGGTTAGATTTAGGAACCCATACTAGATTGGGTCCTTTGTATTTATAAAAAGGATGAATTAGATCTCTATTAATCCATATTGGTAAAACATTTTTAGATTTTTTCTTTTGCCCCAACCTGTTCCTTTGACGTGATTACTTTCTTTTAACATGGTTGATTTTTCTATTCGAGGCAGTCTTGGAGTTCTTATTTATGTGAGTTTTAACAATTGTGCAGGTACCCATTGAGTGACCAATATTACCACAATGTGTGCATAGATAAGAGGTTTTCTTAGGGACTTCTTTAAAAAAATATATTCCACCTTTAATGTTATGTGTTCTATTACTGAGTTCAGTCACAATCATTGAAGATTGAGTCCATTTATTTTCCCTCTACGGCTCATACTTAGTTCTAGCTAGGTCAAGATTTATTCTTCTAGATTTTTCCCTTTCAGAAGATAGTTCATTTTTTAACCTCATTAGATATTGTTCACATCTGATTTGGTCACTACTAATTTTTTCTTTCTCATTCCCAGTAACAATTTGTTTCAAAATTTCAAATTTGAGAGGCAAAGTGCAGGAATCAAGTTGTTGTACCTGTTCCTTTAGGAGTTGATTTTCCTTTTTGAGATAAGAATTAACTTTTTCAAGATCAATATATTCAAATTTTAAACTGGTCAAGGAAGTCAATACTTGATCTCTATTTTCATTCCACTCTTGAAGGTTATCCATGAGAGTTATAATAAAGGAAGATAACTTTTTCTTTGAAAAATCTTTTAGTTTATTTTTAAGGTCAAAATGATTTACCTCTCTTTTCTGAATGTCTGATTCAGATTTTGGTTCTGATTGCTCCATGGCCATCAAAGCAACATCTGCCGTATCATCTTCAATTGAGTTGTCTGAACATTTTTGCCAATCAATAGAAATGTCAGATTCTTTTTCTTTGCTCGGGGAAGTTCATTCATGTGCATTGACTAATGTATCCCAAATTTGTTTCGATGTAGTACTACCAGAGATGTGATTAAACTCATCTGGTCCAAGTCCACATACAAGGATATACTTAGATTTAGCATTCTTTGCAAGTATTCTATAATCAGTTTCTCCATATTGTTCTTTGGGCTTTGGAATGACTTTCCCTTCATCATCTTTCATCATCCTTCATCATAGGAATAAGGGGACAATTAATAACTGTCATCCATAATTCATTGTCTTGGGCTTGTATAAAATTCTCCATTCTCACCTTCCACCATGCATAGTAATGCCCATTGAATACTGGTGGTATGTTGATGTGTTGACCTTCACCGTGTCCGAGAGGATGTACAGAATTCATAATGATCTTATCTTGAGTTATTAGACTCTTCGAAGATAACCTTCTCGAATAACAATTGTTGGAATTCTGTCCCCCAAAATTTTTCTAAGGAAGAAGTTTATTCTATATGTTCCTTTGCAGATTATAACAGTTACGTTTTGTGAAGCAAAAACAATAATGACACAATATTTTATCGCGGAAAACCCCAACTCACGAGGATAAAAACCACGACCTACACCTCTGTAGGATTTAACTCCACTTCATTAAACTTTGAACAATAACAACAGATTATAAGCCTATGTAACCTAAGGAATTATAAACTCTAATTCCAAGCTAAGAAATTATAAACTCTAATTCCTAGCTACCCAAGACAAAAAACCCACATGTTTAAGTCTTCTACCGTCCGTCAAGTTTCTCAAACTTGTTAGACGAATCTTACACACACACTCGATTGTAATCAAAACACTTAATCAAAATCTTACAACTTTTTCCTCAAAAATTGGCAACACTGACAAGTAACTCTCAAAACTCTCTTCAACCTCTTGATCGTGTTTTGATCTTCTCTCTATGTAAGTGCGCAATTTTTCTCAATTGAAACTATCGCTCTATTTATAGATTTTGACTTAAATCCAAACCTATTTCAACTAGAAATCCTACTTGTGCTCTGCTTCATTTTTCTCTTGAAACTTAGAAGCTCACGTGTAGGATTCCTACATTGTGCGGAACTCACAGTTCAACTAAAACTTGTCTTCGTCGCATCTTCAACTCCTTCTTTAACTTGAACTTAACTTTGCCGCATCAAAGCCTTGTAGAATTCAACTTGGATTCTTTATCATTGTTGCCTCAAATTATTTCCTTAACAAAGTAGGAAATAGTTTTCGCCGCAACTTCAACTCGAACATTTTTGTGTTTAAGCCAAACTCGACATGGACTTCTTTTTGTACTTTGCATTGAAAGGAAACTTCTTACATCATTTTCCTTATTTATCTTAGGAAAACAGTCTGCCTTCTACACAGTTTTCCTTAATTAAATAACAAAACATTTTTGAACACTAATTTCTTTCACTCTTGGTTTTGCTAAAATGTGTAATCTTATTCAAACTTGAATTTGCTGAAACGTGTGTTAGTACTGCCTGTTCTTTTACGCTACTTTCCTAATTTAAATAATAAATTACTCGTTGTACTTAATTTTCAGAATCCTTCTGCGAGTGATCTTCTTAAACACCTTCTGCCAGTGATCTTCTTAAACACAGATCACGTGTTCTAAACTTGTTTCATGATGCAATGTTTGTCATTCTTCAAAATATACATATTCATGTATACCTAACAAGTACCAAAATAATGTTTTCCCTCTTTGGTCTATCATCACTTGTCCATGAAAAGTTCACGTCCTTAGCTTGAAGTCAAATATCCCTAAAACCTTCAATATTCTGTATATTCATCCAATACGTCATTCTTTATTACATGTACAAGAAATGTATCCACCTTTCTAAGATAAGGCTCAATTTTATCTAATATCTCCTTTATTATAACTCAACATCGTCCACTATCTTTGGACTTAGGCTTAAAATGATCCTATTTCTTTTCCAGGACTTATGAGCACTAATACGTGAGACATAACGATGATTGAAGGTAGTAAAAGAGTTGAGTTAGACGTAAAATTCATTAACAAGAATTATATCAAGTACCTAAATTCTCTCAGCAAATATTTATGATGTAGGAAGCCCCTATATAAAAAGTTGAATTAAAAAATGTCCTTATATATATATATATATATATATATATATATATAATAGTGTGGATTTACATTTTTTCCATAAATATTATAACTTTATAAGGACATTTTTTAATTCAACTTTTTATATAGGGGCTTCCTATATATATACTATGTAAACTAACCGCGGTTCGCGCGGTGGTAAACTTCATCTATTAACTTACATCTCTTTTGATTTTAATGAAATAACATATGACCATTTGAATTGACATCTCAGCAAGTCCTTCAAAATCATTGATGGTACTAATTTGCATTGTCAAAAGACATTTTTACTTTTTTTGGTTTCGAGCAGTACATTCAAAACATGTAAAGCTTTGCGATTTTTAATCTAACATAAAAAACATGTTTATTTATGTTGGGTCTGACTAATTGGATCCATGAAAATAGACATTTTAACATCAATACAATATGCATTATGTTTGTGACCTTTATTTGATAGAATATGAGAATGTTATCACACTGCCGTCATTATTTTTTCGCGGGATAATATATAGACATACACTTAAGCTTGACTTCAAATGTTAAATTAAAAAATACTCTGATTTCGAGTCTCTATATCTAAATGCATTAATTCATCTCCTCCATGTTAATTAAACACTCCCACTTGTAAAATTATACTCTTGTAATGTATATAATTTTTTATTAAGTAGCAAATGAATCTTTAAAAACATGGTAAAGCACTGGTTATCTTAATTATTTTCAAATATAACCGAAAATACCATTTTCTAGAAATATTTCAATTAATACTTTGAAAATGCAAGTATTTTCTATTTTCACTTACTAAAATACTTACTAAAATGTTTTCGCTATCTTCCTCTATATTAGATATGAGTGAATTTGGAAATATTGTCCTTAATTTAATACATAAATGCTTGAGCGTGGTTGCATACGTGAAAATGGTGAAGACAACTCTACCGGATGAAACATTTTTAATTTATAAAAGTTTGTCCATTTTTTATATTCTTAGTCTATTTGATTTAACTGTTTTGAGAAGAGAGATATTGAATAACTATAATTTCATTTGAACTTGAAACAGAAATAGTAAAAAACATGAAAACAAAACTAAACAATTATTAATTAGTTATATAAAATAATCCTACGATATGTGAATTCACCTATTATGCGGACGGTCTGCTCTCACAAATTAATGAGATTTGAACATTGTAACTACATTTATAACAAAGACTACAAAAGAGCAAACAAACAGAGAAATTCCAACTACCCTTCATCGTTTCAACACTGGACAAAGAGGAAATAACATATCATTTTTTTACCTGTCTTACAATTGTAAAAGATAATGCAAAGTAAATAGGCAATACCTCACTCGAGGATAGTAAAATTATCAAGCTTCATGCAATGTGGCTATGCAATCAAATTTAAAAGGTTCAAGTGCACTACTTCAAATTCCTTGAATATGTCAGCTTAAATGCCAACCACTATTTCCTTGCCCTTCATTTCTTTTTGCATGTTATCTTGCTTGATTGTCTAAAATTATATCTGACCACAACGATCCCATGCTTTTCCAAGTCCCAAACTACGCACTGCAAAATCACTTGTCAACCAAAACAATCTGCCTTCACAATTCAATGACGCTTCAACAGTAAAAATTTTGATAGAACAAAAGTTATACAAGAGTAAGAAAACTGAAAAACTCCAAATATTCTTCTTCACTACGTAATGATCCTTATTAATTTTACCCATGATGGTTATGTTTTTGACTTGGTACACCATTTACCGTAAATGTATCTTGTATGGCCAAAGGAAACGCAAAATGTATGGGATATACCTCGAGGGAATTTAATATTACTTAAAATCTATCGGTCACTAAAACTAAAACACTATATCTTACATAAAAGATTAATAATGTAAAGGAAAATGAAAATTATTACATCTTATCATTTAACATTATTACATACGCATAAATTAATGACGGTAAAATACATACCAAGATCTCTAACATAAGCAATGACGTCACTGAGACACTCAACCTGAGCAATGTACACAAATATATAATTGTGAAGAAGAAAAAAAAAGAAAAAGAGATTCAAAACTTTTGTTGTTTTAAAATGAGAGGAAACACCTCTATTTATTGAAAACAAATGGTAGTGTGAACAAATATTTATTGTGCCTTATCAGAAAGATTATGACTATTTGGAAAAGTTGCAACCCTTTAAAAAGGTCACAACCTTTCATAAAAGTCACAATTTTTCATAAAAGTCGCAACTCTTTATTAAAGTTGCAACTTTTCACAACTTTTCATAAAAGTTACATCTCTTCATTAAAGTCGCAACTATTCATAAAAATCATAACTTTTCATAAAAGTCACATCATTTCATGAAAGAAGATTACTATTTATTAGGTAAGTCTTCATAAAAGACGTAACTCTTCACAAAAAGTTACATATTTTCATAAAAGTCACATATTTCCAAGAAAGGGGAAGGTTATTTTTGTAAATAAATAAATTTAAAAGGAAATTCTAGCTTGTGGTGACGCCATGTAGGCCCTTCACATTCCTAATCCGGTAGGGTCGGACGGCTTTCTTTGCCCTAGCTTGGCGAATCGCATCCCCGCACAATGACATTCTTTGTTTGTGCGCTTCTTACTGTTCTCGCTCAGTCTTTCAACGGCTGGAAAGGTAGTCGTAGAAACGAAGACTATTGCCACGCCTACCATCAAATACGAGACTGGGCCCCTTCTAAAAAATTTGATGGAATGGCCCACCCCACCCAAGAGCGCTCTGAAATTCCATTCAGTTCAGGTCCTTAGTTCCAGTCGAATCGCGAGCAAAGCTCGACACTGCTAGCGAAGCTCTACGATAGAGCATATCCATTATTTCCATTATAGATCCAATCACACTGCTCTCTCTCTTTATGGCCGGTATGTAGAATCATCGGAGCGAGTAGAGCAACGGAGCAAAGTGGGCTGTTTGAACTTTGACTCTTATCTGTAAGTAAGGAGCTGAAAACAAGTCCTTAGGAGGGACCTCATTCTCAATTCAAGCTAGCTCTTACTTGTGTTTAGTGAGGAGGCTACCTATCATACAGGTGACTGCCCTGGATTTCTTCCTTGGGTAGGCCATCCGTGAGTTCTCTTCTAATCGGTTCGAAGAGAAAAGGAAACGAAACAATAAAAGTTCACTTTCATTGGTGCTTCCCCCTACACGTATATTGGGGCGAGAGCGGGCGCTAGCTTCCTAAACAGGATTTTCTATGAGGTAGAGGCTGGATCAATTAAAGAAAGATAAGGAAAGTGTACAAGATTCCAATCGGGCCACCACCCGGATGACCGGAGTAGAAGGGGGATGCCCTTTAATTAAGCAAAGAACACACCGAAGCTAGACAGATTGGAAAAGCCCCTTTATGGAAGGACCTATGTAGAAGCTCATTCCGGACAAAGGAAATCTCTGACACAGATTTAGGCTTCTCCGATTGAGAAAACCCTGACAATTACTATATATATATATATATATATATATATATATATATATATATATATATATATATATATATATATATATATATATATATATATATATATATGTTGGATTTTAAAGGTGTAAATGTAAAATGAAGAGTTACGATTTTTATAAAGAGTTGCAAGTTTTATGAAAATTTGCAATTTTTATGAAAACTTGTGACTTTTATGAATGGTTGTGACCTTTCTGAAAGATTGTGAATTTTCCAATGTTTTGTGACCTTTTCGGTAAGGCACAATGCTACCCTTTGTTTACTATAAATTATGGAATTTGCTCTCATTTTAGTAAAATGATTTTTTCTGGAGTGTATTTTACTGTCGTTGAGTGGTTCGATTACACCGTGATTTTTGGTACAGATACACTGGTAGTGAGATTGTTCTATCGTGGGAGGATATATTACATTGACTTCGGGTAATTGAGGGTATAATTTGCTTAAGGGGACATTGTGCATTCATGGGCTCAATTTTCATTCTTGGAGAAAAATATTTTTATATTGTTTCTAATCTTTTTCTTATTTTATTCTCCTTACCAGCTTTAATTTTCTAGTTTGAAAATAATGTTTAAACTTCGTTGTTTCTTACCAAGTTCTTGAAAGTTTTGTTCGAAATATCTTAGGAATACAAGATGAACAACAATCTTAAGGAAATTATTATATTATTAGTATTTTTTATTCTTATGATTGAGAGAAATAGATAATGGAAGTAGAAGATTAATGTATTTCATCTTCAGAATTCGGTGCTTTGTTAGCAAGGTCGAAATGAGAATATACAAAATGAATTGGTGGTATTTGGATCAAAGATTACACCAAGTAAGCTTCTTCTTATTTATCTGAGGAGGAAAATAGTTTCTAAAAGTTAACGATTTTTGATATTTATCATGTATTTCATTGGAAAAAGATCTGCAAACCATGTGGTTTTTTGAATTAATTTTTCCTTTCAAAAGTGTTACCTCTAAAATTCATTAGTTTGCAGAATGAAAGATGCACATTTTTGTTTGACAAAATAGTATGTCAACATGTTATAGTTGGAAGACTACTTGAAAAGAAAACCATATATATGTGATAATCTATAAATATGTTCAATTCGGTTTGGAGACTAAAATAAACTTTTGTAGTTTTGTAATTCATGTGAAATTCAATTGTGTTTATTTTTGTAGACTAAAAACTTTTGTGGCTTTCTACTCTAGATAAGTTAGACTATGCAATTGGCTTGAAGCGTTTAAAATTTTATATAATAAGTCAATGTTGTACTTCTAATTTTCTATAAACTTCATTGTTATATAGAATCAAATTGTACGATATTTTTGTCTTTATTTTTAGTATTTAACTACTAAGTGATAGAGGAAAAATACCAATTACTTATTGTTAGGGAATGAGAAAACATGAAGTTTGTAGTTTTGATGGATGACAAAGAGTTGTAGTTTTGACTAACAAAGAGTATTGATGTGTAACAAATCATTGTTTATCATCATCAAAAAGGGGGAAAATGTTGGGAAGTAGGAGAACATATAAAGTAGTTTTGATGATTGATAAAGTGAAGGCATGGTTCACTACTTGTTGTCGTATGTATACTCTATGAGAGATTGCGGCAAAGAAGAAAAAATGCAGAAAAAAAGAAGAAAAATAAGAATACAAATATGGAAAGATATAAAGAAGGAAAGAGATAAAGAAGTAACAATTCAAATCAAATAAGGAAAGAAATAAAGAAGTAGCAATTCAAGTCAAATAAGGAAAGAAATAAAGAAGTAGCATGTTCAAGTCAAATAAGGAGAGAAGTAAATATAGACAAATTCAAGAAGGAAAAGGATTTGTAATTCCTTTCCTTTTAGAAGTTGATGAAGGCAAATCAAACTCTATAAAAGGATCAAGAAGTTGAAGGAAAAAAATTGTCTTTGCAATCACAAAAATTGAGAGAATTTTTCCAGCAAAGCCATAACGATAGCTATTGCATATTCACGAAATATATCATCTTGAGAGCACTATTTTCTAGAGAAAAAACGCAAGCCTTCGTCACAACAACGTAAGGACCAGGTTCACCTTCGTCACAGTAACATAAGGACCAGGTTCACGACAACTGTTCCACTCTGAACTATTGAATATTGAAGTCTGATCAGTTAAAATCTAGGGTTATTAGTCTTTGTTGATTTGTTCTAGGTTTATTATTGAGTTGTAATAATTCCTAGATTGTGTAACAAGAAGTGAATTTGACTTCTTGGGATTAGAGTCTTGAGAGAATTGTAACAAGAAGTGGGTTTGACTTCTTGGGAGAGAGGTTGTGAGAATTATAAACAAGAAGTGGGTTTGACTTCTTGGATGGTTAGAGTTAAGAAGAGTTGAGAGTTTTTGTAAACAAGAAGCGAGTTTGACTTCTTGGTGAGTGGAGAGTTTTCTATTATAGTTAATCGAAAAGGGTAGAAGTTTAGATTTAGATTCATTGATTAACTGAGTTATAAATCTTGAATTAATATAACACTTCGGTGTGGTTTTTCCCTTCCTTGAGTTAGGAAGGTTTCCATGATAAATCTTTGTTTTATTGTGTTGCGACATAATTACAAGAACCTGGTTCTTGTATCAGGGTAAGGTTTCTTCAATTGGTATCAGAGCAGGTCTTTTCATTAAAAGACTAACATCTTGAAAAGGATCAATGGCTGCACCACCTAACCCATAAGAAGTAGCTTCTCAAACTCGACCACCACTGTTTAATGGAAAGTATTATGGATGGTGGAAAAATCGCATGATGGATCACTTACTAGGAGAAAATCCAGACCTATGGGGCGTTGTGTTGGACGGTCTAACCATATCCATGAAGAATGGAACTGATGGAACCACTCAAGTACCAAAGGATAGGAAAGAATGGAATATTGCAGATAAACTTGCAATTCAGAACAATGCTAAAGCAAAAAAAGATCTTGATATGCGGAATAGGTCCAGATGAATACAATCGAATATCATAATGTCAAGATGCAAAAGCAATATGGGAAACTTTGCAAACTGCGCATGAAGGAACAAATCAGGTAAAGAAGTCTAAAATAGATAACTTGAATAGACAATACGAACTGTTTCGAATGGAAGAAGGTGGAACAATCCAAGAGATGCACACCAGGTTCACTGCTATCATTAATGAAATCTACTCACTAGGTGAAATAATTCCCAATGAGAAGGCAATCAGAAAACTTTTGAGTGTTCTTCCAGAATCTTGGGAAAATAAAGTAGAAGCCATTACTGAAGCACGTGATCTAGATAAGTTATCTATGGATTAACTTATTGGAAATCTCATGACTTATGAACTCAAGAAAAAACAAGAAAAGGAAATTGGAGGCAAAACAAAAGAGAAGAACATGGTTCTTATTGACACAACACCAGAAGATTTTGAGGACGAAAACATTGCGTTAATGACCAAAAGGTTCTCAAGAATGTTAAAAAAGGGACAAGTGCTCTATGGAAGGAACTCTAAAAAATCACTGAAAATTCAATAGATCAAGTATGTCACAAGTGTGGAAGCCCGGATCACTTTGTCAAGTTTTGTCCATTACAAGCTCTAGAGAAAAAGAGGAATAGTTTGGAGAAAGAAAAGGAAATCAAGAATGATAAGTATATTTCCACAAACAGACGAATGACCAATCAAGAAGTTGATCTTTCAATGAAAAGAGCCTTTGCCGCTATGGGGACTTATCAGAAGAAGAATCTGAGGATGGAGGGTTCGAAAATCAATCACTACTTGCAATAGAACAATCAAATATATATGATTTTCTTGCACTCATTGCTGAAACAGATTCTGAAGATGATGAAGAAGATGACAAACAAAGTAAGGTAAGTTTTCATCACATTAAAGTAAATATTGAATCATATTCTAAAAAGGAATTAGAGTCCCTATTGAGTACTCTTATAGATGCATATCAGTCAGTCAATTCTGAAAGAGAACAAATGATGGAAAACTATGCATCTTTAAGAGAAGAAAACGACATTCTTGAGAAAAACAATCAATGTCTTCAAAATAAATTAAAAGAACAGACTCGACCTCAAATTTAAGTCACAAAGGCATAAACTCTGCTAGTGAACTTCAATTAGCTTTGGAAGAAAAAAAAATTGTTAAACATTAATTATTAGGACTTAACTGAAAGAAATAGGTTGCTACAAGAAAATCTGGATCATACCAAACATGATCTGGAACGAAATCTTCAATGGACCAGGTCCTCTGAAATTTTAACTCAGATTCAAGAAAGGCAAACCACTAGTCGAAGTGGGATAGGTTTTAGAAAATAGAATAATTGTGTAGCACACACTATTCACATGTCTAAAAGTTTATGCACTCATTGTGGAAACTCAGGTCATTTAAAGAATCAATGTAAATCTCTAATTGAGGTTTTTCAGAAAAATGTTAAGTTCACCCAAAAGGAAAACACTGATATGGCTAAGAACCTGGTTCCAAATAAAAATGCTCCAGATAAAAGATTCTCTTATTTTCCTTTATGGGCTAGCAGAAATCTTATTCATCCTTTTACTCACATAAAGGGGCCCAAGCTAATCTGGGTTCCCAAGACTAATCTTTGACTAGTGTTTTAGGTGAAGGTGAGAGGGAAAAAGTCCACTTGGTACATAAATAGTGCATGCTCCAAACATGTGCTAAAAATAGTAGAAAATTTCCTCTGGCTCTTTGATTTTCAAGGAGGCAGTTTAGTCCTTGAAAAGGATGAGAAAAATGAAAGAGACAAGATAAAAAAAATGGTTGAAGAAAGTGACATGATATCAAACATCTTTGATGATGCAAAATTTAGGGAATATTGCAGATGAACCTGGTTCACATCTAACAATCATTGATGCACCTGCAACATGAATTATTGTACTAACCTATGGTTCTGGAGATTGGGGGAATAATAGAGCAATCGGTACAGTTAGAATATGGTACACCTTCAGGGGGAACTTCGTTGTGTGAACTTGGTCCTTGTTATTCGTTGGTAGTTATTGAAAACTGATAGGGGTTGGTTCATTGTTACTCAACTTGAGATTCCTTTGATCTAGGAGTGTATTATGATGCAGACATACTCATGAAGGCCTTGAATATGAAGAACTTGGGAAAAATCAACAAAGTCTGGGTCTATCGAACCAAGCTCATGCATATCATGATTTCCTTTAATAATTGGCTAGTAAACGAATAATCTTATACTTGAGTAATTATACAATGAATATCTGCTAACTCAGCCTCGTACTGTAACAGGTACACACTCTAGTCACATCTCAAACAATGTTTAGAAAGTCTGCGGATATTATCTCTACTCTTTGCTAACACCATTAAGTAAATCATAGAGGAACACAAAAAAGGGGAACCTGGTTTCTATGTAATACTCAGGTATGTACCATCCTTTTTCAATGCATGAATTTCCTGAGTTTGGGTCAAACATAAGCACTAGTGAACCTGGTCAATTATCAAAAATTCAAATCTTATAAAAAAAACCAAGAACCCTCTTTGACAATAAGCATCATTCAATCCCATATCTTTCTAATGATGAAAACCTTAGTCTTCAAGCCACTCATGCTTTATTTCAGGGAAAACTTTGTTTTACCTCTCACTTTTGAACCAGGTTCACAAACTCCAAATTGATTTTTAATCCATTCCAAGTGTATAACCTGTCTATCACTCAGGGGGAACAATTCTCATAGAAATAAATTGTTGCTTGCTTTCATTATTGATAAACACATCTCTTTGTGCACCAAAATGTGGTGAATCCCTTACTTGTAGTTGATACTCCTTCAAAATGTCATCAAGAAAAAGGCTATTAAAAAAAATCATGGAGAAATGAAAATGTTATGGAATAGAGTTTTTAAAAAAAAATGATGATGAACCTCATGTTTCTCTTGATGAAATTTCACATTCTAAGAAAACTGATCAGAACGAAGGAGTTGGTGCACAATGGGCATATTAATTTTTTTTTTATCAATGGCAGTAACATCCCTTTCTTCCTCACTTTAGTAATTATTGTCCCAATCCTTATCCTCAATTTTTTAGACTCTCTAACTCGTTGATGTGCTTATGTCTGTCTCATACTCATGATATCATATGCTTTTGATTTAGGGCTCTAAGGGCTTAAACTGGTACATATTTGTTTATTCTGTTTCTTATTGAAAATCTTAATTGTGTATGTGTTTAACATGGCTAATATTCTCAGATTAACTTACTATATTGTTAGCAGAAGTGTACTTGAAAGTGTTGTCCAAGTGGCTATGAGTTAAAATGATATTGCACTCATTGAATGTTAATCGAGTTCTTTGGTTATTGATTTTCAATGATGCCAAAAGGGGGAAATTATATAATGTGGATAGACATATGCATAGTTTGTCATCATCAAAAAGGGGGAAATTGTTAGGGAATGAGAAAACATGAAGTTTGTAGTTTTGATGGATGACAAAGAGTTGTAGTTTTGATGACTAACAAAGAGTATTGATGTGTAACAAATCATTGTTTATCATCATCAAAAAGGGGGAAAATGTTGAGAAGTAGGAGAACATATAAAGTAGTTTTGATGATTGATAAAGTGTAGGCATGGTTCACTACTTGTTGTCGTATGTATACTCTATGAGAGATTGCGGCAAAGAAGAAAAAATACAGAAAAAAGAAGAAAAAGAAGAATACAAATATGGAAAGAATTAAAGAAGGAAAGAGATAAAGAAGTAGCAATTCAAATCAAATAAGGAAAGAAATAAAGAAGTAGCAATTCAAGTCAAATATGGAAAGAAATAAAGAAGTAGCAATTCAAGTCAAATAAGGAAAGAAGTAAATATAAACAAATTCAAGAAGGAAAAGGATTTGTAATTCCTTTCCTTTTAGAAGTTGATGAAGGCAAATCAAACTCTATAAAAGGATCAAGAAGTTGAAGGAAAACAATTGTCTTTGCAATCACAAAAATCGAGAGAATTTTTCCAGCAAAGCCAGAACGATAGCTATTGCATATTCACGAAATATATCATCTTGAGAGCAGTATTTTCTAGAGAAAAAATGCAGGCCTTCGTCACAACAACGTAAGGACCAGGTTCGCCTTCGTCACAGTAACGTAAGAACCAGGTTCACGACAACTGTTCCAGTCTAAACTATTGAATGTTGAAGTCTGATCAATTAAAGTCTAGGGTTATTAGTCTTTGTTGATTTGTTCTAGGTTTATATTGAGTTGTAATAATTCCTAGATTGTGCAACAAGAAGTGAGTTTGACTTCTTGGGAGTAGAGTCTTGAGAGAATTGTAACAAGAAATGGGTTTATAGTAGTATGTGATTTCATGCCTCTATGGAATGAACTTTGACATTGTGTAAAAATTGTCAAATGGAATTGAAGCACTATAATTCTTTTGTAGAATAATATTTTCAAAAGTGGATTAATGTTGCCAATGACACTTTGATAGCATGAGAAAAAAATATGTGAAAAAACTATTTTCAAATACTTGAAAAATATTTTTTTGAGATCATATTTAAAATTTTGGGGGGTTGTTTGCTTATGACAAAGATAAAATTAGAGTTAGTGCGTAATATAAATTTGGAGCACAAAATAGGAAATTCAATGATACTTTTGTATTATGTTAGACAAAAAAAAATCTTGGTGTATATTTGATTTTGGAGTCGTTGAGTTTCTCGTTTACGAGTATATGGTATGGCTAGTACAAAACTACCAAATTATATGTGTACTTGTTCAAAATGATTGAGTTCTTTTATGGAAAAAGTGTCACTTAAAATATTATGATTTTTCATGAAATGATATGTATATTAAATATAACTAATTGTAAAGACATGAATATTGGTGAACAGTCATTTGTCATGTCTTCTAAAAGAAGCATTTGGACTATATTGTCTTTATTATACCCGATGAAACTTTATTCATAGGTAGTATTATAACAATCAAATTAAATGTTATGAAAATGTCCTTCCGAGAAGGACTTTTTACAAGGTGATGACTCAAAATAGTGTTTGTATCACATAAAACTTCTTACTTGTTTGAGTGACACTGTTTGTGACATAAACACTTGGGGCATGTCAATTACAAAACCTTGTAAGGAAAAACTGATGAACTTAGAATTTTTGTCTCATTTTTAGTGTAATAAATAAAAATGTCAAGTTTGTGTGAAATCTAAGTATATTGAACATTTTTATAAATGTGTTGAAAGGAATTCTAATCCCTTAGAATTGATTTACACTGACATTTGTGATATGAAGTCAAAACCAATCTCATAAAATTTATTGACAATTGCAGTAGAAAAGACTATGTCGATTTGCTGAATGATAAGGAGTAAGCAATACAAATGCCTAGACAAAATAATTTTGAAGTTGAAATTCATTTGTCAAAATATAAAAGTGATAGGGATGGAGAATATAAACCTCTTTTTGCACAAATTTATTTGGAAAGTTTATTTATCCATCAAAATACTTCACTATTCACCTCAGTCTAATAAAATTGCAGAATGAAATAAAAAATAGAACTTTGGAGGAAATCATGGCTACATTACTCATAAGTTCAGGTTTACCATAAAACCTGTGTGGATAATCTATCCTTACAGAAAAAAGGAACAACAAATAAATTGTCTTTTTAGAAAGAAAACAATAAGAAGTTTTGTTTGTTTATGACACAATCTATTCCATATGAGAAATGAAAAGGAAGGAAATCCAACTTGAAATATTTCAAAGTGTGGGGGTGTCTTTTGCTTGCATTTCCTTCAAAGATAAC
The DNA here is from genome assembly GCA_016801875.1 of Solanum sitiens. Taxonomy (NCBI): domain Eukaryota; kingdom Viridiplantae; phylum Streptophyta; class Magnoliopsida; order Solanales; family Solanaceae; genus Solanum; species Solanum sitiens. Next base: position 657,232 of record JABWTJ010000304.1, read on the forward strand.
TTTTGGCCGACGTTGTTTTGAGAAGTCGTGCTCTTCACAATTTGTTTGTTGTTAGCTTCGTGGCGACTTTCAAAGGTGCAGCCTTAACATTCATTGACTCTTTGTTTTCAGACTTGGGTGCAAATTTCCCCCCTTTCTTTACCTCCACTTTGTCATTTCCTCTACGAGTTTCATAAATAGGTGGTCCTTCATTTTTGCTTGAAGACATGGTTAACTCCATATCAGGAGCTCGTGTGGCTAGTTCCTCAAATCGATTGGGCTTGATACCTTGTAAAATGTAACGAAGTCCCAATTGCATTCATTGGATGCACATTTCTTTTCCAGAGGTTTCACAAAGCCTATCCTTGCAATTGAGGCATGCATTCCTCCATCGATTGATGAACTCAATGACATGTTCATCCTTCTATTGACGCGTATTTGTGAGTTCAATCTTTGTGTTATAAAAACAATTGAGTAATTCATGTTCAAGTTATTCCCAACTATCAATGGAACCAACCTCGATATTCATATACCAGTCGAAGGCATTTCCTTGCATGGAGCGCACAAATTGTTTAACCAGATAATCTTCATATGTTCCAGCATTATTGCAAGTTTCAACAAATGTGCAATGTGTTGCTTTGGATATCCCTTCTCGTCGAATTTTTGAAATGTTGGAGGTTGATAACCTGCAGGCATCTTCAAAACATCGATACTTGAAGTGCATGAATTTGTATATGTAAACGATGACTTTGAAGGGACTTGACATATTTATCCTTGATAGTTACCATTATGAAGTCTTTTAGTTGATGAATGGGAATTCCCCCTTCAGTAGAACTTGAAGTTCCTCATCAACATGTGTTTGCTTTGTAGAAGATTCTCCCCTTTCTTGCACTATGGGGCGTTTTCCTGGTGCATGGCTTGAGCCTTCCTCCATAACATTTTCAACCTTGTCCGTTAACTTAACAATTCGATTATCCTGATCTTGCATATACTTTGTTAGACATTCAATTGCCTTTCTCAAATTCTCCAGTTGTTCTTCAACAGTTGAGGTATATGTCATCATTGTTTGGATTGCCATTATGGGTGATGGACTAAAGCATGGATTTTCCCTCAAACTGAAACCATATTGGAACAAGCTACGTAGAGTGACTGGGGCAGATCATGTGACCAAAGCATCATATTCATCTTGAATAGTATCCTTGTTACTAAATGGACTGAGTTGAGCCAATGTCTTTTCAACAATCTCAGCTATATTCCCTCCTTCTACTAATTCATTCGGAAAGAGTCTTGCCCCTTTTGATGATGGGAGATCCAGAATAGGAACTGATGTAGAGGACGTTTGAAGTATTTGTTGTCCTAGTAAGTTTGCTTTGTTCTTAGTGATGGGTCCCAAACTTTCCATAGTAACATCCAGTATGTTCTCCACCGCCGAGGAAAACTAGGAATCGACAGTCTTAGCAACAATAAATTTGGAGTTGAACTTCTTAGAGCCATTTTAGTATTCTTGAAATTTGATGATCAATGTAAAGAGATGAGGAGTTAAACTTCTTAGAGCCAAAATTTGTAAACAATAAATTTTCAAGTCGAAAAAATAAATAATCAAGACATGAAAAATAGAAGTAACAAAATGTAGTATTTGATTTCAGAATATAGTGCGTGTTACAATCTCTACACTAATCCTCTGATTCTTCAAAATAATATGGAATGTGCTGGACTTGAATTTGATTTAGAGTCAAGGGCTTAAATAGATTGATCTTGAATCTTGAACTTTGAACTTGAGTATGAACTATTCGTCACGAACACTTGTATAGTTGTAACGAATAATTAGCATGAACAAGTAACTTGATCTTGAATCTTGAACTTTGAACTTGATTGCTTGAACTTGCAGATTGTAGAGAATTTGTAGTTTTTGATCCACGAGCTCTCTTCTTGCTTCTTGTTCTTCAAAAACCAATTCATAGAGGACCCTTATTTATAGTAGTATGGAGTGGTCTACTGGTATGATTTTATTGGTCGGTTTAAACCAACCAATCACATTGCTACGTGAAAAGCTTTGATCTGATTGGTCGGAACATGTCACTCATACACATGTCATTATTCTAGTGGCTCATTTGATTTGACTTGGATTGTCACATAACCTTGACACGTGGCATGATTTTACTGGCTGATTAAATTTGACTTTGATTTCCACATAATCTTGACATGTGGCATGATTTTAGTGCCTTATTTAATTTGACTTGGATTTCCACATAATTTGACATGTGGCATGATTTTAGTGGTTTATTTAATCGGAAAAGGGCCTAAAATATCCTTAAAGTATTGGAAATGGTACAAAATTACCCTCCATCCACCTATTGGCTCCAAAATACCCTTCTCACCCACCTATTGGGTCCAAAATACCCTTGTCATCCACCTTTTTGGTTCAAAATTGACCACTTATTTAACGGTTTTATATTTAAACTATTTAAATATTTTTTTAAATACGTGGCACGCAACTATATGTTATAATTTAACTTATTAGTATAATTTATAAATCAATCCACTACCCACCCATTACTAATTAAACCCCTCCAAATTAATACATCCGTCACATTATTAATGCAACAAGAAAAAAGCTACTGCCAATTGAGTGTTTTTAAAAATTTGAGGCGAAAATATCTATAGAAGTAAATTATCATATGTTAAGTGTCTAAATAAAAATTACCGATAAACTTAAAAGTCTGACTTACGTCTCAATTATGTGATGTTACTTCATAGTTAACTTTTTTTCAAAATAATATATTAAAGGTTTTAAAACAAATCATAAATATTTATAAAATTATATTTTAAAAAAGTGCATGAATTAATTCGAAATGTATTACTTCTTTACCTTTAATCATAAATTTTTAATTCAATCTTGAAAGAGAATCATATTGAAAGTGTCCTCCTAAATAAGCGGCTCAACCTATATTTCATTGGGGCTTCGATTCGGACTCAAATAATTTTGAATGTCATTTTCAGGAATCTATAATTTCATCGTGTTTTAGTAGTGTTTATGACAATTTTGATATTATAATTGGATTATTAATTGGGTGGGGTTTAGTTAGTAATGAGTGGGTAGTGGGTTGATTTATAAATTATATTAATAAATTAAATTATAACCAATAGTTGAACGCCAAGTATTTTAAAAAATATTTAAAGAGTTTAATTTTAAAATAATTAAAAAAGTGGTCAATTTTGAACCCAAAGGTGGATGACAAGGGTATTTTGGAGCCAATAGGTGGATGAAAAGGGCATTTTGGAGCCAATAGGTGGATGGAGGGTAATTTTGTACCATTTTTAATACTTCAAGGGTATTTTAGGCCCTTTTCCGTTATTTAATTTGACTTGGATTGCCACATAACCTCCACTATTTTCTTGAATTTAATATAATCCATATTAATTTATAGATTTAAATTCAATTAAATATTAGCGCTTACAAACACATGCTCATCTATACAATACTTTATAAAATTATTCATAACTTATCATTTTTTATAATCGCGCGAAGCGCGAACAAATACAATAGTTAAAAATAAGATATTGTAAATCTTCAAAGTAAAAATTGATATTATTCCTTTGAGTTCTCTATGTGATAACAGACAATCCTACCCAAATTTAGTATAAAATAATATTAAAAAAATATAAAGAATATATTTAAACAAACTTACCATACATATCACACAATATTTTGACTCTTTGTGTGCGTGTAAAATGAGACATTTTGGCCTTTAGGCATAAACCCAACAACCAGAGTCGTCTCAACAAGTTTGGGGGTCTAAAGTCAAACATATAAAGAGGTCCTATTTTTAAGTTGACAAATATAAATTTAATAATTATATCATACTCCGTGTAGATACACAAATGAGGTCTAGAGAGGCAAAATACTAGCATTATAAAGTAAGAATGTCAACAAAGTAAATTATTTTCAATGAAAATTATATACTATAAAGTTAGAATAATATACGACTCAAATTATTTAATAAATATGATGATATTAAAATAGTGTTACGGTGAATTTGATAAGTTGATATAATAATATTAAAATGGTGTTGATTAGCATTGGTGCTTGAAATTTGAAGAAGACACCAAAAACAAATTTGATTTTTTTTATAAATACAAAACAATAGATTTTACATAACGTAGAAAGTTTGAACGTTTGAGATGATACTTTAGATTATTTAATAATGAAAGAACAAAAAATAGTGACAAGAGAATAAAGAAAAGTAATTATAACAACACAATAAGGTTGGTTCATCATAATTATCAGAATATGAATGAATTAGACAACAAAAGAGATAGTCACATGCGTAACTAGAAAGGATATTACAATTAACTAGCCACATAAGAATCTAGAAAAGATACTACAATCAACTAGACAATATATATATATATATATATATATATATCATATATCATATATTTATATAAAAGAGAACCTTAGGACCGCCTATGTGGCGCCACCAGAAACAAGAGTTCCCTTTCAAATTTATTTATTTCCAAAACTAGCCTTCCTTTTTCATGAAAAGTTGCGACTTTCATGAAAAGTTGTAATTTTTTTGAAAATTTGTGATTTTTATGAAGAGTTGTGACTTTTATGAAAAATTATGACTTTTATGAAAGGTTGTGACCTTTGTGAGTTGTAACTTTTCGAAAGAGTTGTGACCTTTCTGATAAGATACAATAAATATTTGTTCACACTACCTATGTTGTCTATAAATTGAGAAATTTCTTGCCACTGTAATTTATAGTTTTTTTTTCCACTATACGGTAGTCAAATTCAAATACGTTAATTGAGTTTATGAAGTTCGTTTCATTCTTGAATGTTTTCATGAAGCTTAATCTTTACTATAAGTCATAGTGATTCATCTAACTATGGTAATTTTTTTTCGTATTTTGGTGACCATTTTTTAAATCTGTTAAAGTGTCAGCAAGGATGATTGAAAATTGTTCTTCTCTTTTGTCCCTTTCTACAGGCCTCTTCATATAAACAAAGCAAATAGATTTCAATTGCGATGCGACATTACGACTCTTGGACCTCTTAGTGTAAAACTCATAACGCTGTTGAAATGGTTGATGGTTGAATTCATTACATTTGGTTCTTAAGTAAATAAATCTTTTATTTCTTTCATTATTATTTGTATATTTTTTTTGAATTCAAATACATTTATTATGCTTCGTATAAAGTATTTCATTTCTCAAAGTTTTCTTCCTCCTATTTCATGAAGCTGAATTTTTTACTATATAAATCATAATGATTCATGCATCTATTGCAACTTCTTAATTTCTATTTTGGTGACTTTTTTTTTGAATTATCTTAAATTTTCCATTGAGGAAATTGAAAATTTATATTATCTTTTGTCCCCTTTTACAGGGTTTCTTCATGTACTTTTGGGAAAATTATTTGAGGCTTGTGCTATATTTGATAGCACACAATAATAAATATTTGATAACTAATACGGAACCAACGATGAAGTTTGTTAAAGAACCAAAATGATTGCTCTCTTGCTTGCCACAGTTAGTATATTATTTTGATTTTTTTTCTTAGGTACAAACATTTTGTATGTCATTGCACTATTTCTAGAATATTTGTATAGAGTCAATTTGTCCACATCTTTTATTGTAAGTTAACTAATTTGTCAAACTTCTTCTTCTCTTCTATTTTCAGCATAATAAGATATCAAGTTTTCATGAAACTAACAAATGTTCAAAATACACAACAACAAAAATATTTTTTATCGCCAATAAATATGCACATTCACAAAAAGTGCTACAACCTTTAACAACATTAATTAATTTCTATTGAATTCAAAGTTGTTATAGACTTTAGGGACATTTATACAGAGTACCAATTGCCTATAAAAATACATATTTAATCATTAAAGATCATTTTTTAGTTATAGCTCATTCTTTTGATTTTTTTTAATTTTTGATAAAGAAGTAATAATTCTTTCTGGATTAATTCAATTAAAGTTGTGAACTGTAAACTAGGATACTACTCGAAAGACTATCGATTTGAAAAATATATTAAGCACATGCATTTTTCTTCTTGATTGTTAGGAAAGTGAGGTCGCCTTTATTATTATTTTTGGATATTTGTGTGTTCAAGTGCTCAGAAAATTAGGTTGTGAGATTTTAATATGTTATATGTCAAAATTTTTGTTTAGTATATCCCGTTGTGAACATTCAGATGTCACCTACTACTTGGTTGATAATTGCATTATTTTTTTGTAACTACATACTATAACTATAACAGTAACAATGTTTTAATCAAAATAAGTTGGGGCCGGTGATATGAAACCTTAAAATAGTAATGAATATTTTGAGACAATGCCAAAAAATATTTATGATAATAATAATTTTAGGGTCATTTTTAGCATATACTTGATATGACATACAATAATAAAATGAGATTGATTGAGCTTCATAAAAAAGAAGTCCAAGATCGTCCATTTGAATTTAATTAATTATGATCTTGTATGGACGTGATGTTCCACTTTACTTGGGAGTGTTATTTTTTCAACTTTTTCTGGTCTCTTTTTTAACTTCTAATGTTGTTCTTTATGACTTCCTAGAATTTAAAATTTTTCATTACATCTTACCATCTATTCGAGGTAGCTTTTCTTAGACTTCTTTCTAATACTTAAAACTTATCTAGGACCCATAATTTTTGTATGACAATGTTTTTTTAAAAAAAAGATATAGCACTTTAAGATTTTGGAGAAACGTGTTGCCTGAAGATAAAATGTTTTTGCCAATTATGTATCGAAAATACAAATATTATCGAATGAAAATATGTAAGCCTAATAAAATTGTTCAATCCCGTGCGAAGCACGGGTAAATTTGCCTAGTATATATATATATATTTATATGAGAAAATGGGGGCCCAAAAAGAATTACGGCCCAAGCGATTTCTTTAGTGGCCTTATGGTCGAGACAGCCCTGCCCTTAAGGCTAAGCCCATTCTACACATATAAAACTCTTGTAATCTATCTCTGAATTTCTGGTTGTCTTTTAAAATTTATTAACATGATTAACTTCATTATATTTAGATTTTGAAGAAACAAATTCGATTAGGTCAAAAATTGAGATGGATGATACAAAATACACGGTTGCTCAGGCTCAAGGCTCAGAGAGGTGGAGCTGCTGCCGGTGATAGGGATTCTGGTGATTGGCAGACTGGACGTCTTCTCTATACTCGTCAAAGGATTGTCAACAATGTGTAAATTCTTTTTTAAAATATTCACCTCCTTCTTGTGTTTATGTTAAAGATTTTGGATCTGGAATCTAGGGATATTTTGTGTTTTATCAGTTTAATGTGGAATAACTTGTTTTTTCAAATTTAATTTTTTTCAAAACTCACTTCTCCAAGTGAATTGGGGGATTTCTATTACTTCTACTTGGTGGAGTAATTTGGATTCTAACTACTTATACTCTTTAGATAAAATAAGTTTGTCTTTCACAGAAAAATGTTATTTCAACATATTTTAATATATTTGAGAAGCATTTATCTAGATTGCATTCTTATCAAGCCTTTCATATAAAGCTCATCTTTTGTTGATATGGTTGTATAGAATGGAGGAGATTAAGAGGCACTTTCCTATCTTTGGGAAAGACAGAGTAGAGGATCTTAGGGAATTTGTAGTGAGGTTTGAGGAAAATATGTGGTCAAAACTCTTTTCTATTTATTCATGTTGGTATAAATTTGCATTCGTTTTTCAAGTCATCTAGACGCGTTGAATGCATTCTAAAACAAATTTATTTAATATTGCAGTATGATTATCTGTGGACAGTATCCTTTAAGATGCTGACAATCCCAATTGCTTACATCCCAATACTACATAATAGTCAGAATGCCCATACTTCGGGTGAACAATTAAAGTTCAGGCTTTGTATTTCACATTTTCACTTGAAAGTTGATATTAAGAAAAAAAATCCTCTTATTTTTATTGTTTTCTATTCTATTTATTTATGTTTTCAAATATCCTATATATGTGGTGTCGTGCAGACCAACATAGAATCCTCGTATATTTAATTTTTTTGCGAAAGTAAACTTTAAAGGGGACTTTGGCTTTTTAAGTCAATCCAAACACCCACTAAGATTTTGTTGGAAGCAAACGTTCCCTTTGAAATACTCTTTCTTTTCTCGTCATGTTTCTCTTTTCTAAAACTCCCTTTTAAAACTGAAAATTGAACCTAATATATGATTATTGAATCTATATCCTATGAAACAACTTCTGGGCCGGAGGATAGTAACGAGGAAGCAATAGAGGAGGAGGATTTGCACGTGTAAAAGGAGGATGTCGTAGAGGTGGTGGTGTTTAGAAAGGAGCAAAACTATTTGTTGGAGTCGGCCAAAAAGAGAATGTCAAAATTGGGGAAACTAAGGTATTTTTATATTTGTTATTCTGCCTGACCATTTTTTTTTCTTGAAAGCCTTTTCCATATTAAAAATAGAAGAGAAAAGCAGAATCATATCATTGATTCATTTGTTGATAATGATACAAATTAGATTTTTGCAATTGCTAAGTTGAGTAGCTAGCATAAATACACAAGGCCACTAATTTACATTTTTTGTTCAACTCTCCAATTACCAATTTTTTTTATCCTTTCATTTGAATTAATTAGTAGTCCATAGCTTGAGGATTCATAAAGCATTGTTTGTCATCGTCAAGATTAATATATCTCAATATGAATGCACATAATATCTTTTCTTTAGCTCCGAACGTTGAATAAATAATAAATATAAAATTCAAATAAAAAAGTACTTAATATTAAAAATATTAAATTAATAAAATAAAAACATTATGTTATAACGAAATAAAATATATATGTTTTCTAGTGATTGTGAAAATGGTTTTTCATTAGTTGTGGGGTAATGGTTGGTGTTAGTTGTTAGTAATTGTGGTGGTAGAGGTGGTTTTGTTGGTAGAATTTAGGTTATGTTAGTAGTTACCGGTGTTGTTGGTGGGGGTTGAAGAGCATGTAGTGGTTGATAATGTGTTGGTGGTAGTTGTGATGATAGAGGTTATTGCTAGTAAGTATTAACAACAATAGTTGTGGTAGGGGTGGGGTGGATACAATTATAATGATGTTGCTGGCGAGTGCAATGGTGGTTGGCGACGGTAATGGTTGTGATGGTGTTTGGTGATTATGAATGGAGTGGGGTGAATATACACAAACAAATTACCTCTTAAAAAGATCTCAATAACTAAGACCTATTCAGATCAAATAAGTGCTTAAATTTAGTGTAAACAAATGCAGTTAATGACATTAGCTTTGAACACACATACCAACATTAAATACAAACAAAGGAGACCCCTAGGAATGTCACTTTAGAACACATTGCCTCCTTATTATGATCATTTTTTTTTTTACCTTTCTAAGGATTATTTAAATTGGAACTGACTATTTTATCATGCTTTGTGCATGTCATAGACTGTCCTTCCGGAACATTTAATAAGAGCATTTGCAACTGAAATATGAGTTAACTTTGGGTCAACAAATTTGTGGAGCATTTCTCTTGAATTAACTTTAGAATAAGTATCATACTAATGAGGTAACTGAAGCTCGCATGAGGTTTCAGAAGTCATAATCTTTTCGAGAGCATATTGCCTACTTATTATGATTATTTCCTTTTTCCCCGTTGTAAGGATTATTGCAATTGGAACCAACTGGTTTACCATGCTTAATTCATGCCATATACTATGTCCTTTCGGGATATTTAAAAGGAGCATTTGAAACTGAAATATGAGATTATTTTTGAGTTGGCAAATACTTCTATCATTTGAATTGAATTATCTTTTGAATGAGTATCCTCGTATACCCTTTAGAAGCAACCCCTCACACCTCCTCACTAGTTTGTCTATTCACCCCTATTCATGTATCCAAATGATCTAGTCTCGCTTCCCTAAACATAGGCCACTTCCATGTTTATCGAATAAATTAATATATCGCACGTTAAAAGCTTTTAGGGGGAAAATATTTTGTACCCGACCCTAAATAAATTGATATGATGCCAAATATGCCATAATTGTTGGTCAGAGGCATAACAGTGTTATTCTATGCACTATATCATATCCTAGACCAACACTTAAATTTATTTTCATAAGCAGTGATTTAGCTATTTATCAAAGATATTCAATGTCAAACTAACTAGCTTGTGCATAAATCAACATTAGTGAAATGAATTGTCTTTATCTGAAAATAATGAATGCCAAACGATATTATTACATTGGTGAGAGTTATGTTCCTAGCCTTGTAATCTCCTCTTTCATGTTTCCTCTCCAGACCCCTATATCTTTCACACTCATGATTTTCATGCTATTTTTTATTTTGTTAAGAAACAACAAAGCTCTAATAACTTAAAAGGGGAGAATTATCATAAATTAATAATGAGATTTATTGTTGCTAAAAATAAAATATTCATATTTTTAGACCATCGATAGAAAAAATAATGTTAATCACATATGCGAAGTAACATTCTGGACCTTTTGGGAAAAAAATAAAGCATCTTCATGATAAGTTTACTTGTAATTTGCTATAGACAATTATAATGTTTCTTTTTTGTTCATTATTTTTTTTGATTTTCAACTAACAAAGTTATATTTGATGACACTATTTTTTAATCTAATTTTATGTGATAATTTTATATATATCTATTTCAACTGTGATTATTCCCATTTTCCCTAATGGGGAAAGCTCTTAAGTGGTTAGCTGAATTAACCCGAAATTTCATCACTTCATGTGAAGAGCTGGTTACCGCATTCAATGTGCGATTTTTGCCTCCCCTGAAGATAATTACTATTCTAGATAATATTCAATGCTTTAAGCGCCTGAATAGAGAGCCTCTGCACGAAACTTGGCTAAGGCTAAAAAATATGGTCCTGAAAATGCCCAACCCATGGTTTGCCTGATAATGTGCTCCTTTAGTAATTTTACCGGAGTTTAGATTCGGCAAACAAAGGTGTCGCTGACTAACTCTCACCCGGAGGCCTAATTCACCAACCATACGCAGTAGAAGCTCAACTTCTTGATGGCATGACAACCATCAACAGGGTATGGTACACTCGCGAGTATCGGGTCTCTCCTGTCATATTTCAGCTATCGAAGGAGCAGATTGAAAAGGACAATGAGAGAGAAGAAAATGGCAAAGATTATGACACAACCTTATATTCTTTCAAAGAACGTCATGGGGGATTCTGCCCGTAGTGCCAATGTCGTGGGGGTAGGGAGCACTAGTCTTAAGGAAATGAAGTTTCAAGCTATGTATAATGAGGGTGTAAACTTTCTAGTCAATCATGGCGGTGTCCATCGGTCAAAATACCCTAGACAAAGTTGAAATCAAGGTTTGTGTAGAGATGAAGGATGGAAAGATAGAGATCGTGAATGGAGAGACTGTAATCCGAATTGGAAAGATGGAGAGAAGGATAGATACGTGCCTCCCTATGAGCATCAGAAGTCCAAGTATTTAGACGGAGGAAGGTCTGAGGACATGCTATCGCGTATCCTCAACAAAGTTGAAGGGTCGGACAATATGTTAAAAGCCATGAAAAAAGATTTATCCACCCTTCGCCAGAACGTCACCTTTAATTCAATTTCAATCAAGTAGTTAGAGACCTAAATGGGTCGTATCTCGTCTCATGTCAACCAGAGACAACAGGGGGTTTGCCTAGTTATACTAGGGCTAACCCCAAGAGTGAGGTTTGAATGTTTACTTGTGTCATGCCACGGCGTTTATTAAGGTGCTGTTTGGGAGGCAACCAAAAATCCTAGCTTTTTGTTATATTTATAAAATCACAGTGTGCTTGTTTGTACAGGGCATAAGTAGGGAAGTGATTGAAAAAGTGCATGCAGGTAGCAAAAGGCATGGTAGGCGAACCGCTAACTTGATCGGCGAACCCGACCTCCTCCGCCATCTGAATCAAAGCATTTCCAGCTTGGACCCTTTAAAACTCAGCAGATTGTAGAAAATGAATGGCGCATCGCAAACATGTTGACGATCTCGATGAAGACCGTCGATGGGAAACTTACATGAGTTGTAAAGTCTTTTACATTCGCAGAAGACACAAACTAATTGGTGCTCTGCTGAGTGAATGGGAGAATCTGAATAATGTCGCCGGAAGTTTAGAAATTGGACGGTCACTACTAGTGAGAGGTTTAAAAACCCATTTTCAATAATCTCTCTCACTTTTCTGTCTTCACAAACTCACACAACCACTCTAGCTTTATTTTCCTCGCCCTTTTAGAGTATTTTAATTGTCAAACAGTGCTGGGATTCTGATTACATTGCTTCCTAGCACTTCTTTAGTATCGGAAATGACATCTAAGGTTGGTAACCGAACCCCTCAGTCATTTGATAAAATTTTTACTCATTTGCATGATTATTGATTTTGTTAAATCTTTGCTGAGACAATGAATTGATGGTATATCATATCTTATCGATTATTATTCGGTGCTTCTTGCATAATTGGTAGAATCCCACTCAACTGCGCTTTGAGTTAAATTTTTATGTGTTGAAATTGTGGAAATTCTATAGGCCTTCGTCAAAGTTTATGTTGAAGAGGTTGAATTTCGTTATCTGGGGTTGCAACATTGAATCTGAAAGAATGGGTTGAAAATAGGCACATTTGGTTGTTTGGCCAGCTGAGTATAGCTCGTCGAACTGCTCGGCGTTCGCATAGAGTCTCAATTTTTCCTTTAAAATAACGCCATTAGCATAGTAATGCTGTAACTTTCAGCTAAAATCTTATGTCGCCGAATGCACTCAATGACACACCGAAAGACCTTTTGAAAGCCCTTTGTCTGCACCCTTATACCATCTATGCATAATTTTCAGCGCATCGTGTAAATGGATGAGCATTCCACCAACAGGTTGGGTGAAAAAAATTTCAAACCATGATTTCCCTTCTCCTGTTTAATAAATCGTCTAATCGTTTCTCGAATTATTTTACAGAAATGACCACACACAAAGTCGCAGAAAGGAGTATGCCACCCCGACACGTAAGAGCACTGGAATTAAAAAGAAACAAAAAGATAGAAGAACTTGCGAAAGAATAAAAAGAGAGAAAGAAAGCATGTACTAGCAGGAGGATCCCTATTGATCGCACTATTTCTTCATGGAAACGTGGATTCTACGTAGGTGTATATGAATTTCTGGCAGCCCACGAAGTGGACAAAATGAATGCGGCTAACATCGCTGCATGGCTTATGGAAAAAATGAGAACCGAACTGACAACTCGGGGACAATTGCCGTATTCGAAGTTGATGCATCAGGCACTAGGCACTGATGTCCTGAAGGATGGAGCAAACATATAGACAGGATTGTAATCGATGTGTTCAATATAATTAGTCATATTAACACAAGATAATTATAAATAATATTAGTTTAGGCTAAATAATTTGAATTATATAGCATATCAAAGATCCTATAAGACGATACTGATATTGAATGTAATTCATACAATGACTAGTAAAAAACAAATTAGTCCTAAATACATCAAAAAACTATCTAGGAAAGATATAACATGATAAAAGTTCTGAACTAACTGTGGTTCATGAATATATTGTAACCAAGAAAACTGAAGATTTAGCAAATTATTGTTATAGATACATCAATATACTCTTTATTCTTAGTTTACTTATTTATTATCCTAGAAATGAGCTTTTATGTCTTGACATCAATAAGATAACTAATATGATTGATTTGAATCTATTAATCGAAAGCAATATATAAAAACCACGTGTTATCACCTGTCTCATATATGATAATATTATTTTTCTAATTGATTGAGAATTGTATTTATGTATGGTTACAAAAGTATAAACGACTAAAAGAAATAAGCTAACAAAAGAGTCCTAAATTATTATTAAATACTTAGATGCAAATTGACAAAATACTCTTCTAAAAAAAAAGTATCACCTATTATAATAGTACTCAATGGATTATAATGAGTATTTACTTGAATGCTTAGTATCTAGCATGAAACTCTAATCCCTTATTCAAAAATTGACTTTTGTGTTTTAGATAATTTAGAAGTGGAAAATAGATTTGTAAAAAACCTTCTCTAGTCTATCATACTGACTGTTATTTAGCTACTTTTGATTGTAATACAAAGTTACTTGCTTTATGCATGTATACTATTGGTACCTACATAAGTAGTTTGCAAAGATATTAAAATAAAAAATATTTATTACACCTTGAAAGTGAAACAACCAATCAATACTAATAAAATAATTGACAAACAAAACAAGAATACAGAAAAAATCCATGATAATACACTTGAACTAAAGGGAAAGAAAAGTTCGTGGAGAACTTGTGTGGTGGAACCCATAAGCATTTAGTTAAACAAATAATATATATATATATATATATATATATATATATATATATATATATATATATATATATATATATATATATATATATATATATATATATATATATATATATATATATATATATATATATATGAAGCTAAATTTTCATTGTTGTATAGATTGATGCATATATTATATACATATATTGATGGACTATAGGGCATTGGTTAAATTGATTTGGTTGGCATAGAGAGGGCAAGGACAGATAAAAGAATAAATATTATATAATAGATAAAATATTGGATGGGAATTATGGTATGATGTTGTATGTTTGATAAGGTGGATCGTAAGGCTATTTTGGAAATTTAAGGCATGTGGGTTGATTGACTATATGATGGTTGGACAGTGATTGGCCATGATGAGTCAATCATTGGATTGGAATAAAGTGTAAGAATGGAATAGTTGTTAGTACATTTTTGAAGTTTAACAGAAGGGGGATTTGAAGTGAAAATATGGTTGGTGTGAATATTATTAATGTCATTATGCAATTATTGACAGGAATGGATTACTTGTTGGAATCTCATCAGATTTTCATTTGCATGACCGGTTAGATTTCATAGTTAGTTGTTCTTATTTTAATTAACATATTATAATTAAATATTTAATGTATCGAGAAACGTGATTAAATATTGGGTTAAGGAATTGTATGAATATCATTTGACGTATGATATTGGAAAAATTGAAGTTTAACCCTAGGAAACTTGGATAATATGATAGTTGAAATGTTAATTGGCATCAAGAATTATGAACTTAATTATAAATTTGGGTAATTATAATATGTCCCCCATGGATTCTAGACTAAGAGACAACGGGTCTGTATCATTAGGGCAGACATGTATCACTATACTTGACATTGCATTTCATGGCATTACACATTTTTATTATTGATGAACTTGAACTTGTGTTTTGCTGATGTTGTGAGTGCGCTTTTCCGTGAATTTGTGACGGTTGAATATTGAGTTGTTATTGAGAATATACAATCTGTTAGAGTGTTGTTGTTGGTATTATTTTATGCAGATTGTAGTTTAGAGGTTCGGATAGGGTGTAAGTAGTACTCGTATTTTGTTCCCTTAGCTTGTGTTTAGAGGTTTTTTTGTTGGGTACTGTGTGGTTTGGTACTCACCCCTTGCTTCTACAATTTTTTGTAGGTTATGAGCCCAGATCTTTTTTGTTATACCTTCGATTTTCTTCATTTATGAGGTTTTCTATGGAGACTTTGAGGTAGCTGTTGTCATCATAACACACCTTCTTACTCCTACTTATGATTTTGTTTTTACTTGAAATCCAATGTCATTTGAGACTTGCGTATATTATTTCAATTCTTGTGTTTACTTTAGATGCTTGTGCACGTGACAACCAAGTTTTAGAGATTGAATTAAGTTGACTTGTTTTTCGTATTAGTAATTTTTATTGGACTTTTGTTTTACTTCTACACTATATCAAAATTATTGGATTTAGGTTGACTTGTCTTGGTTGATAAGACGAGTGTCATCACATTCATTTTTGGGTTGTGACAAAATGGTATTAGAGCCCCAGGTTCATAGGTCTCACATCTCTATAAGTCGAGTCGACGTAGAGTCTCAAGGATCGGTAGAGAGACGTCTGTACTTATCTCTGAGAGTCTATAAAGACTATAAGAAAAATTCCTTTTGTTCATTCCGTCTCATCATGCATGGTTACCTTCTTTAGGACTTAGTTATTACATATTCTTTTGACAGATGAAGAGGACTAGAGCCAGAGTCGTCTTAACCATTAGGCTACTAAAGCCATTGCTTGGGGCCCCATAATTTTGGGGGCCCCGAATTTTTAAAGAAAAATATACTTCAATATAAAAATTATATGTTTTCCACTTTTTTAAGGGAATGAAATATTCTTTGGGAATAATTTCCTTAAATGGGATTTTTTTTCTTATTATCTCCTAAAAGTTTGACTCTATATTATTTTTTACCTTATACTCATATTTTTATTCTCTATTTTACTTTCATTCTCAATATTGAACTCGCTCCTACAATTGTTTTGGTTTTACTGTTGCTTACAAGTTACAAAAGAACAAAATTTATTTTTTAATGTCTTCTTCAAAATGTCAAAATGTGAACCAGGCAATCTTTATATTGAATGAACAAAGGACTATTTCGTGAGTCAGATTTTATCGCTCAAACTTTATTTTATAATTTACTTGAAACTTGAAGAATTAAGTAAATCCCAAAAGGAGCCCTTGATAGATTTTTTAACAAAAAACTGCTTATAGAATAATGTTAATAATTTCTATAATTGTTGCCTCAGCCAAAAAAAGTTTTTCGAAACTATAATCTATAAAATCTTATCTAAGATCAACAATATCTTAAAAGAGATTTAATGGATTAACGAAATTAACAATTGAAAATGAACTATCAAGACATATCGATTATAAAAAAAAATAATAGCTTTACATCTAAAAAGGCTAGAAAAGTAGATTTCAAATAAAAGTATATATGATAAAAAAAAAAAAGAAGGAGAATTTTAAATTAAAAAAAAACTATTAGGGCCCCTCTTTAAGATTTGGCTTTAGGCACCCAAACTTGTTGAGTCGGTAACACATGTCATTGCGTACGATATGATTACTACGTAATAATCATGATTGAACTTGCTTTGTACAGTAATTTATGATGTTCTATTGTCAATTTCATAAAACGAGATACTACATCGAAGGTTATACATATAAATAATTAAAAAATTAATTATAAATATAAAATTTGATTAATTGTTATCATGACATTTATATGAGTATCATCTCGCATTTCATGCTCGAATGGATTTTATATGTTAGCTCTTCCCCTCTACATCGTGATATGAGATATTAAGTTCATGATTTGACGACGGACTGGTACAATTTGTACATAAATCTAGAAATATAAGTATAATTTTATTTATGTTTTAACTTATATAAAACCATCATCCGGAGGACGATTGATTTAAAGGTAATTGAAAATATTAAAATATTATTTTTTTAGGAAGTAACTATATAAATATTTCAACGAAAATTATTATAGATACATATTATTTAATCTTACCAGCATTGAGAAGTCAGTATTATAACTTTTTTGT
Source organism: Solanum sitiens (assembly GCA_016801875.1). Classification (NCBI taxonomy): domain Eukaryota; kingdom Viridiplantae; phylum Streptophyta; class Magnoliopsida; order Solanales; family Solanaceae; genus Solanum; species Solanum sitiens. Next base: position 674,692 of record JABWTJ010000304.1, read on the forward strand.
TTTTTATTTTACACAGAACCATCCTCCGGAAGAAGATTTAATTAAAATTATATCAAAATATTTCTCAATTTTTTTGAAATGTTATGTTGTTAAAAAGTAGTCGGTTTTCTAATGTTTTTTGGAAATTTTATTCTTTTTAACAATAAAGACTTACGGAGGTCTGAATTTACCAACCTCCATTTGAGGTCGGTAATTTTTAGGTCTGTACTCATTATTTTTTTAGTAGTGTAATGTGTCCTACCAAACGACCTCTAAATTCATTGTTGGTTGCAAAGATGGGGATAACTTATCTCAGGATTAACAACTAGTCTATGAACAAGTTATCTCTCACTTGGAGGTATAGTAATCCTAGGATAGGTTATCCTGGGATAAGATGGGTAGATTAACAGAAATACCACTTAAACTCTCTTTTATACACCACTTTTACGTTCAAACATATTAACAGAAGTTTTAATAACATTTATAATAACATTTAGAACCTTAATTATTCGTTGTTTTTGTAATAAATATATTTTTCTATTAAAATTTTTTATTTTATAATTGCAATTTTAATTTATGAATATATTATAATTTAAATATATTTGTGTAATTATTATATTTATTTATATTTTAATTTATCTTAAAATGTTCACTCAACTAGTAAATTATATACTATTCATTATATAGTTTATTACTTATTTAAAAAAATAATCTATAACTAAAATGTAGGAAACTTTTATAATAATTTTCTTTTACTTTAATAAATTTAAAATGAAAGTCGTAATTTTAAAGCTAAATAAGGTGAAAGTTTTACCTTTAAACTAAATAAGATGACAGTTTTATTGTTAAGCTAAATAAGATAAAAACCTTATTTAAGCTAAAAAGAATATTTTATTTTAAAACTAATTTAAATAAGATTGAAGTTTAATTTTTAAAACATACGGCACAATCATGAAAATGTACACACAAAAATATTTAAGATCAATAAGATGAAAATTTTATTTTAAAGAAAGAATAACTAATGCTTGTAAAGAAAATGTAAAAAAACAAATTACATAAGGTGAGGGTATTGTTGTAAACAAACAACTTATTCTCGAAAATTATACAATGAATATTGGTTTGAATATCAAAAACAAAACAAGAAATAAAAACTAATTTCATCATAACTTGTCCCAACATAAGTTATCCCATTATAATTTATCTCAACATAACTAGTATTCAAACCTTACAACCCCTAAAAATTGATCATTTATGTTGTAACAGAATTTTCTAATGCCTCTATTTAAAGGACATAATATGCAATTTAAAATGATATCATAAACATGCACTTAAATATGATTTAGGAGTTATGATTATAAAAAATTATGGGAGTAACGAAAATAAAAACAATTAATATTTAATATGAAAGAATATGAATAAATGGGGTGGTAATTGCCACATTCATTTTTTACACTAATAAAAAAAATAGAAAAAATTGTCATAAAAGTGAGAAAAAAAGAGATAAATAAGAATGTTGACGAATGAGAGGTACCTAATAGTATTCATTAATGTAGCTTTATATTACAGAAAAGTGAGGTTCAATTGACAAATACATCGATCTTTCAGGATATTTAAACTTCTCTAAAATAACAGGAAAATATTATTTCTTCTTCCACAACGGTTATTCTAACGAACTCAACTTACATTTGTTGATAAAAATTAAACTTGAGTTATTTTAAGAACAGTGAGGGTAAAAATAAGATATTTTTATCACAAAGTAATTTTTGTTCAAATCATATAATCTAGGGGGGAAATTTGGTCAAGCTTTATCCATATATATTGATAAATAATTTTTAAACAAATAATTAGATTTTAAAAATTAGGTGTAAATATCCATAATTAGTGACTAATAATACGTTTAATCGACTGACCCAGAATTTTCGTTTAGGGGGTTCGAAAAATAAAATTATAAATGTGAAAATAAATCTTTAGAAATGGGAGCCTTGAATTCTTCGGATTTAAAGCCACACTTTATAACATTTTCAAAAGTAAAAAAAAAAAAAAAACTTGAAAAACATTACCGAAAATTAAAAAAAAAACAAAATAAAAAAAAAACAGAAAGTACATACACAGAGATTTGGACCATTGTCATACAACCTAATTTCAAGGCAGACTTGCTACTGCGCCATTAGTTTCTCTTTGTTATTGAGGGGGTTCAAAATATATATATTTATAGAAGTATTGAAAATTTACCTTTTTGTAAGGTGTAATTTTTGCTGAGGGGGGTTCACGAACCCACGATTGTCTGCCCCTAGATTTAACAGTAATTTTAATCATATGTCATTAACATCAATACAACAGATGACATAATATATTTGATATTTGTATACAAATTTCACTATTTTATTTACATTTTTACCATATGTCGTCGAATCAACGACATTTTGAAACAAATGATCTAATATATTCGATATTTGTATTAAATATCGCTATTTTAGCAATATTTTTGATAAAAGTCGCTAAAATCAACGACATATTACAACAAATGTCACTAGTTTCGTGACATTTTTTCTAAATGTCAGTAAAATTATTGACATTTTGCAGTAAATGTGATAACAATTCGGCATTTATGTTAAACATCATTATTGAAGAGATATTTTTTTCTAAATGTCAGTAAAAGCAATGAGATTTTACAATAAATGTCATATTATATTCAACATTTTTAGCAAATTTCATAATTTATATGACATTTTCGCTAAATGTCACTAAAACAACGACAATTTTCAATAAATGTCACTATTATATTCGACATTTTTAGCAAATGTCATCATTTATATGACATTTTCTCTAAATGTCTCTAAAACGACATTTTCAATAAATGTCATTATCATTGTGATATTTTGGACCAAATGTCATTATTTTTACGATATTTGATAACAAATGTCATTATTTTTACGACATTCTACATCAAATGTCATTGTTTTATGACATTTTGCTGTTAAATATCGTGAAATTATTTATTTTCCGACAATTGTTTAAAATGTCACCAAATGTATGTCGTCGTATGTATATTTTCTTGTAGTGTAGCATGGGTTTGTGGTCAAGAACACCTTTCCAGTAACTCTAGTACAAGTGGAATATCCTCTAGGAAATTCCGAAGCCATTCAGTTTCTTCACCATCATTATCTAAAGCAATTAATTCAGATTTCATTGTGGAGCAAGTTATACATGTCTATTTGGACAATTTCAAAGAGACTGTTCTTCCACCAAGTGTAAACATATAATCATTTGTCGATTTTACTTAATTTGAACCGGTGATCCAATTCGCATCACTATATCCTTCAATCACATCAGGATATTTATTTAATGGAAAACATAGTGGTGTGTATGTTTAAGATACCCCAACCCACGTTTCATTGACATTCAGTGAGTTTGACTCGGATTACTAGTGAACCGACTTAGTTTGCTAATAGCACATGCTATATCTAGTCGCGTACAATTCATAATATACATCAAACTTCCCAACACTCTGGTATATTCCAATTGAAAGTTACTTTCACCTTCTTTCTTTTGAAATGTAAATCTTAAATCAATTGAAGTTTTGACAGCATTGAAATTCAAGTACATGAACTTATCCAATACTCTTTCAATATAATGAGATTGAGATAATGCTAGTCCCTGAGGAGTTTTGAGTATGCTGATTCCTAAGATCAAATGAGCATCTCCTAAATCTTTCATATCGAACTTGCTGGATAACATGCACGTAGTAGCATTTATATTGTCAATATCTTTACTCATTATTAACATGTCGTCAACACACAAACAAACAATGACTTCATAATTCGAAATATCTTTAATGTATACACACTTATCACATTCGTTAATCTTGAATCCATTTGCCAACATTGTTTGGTCAAATTTAGCATGTCATTGTTTGGGTGCTTGCTTGAGCCCATAAAGAGACTTCACAAGTCTACATACTTTCTCTTCTTTACCTGGAACTATAAACCCTTCAGGTTGTTCCATGTAAAATTTTTCGTCCAACTCTCCATTTAAGAAGGTTGTCTTTACATTCATTTGGAGGATTTTATGATCATACACTGCCACTAGTGTTATTAACATCCTAATTGATGTTATCGTTATTACTAGAGAGTATGTGTCAAAGTATTCCAGACCTTCTTTTTGTCTTTATCCTTTGACTACAAGTCTAGCCTTATATTTGTCAATAGTTACAGTAGCTTTCATTTTCCTTTTAAAGATTCACTTTGATCAGTCGATTCCCAAATATGATTACTTAAAATTGATTCAATCTCACTATTGACAGCTTCTTTTCAATAAGTTGACTCAGACAAAGACATATCTGCTTTAAATGTTTGAGGATCATTTTCAAGCAACAGTGCCACAAAATCTGGTTTGAAAGAAGTGGCTTTCTATTGGCGAGTGCTACGCCTTGGATCCGCACTAGGTAGTGTATTTTCCATTGATTCTTCCCGTGGTCGTTTAGGTTCTTCACTTGTCGACTCACATTCAATTTTATACGGATAAATGTGTTCAAATAAGTTTGTGCTATATGACTTACATATCGTATTAACATGAATCTCAGGATTATCATATTTGTGAACAAAAAACCGGCAGGCCTTACTGTTCACAAAATATCCAATAAATGCACAATCTACCGTTTTTGGGTCTAATTTTTGCCCTTTGGGGTAAAGGAACCTCTACCTTGGCTAGAACCCCCACGCTTTGAAATATTTCAAGTTGGGTTTCCTTTCTTTCCACAACTTATATGGAGTTGAATATGTTTTGCTACGGGGTACCCTATTGAGTATCTTATTAGTCGTAAGGATGGCTTCCCCTCAAAGGTTTCGTGGTGAACCAGAATTGATCATTAAGACATTCATCATTTCATTTTATGTTTTGTTCTTCAATTCGACGAAACCATTTGACTGTGGTGTATAGTGTGCATTAGTTTGATGAATAATACCATATTAAACATATCTCTATAAATGGAGATTCGTATTCTCCACCGCTATCACTTCGAATAATTTTATCTTTAGATTCAATTGGTTATCCACTTCATTTTTTGTATTGCTTAAATGCATCAATTGATTCATCCTTACTATTAAGCAAATATACATAAAAAAAATCGAGTGCAATCGTCAATAATAGTTATAAAATACTTTTTCCTACCACGAGATGGTGTCGACTTCATATCACATATATTTGTGTGAATTAAGTCTAAGGTTTTGAATTTCTTTCAACAGACTTGTAAGGATGTTACAAACTTACTTTCCAAACAAATTTCACATTTCGATTTATTGGATTTAAAATTAGGCAATACTTCTATATCATTTGACTCCAATAAGTAAACAGAAGCAAAATTCTTATTACTACTGTCAACAACCATTACATTCAGTTTGAAAAGGCCCTCATTGAGGTAGCCCTTTCCTATGAACATCTCATTCTTACTTATTATAGCTTTATCACTAACTAGGATACACTTAAACTCATTCTGAACGAGTAGTGCAAAAGAAACTAAATTCTTCCTAATAGTAGGGACATGCAGAACACTGTTCAAAGTACACCTTGTCGGATGTCATTTTCAACATTACTTTCCCAATTCATGCAATCCTTGTTGTTTCTGTATTTCCCATGAACAAATCTTCATCGTATTCAGCAGGAGTGTACGTTACAAAGGCTTCTTTCACAGAGAAATTCTGTCAAGTGGAACTTGAGTCAAGGAACCACTCCTTGTGATTTCCCACTAAGTTGCACTTCGAGATCATTGCACACAAGTCATCTGCATCTTCAATATCTTCCATGACGTTTCCTTGACTTTTGCCTTTGTCTTTGTATTTGTCCATTCTCAGAGCACGACAGTCAGAAGACTTATGACCAGCCTTACCACAATTGTAACAGTTGCCCTTGAATTTCTTTTTGGCCTATTCAGACTTCTGTCCGTTGGACTTCTTTCTTATTTTTGTATTTGGTAGGAGCTTCTTCAACCATATTAACTCCAATTATTGCCGAACTCTTATGAGACTTCTTTTTGGCTGTTTTAGTATCTTCCTCAATCTTGAGCCGAATCACAAGATCTTCAAGCTTCATTTCCTTATGACTATGCTTTAGATAATTCTTGAAGTCGTTCCACGAAGGAGGTAACTTCTCAATCATTGAAACCACTTGAAAAGTTTCATTTACTACCATATCTTCAGCAATGAGATCATGGAAAATATGTTGAAGTTTCCTGTACTTGTGATCCAACAGTTTTACTATCTACCATTTTATAGTCTAAAAACATTGCGACCACAAACTTATTCAAGCGTGCATCTTCTGTATTATATTTCTTCTCAAGTGCATCCCACAGCTCTTTTGAAGTTGTCATTACACTGAAGGCATTATATAAGTTATCCTCTAAAGCACTCAGAATGTAGCGTTACATAGCAAGTATGCATGTTTTCCATGCTTCAATAATCATGAATTTTTCTCTGTATTGACATTTCAATAGCAGGCACTGGAGTTTCTTCGCTGGTAAATTTCTGCAGATCAAGAGTGGCAAGCCACAAAAATACCCGTTGTTGCCATTCTTTGAATTTCACATCATAGAATTTACCCAGTTACTCTGCTTGTGGTACAAGATTTGGGTTTGTGCAGCAACAGCCACTGTAACATTGTTATTTTCCATTTCTGATAAACAAAAATTGATACAGTCTTAATAAGCAATAACTCAAAATATCAGACTTAAAGGATTATAAAACCACAAAGATTTTTGTCTCCACCAGAAACACAAATTAAAATAAAAAAATAATTTCCTTAAGATTGTAACCAATCTGTGTTTGAAAACATAATTATTGATTCCAACAAAACTTTGCAGAAACACAAAGTTACCAAAGTTTAACTAATCAGTAAGGGAGATGAACATGAATTAATTCATAAAAAAACAAAAATTTGTTAACGCACCAGAATTTTGAAAAATAGAACAAAAAAAGATCAAGCCCACTAAATACACAGTGTCCTCTTGAGGAAATTATTCCCCTCTAGTATCCGAGGTTTTATTTGGAATATGTCTTCCCAGGATAGAATGATCTCAATCACCAGCGTATTGATACCAAAAATTCTGGTGTCAGTGAACCACTCAACAACAGTAAAGTACACGTAGATTTTTTTGTATTTATATGAAAGAGGAACAGATTCCAAAAGGTTGTAACGCATTCAGAATCCACACGACCATTAATGAAAGTTTGCAACTAATTAATTGAAAATGTTTTGGCCATTTAATTTAATTTAATTAATTAACTAAATAATTAAAACAAACTTCGTCCAAAAAATAATCTCTTGATTGAGCTTTTTCCAAAGCAAAAAAGACAAAGTCAAAGCTGAGTCGAGCGATAACGACGGCGGCGCGAGGGAGTCCCTCTTTCCAACCCTTTTAACAATTAATAAGAGTGTTTCTTTATTTAAATTCTCCTATTTTTCTTTCCACCACCAATGAGGGGCAAATGTCTTTTCGTTAAAGCATAAGAGGACTTTTCAAGTTCCCAACTCTTCAGATTCCTCTCTTTTCATCTTCCCTCCATTTCCTATTATTTTTTGCTACATACCCAACAATGTACTCAAATATTCATGTTGTGACGCACGATTATCAAAGGTTCTCATGCTCAAAATATTTGCTACTAATGCAAGTTCAAGCTCAACAAAAGTATCTGAATGCCCTCACACAAAGAATGATTCCATATTCACACACATAATTTAATCATTTCAAGATCAGGAATCATATGCAACAATCACACTTAGAAGGACAAACACAACACTTGTTTTCACCCATAGGTTTGCCCCTATTTTCCAATTAATCTTCAATTCGGCTTACTCAAGATCAACAAGATCTTTCTAAGGCTTGTAATGGGGATGATTGCAAAGGTATGGTCATTTAGCCTTAGTGACCTAATGAATTGTGAAACTCACACACTTCCTGTTCTCCACCTTCTTCTACCAATTTTCTTCTACAACTTCTATGTCATCCTACTATTTGTTTCCATGGATTGCTAGGAAACCCAAATTTCTTTTGGACTTTTAGTCAATAATATTTCTTTTTCATTCTTTTTTAATTTTTTGGAGGGTTTCCATTTCTTTGCAATAGCATGGTTTAAGGAGACTTTTCTTGGAATTCTTGCTTTCTCCTTTTTTCCTTTTCACCACACCCCCAAGTTGTCTATTCATTCAATAAAAAGTCATGAGAATTATAGGTGGTGGTTGAATAAAGGTCTAGCTTTTCACTGGTTTCTTCCAAATAAGGGTAAGGCTCACGGGGTGTTAATAAGAGTTTCACACGCTGACGGGTAGGTTACAAAAGAGGTATATGTCAAATTTGGCTCACACACTTTAAAATAGACTAATAAGATTTCAAGAAGACACATTTCTATATCAATAAGACTAACTGCTAAAATTCTACGTTTATTCATGGATGGTTCAAAGTAAGCTCATCACACAAGGCATCGATACTAAAGCAAAATAAGACTATCCTCTTTAGCTAGTGTGCAATGATTATAACAAGAGAAATAAATTTGATACATGGCAAATCACAACGAGATGAAAAGAGTTCACATATTGCCTATGTACCTTCATTTGGTCTCATTATAGTTGTACATTCATGTTTGTTCGATTGAAAGCACTATTTAAGTCATCGGCATCGATCGAAACCGAGACTTCAATTCGTAGGAGAACAATCACTTTCATCACAAGAGGTGGCAAAAATTTTTGAAAAATGAAATTTTTTCAGAAGGGTCAAAATCATTTGCAATTAAACCAAAAAGAGGAGCCATAAGCTCAAATAACTGCTCAACAGTTTTAAAACACAATTAAAACAGACGACACAATTGTACACAAAAATACAAATATCCATCACAAAAAATAAAGGTGATCCTCACCCCACTACAAAAGAAATGTGTGTTCTCAAATGCAGGTGATAAAACATTCAACAACAAAAGTAAAGAAAATTAGAGAGGGAGGTAAAGAGGGGATCCTGTCTATGTGTTTTCTCCATCCTTCGGGATATCAGTGCCTGATGCATCAACTTTGAATACAACAATTGTCCCCAGGTTGTCAGTTCGGTTCTCATTTTGTTCATAAGCCATAGCTTCTACATCGATGTTAGCTGCGATCATTTTGTCCACTTCGTGGGCTGCCAGAAAGTCATCTACACCTACGTAGAATCCACGTTTACATGAAGGAATTGTGCGATCAATAGGGATCATCCTGCTAGTACTTGCTTTCTTTCCCTCTTTTAATTCTTGTTGGGTTTTAAAGGTATGAACACAAAATGAAGGGTTGTGCCTTTTCCAAAGTGTTGCGACCTTTCTGGAAGGTTGTCTTCTTTCCTAAGAGTTGTGACTTTTACACTTTGTTGGCTATAAATAGAGAGATTGTCTCTCATTTTTCAGCATTGAATTCTTCCCTTCTTTTGCATACATTTCTTAAAAAACAAAATCGATCGATCATGTCTGTATATGTGATTCGTTGCTGTCTTTTTGATTTCGTTGAAATTATTAAAGTTTAAGGTGCCGCTACATCTTTAATGGTTAATCTGTTTTATCTTGGGAGGAATTAATATGTAACCTCGGGTACTTGTGGGGATTAAGTTTCTTAAGGACACACAATTGATTTTTTGGACTCGGATAGTTCTTTGTCTTTTTCTTTTCATCTTTTATTTCTTCTGGTTTGCTAATTTGAATATAGGAGACAACAAGCTTAAGAAATTTATATTGATGGTATTTTCTGTGGTAAAAAAATTACTTCTATTTTCTATGTTCTTTTTGTTGGAAAGAAGAAGAAGAAAAAGAAAATTATTTTATCGTATGATAAAAGAGATTTGAGATGAATTAATACTACTTTAATATGTTCGAGTATATAATCTGTAGTAAGTTTTTCTTTGATGGGTAAGATTAATCTTATATTCTTCCCAAGTGCATTCAAGCATTGCACCCCTTCAGTTTTATTTTCAATAAGAAAAGTTATTTTGTGCATAAAAGTTAAGATATGCACTTCAATTTTTTTTCTCTATATTCTTGGTTTTACATAACTATGAGAAGAAGTAAATGTTCAAATATTTGAACCTGATTTTAGTTTCACGTTGAAATTAAATGTCTTGTTGAGAAAAATAAGAATATGATGGAAACTGAGGGAAAAAAAATAGCAAGGTAAGTGACTTGCATGGAATCATTGCTCAGAGATAGAATATGATTCAATGAGAGTAAAAAATCAAGTTCTATTTTTATTTCACTTGATTTTTTTTCCTCCCTATCCTTTATAAGTTATGATATTTATCTCATAAATTTTAGAATAGATGGTCACGATGTGATGATTATTACTAATATGTATTAAGTGAAGAGAGGAAAAAAACCTTTTGTAGTTTTATACTCCATCAAAAATTTGATTGTGCTTGACTTTTGGAGACCAAAATCTTCTGATTTTTTCTGTACTCCTTTGATTTGAATAATATAAGAACTTCACGAACAAATCAGATTGTGCAGTGGTTTGAAGAATATAGAAACTTCACCAATTGTTAGATACAATTCTAACTTGAAGAGTACAAAATCTTCGTCACGAATATAAAGGCTAAATTATTTGAAAAAATATAAAATCTTCATCGTTAATAAGAAACAGTGTTGTATTTGAGGTTTTTGAAGATTAAAACCTTTTTGGTTTACTACTCTGTCTGAATGTGAAACTGATTCAAAGAATATAAAAAGTTCATTAGAATTCAAGGTACATTCGGTTAACGATTAGAAGAATATATAAACTTTATTGTTAAACTAGAAACAAGTTGTATAAAGATTGAATCGTTATTGTTAGTATTCTAAATACTAAGTGGTCTGTCTAGTTGCAACAGATGAAAAAAAAACTAGTAAAATAAATTAGTGATTTTTGTGCCTGCAATGGGTGTTTCTATGTATTAAAAATCCATAAAAAAAAAAAGGTTTCGTGTTGTCAATGTTCATTTGATGGCATACAATTTGAAAGCACGAAAAAAATAATATGTAAAAAATAATTTTGAATATTTGAAAAATATTTTTGAGAATATATTTAAAATGGGGGGGTTCTTTACTTGTGATAAAGACAAAATTAGACTTACTATCTAATGTAAATTTCAAAGTACAAGATATGAAATTTGATGACATTCTTGTATTATGTTAGACCCACAAAATTCTTGGAGTATATTTGATATTGTGGTCGTTGAGTCTCTCTTTACTGGTACATGATATGACTATATAAAACCACAAAATTATATTACTCGTTCAAAAGAATTGTATTCTTTGATGAAAAAGTTTCACTTGAAATATTGTGATTTTTCATGAAAAGATATGTCTATGATTTTTTTTTTTTTGTATAGACTTGAACATTGGTGAAAAGTAACCTGTTATGTTTGTGTTGTAAAACAAACATTTGGGTCATGTTGCCCTTATTAGACCAATGAGACTATGGTCATGGGTAATTCTATAACAAATTGAATGTTATGAAAATGTACTTCTAAAAAGGACATATGGCAATGTGTTGACTGTAAAACAATGTCTGTATTTAAGAAAATTATAAAAACTAAAGAATAAAATATTTGTGGAAAAAGGTTACCTCACAGAAGGTCTTTTCAAACTTAGTATTTTTGTTTGTTCTTACTTGCTTAACTCAAATTGTTTGTGACATAAATGATTGACACATGTAAATTACAAAACCTTGCAAAAACAAATCAACTTAATAGTTTTGCCTAACTTCTAGTGCAATAAATCAATGTATGTGTTGTTGAAATGAATTAGAATACCTTTGAATTGATTTACACTGATATTTGTGATATGAAGTCAATACCATCTCGTGGTGGAAACAAGTGTTTCATAAATTTTATTGACAATTGCACTAGATATTGTTATGTTATTTGCTGACTGGTAAGGATGAAGCAATAGAAACATATAGGCAATATAAAATTGAGTTGAAAGTCAGTTGAATATTTCATGATTAGAAATGGTAGATGTGAAGAATATGAATTTTCTTTTGCAGAAAATGGAATCATAAATTACTGCACATTCTCACCTCAATCTAATGAAATTGTTGACAGAAAAATCGAACTTTAAAGGAAATTTTGAATGACTTATTTATAAGTTCAGGTTTACCACAAAATTTGTGGGGGGTGGGGGTGGGGGTGCTATCATCATAGCAAAAGAGAACAACAAAAAATTGCCTGTTCAGAAAGAGAGAAACAAAAAATTTTGTTTGTTAGTAAAGGGAGTAACAAATAAAAAAACTTTTGTTTATTAAGAAAGGGAGATCTAACAATTTTCAATATAGTCTATTCCATATGAGAAATGGAAATGAGGGAACTATTTCCAAACTGGTAAAAATTGGACCTAAGACTGTGGATTGTAAGTTCATTGAATATGCTACAAATAGTAAAGCATGTTGATTTATGGTTAATAAGTCCGAACCACCGGATAGTCATGTAAAGGGTCTAAATGACCTTGGAATGAATCAAAGGAGAATGTACTTAATAAGGAGATTCAGAGGCATAGTAAATGTCAATGGACAAATTACTTCCTCTGGGTTTTATTTTGTAATATTTCTTCTTGAAAATGAGTCCATATAGTCGAAAGAGATATGTCTTTTGTGGACTCATCCTTTTTGGAAAGAGTCTGTTAATAGTAAGATAGATTCAATCTTGAGTAACCAGACTTGGGAGTTGGTTGATCTTCCTTTAGGAAATAAACTTTTGGGTTCAAAGTGGATCGGAAATTTTTTTGATGAAACTATTGATAAATACAAAGCAAGATTTGTTGTCATAGGCTTTAGACAATAACAAATTCTTGATTATTTTGACATATAATAGCCTCTATGTAAGATTACATCAATAACAAATTCTTGATTATTTTGACATATAATTGCGCTAGTTTCGAATTTGTCAAAATGGATGTAAAAATATATTTTTGGAGGAAGAAATTTACATGGAACAACCCGAAGGTTTAGTGGTTCCTGATAAAAAAATGTGTAAACTTGTTAAGTCACTTTATGGACTAAAAACAAGTGCGCAAATAATGACATGCAAAGTTTGACAAAACTACATTGGCAAATGAATTCTAGATTAATGAATGTGATAAATATTTTACATTAAAGACATTCCAAATCCCAAGGTCATTATTTGTTTTTATGTTGATTACATGTTGATCATCAAAAGAGACATATATGACAAAAATGCTACTAAACATATGCTAGAAAGTAACTTCGATATGAAAGAAATTAAAGTTACTCATGTGATTGAAAAGGTACTTGAAAAGTTCAAGTAGTTGGATTTCAATATTGACTAGACTCCAATAAATTTGAGCTTTGTACTTCAAAAGAATGAAGGAAAAGGTGACTCACAATTGAATTATGCTAGATTATTGAGAAGTATGATATATATCATGAAGTGTACGCGATCAGATATAGCATGTGCTATTAGTAAACTGAGTCGGTTCACAAGTAATCTCAATCAAACTCATTAGATGACAATGAAGAGAGTTTTAAGTTTTTTTTAAAAAAACATACTTAACAAACTATTTCTTTGCATTATAATTAGTATTCAACAGTATTGGAAGAATATAGTGATGCAAATTGAATCACTAGGTCAAATGAAATAAAATCCACGAGTAGATATGTATATTACTCTTGGTGGAGGAGCAATCTCTTGGAAATCTTCCAAACAGAAATGTATCGCTCGCTCTACTATGATATTTGAGTTTATCACTCTGGATAAGACCGGTGAAGAAGTAGAATGACTCCAAAATTTCTTGAAAGATTTTTGGCCCAGACCTTTAGCTCTTGTATGCATACACTAGGATTGGCATGGAGCAAGATGTATAACAAAAAGGTCTCGTCATAGATGACGTAGGCAAAATATCGTTAGAGAACTACTCTCTAGTAGAATTATCATAATTAACTATGTAAAGTCAAAGGATAATGTGTCGGATACACTTATAAAAGGCCTAACTAGAGAGGAAGTTGATAGATTATCAAAGGGAATGAGACTATGGCCGAGAACAAGTCATTGTGGCGGTAACTCTACCTAGAAGACTGGATATCCCAAGATCTAGGTTCAAGGAGATCAAACAAAGTCATTAAATTTTTTTTTTATGGTCCATTCTCATGATAAGTCAATGTTCAGTAACAAGGATAAAGGCATTTGGACTTTTTAATGGTTTCTAAGTTTGATACAGAGTATATCAAATGGTGTATCTATGTGCTACACATTTAGAAATCACCTATCTATGTGTGAAGTGTAAGCCACTTCAAGGAGAATCCGGTAAGGCCAGTTCTATAAGCACTTATTAATCGAGATGTGTTCATGGATGCAATGAACAAAACAATGAGAACCAAAAACAGTTCAAGGGTTGATTGTGTGACCTATGTTTTCTAGGTATACACCAAATCTCGACGGTTCTATGATATCAAATCTATCGATTTACTGAGTATATCCGATATATGTTCACTATGGAAAGTTTAAAGGGAAACCTACTTATCCAGATGTGATTAACCCTTACTTACGAATCACACAGTTTTTCATGCATCAGTGTTTTAAAAATAGTCATTCCCTATTCATGTGGGGGATTGTTGGGTATAAAGGTATGAATAGGAAATGAAGGGTTGTGAATCTCCTGAAGGGTTGTCACTGTGCCGGAGGGTTGTGACTTTTATAAAAGGTTGTGTCCTTTCTAAAGGTTGTAACTATTTGAAAGGTTGTGCCTTTTCCAAAGTGTTGTGACCTTTCTGGAAGGTTGTCTTCTTTCCTAAGAGTTGTGACTTTTACCCTTTGTTGGATATAAATAGAGAGATTGTCTCTTATTTTTCACCATTGAATTCTTCCCTTCTTTTGCATACATTTCTTACAAAACAAAATCGATCGATCGTGTCTGTACGTGTGATTCGTTGCTGTCATTTTGAGTTCGTTGAAATTATTGAAGTTTGAAGTACCGCTACTTCTTTAATGGTTAATCCATTTTATCTTGGGAGGAATTAATCTGTAACCTCGGGTACTTGAGGGGATTAAATTTCTTAAGGACACACAGTTGATTTGGTGGACTCGAATAGTTCTTTGTTTTTTTCTTTTCATCTTTTATTTCTTCTGGTTTTCTAATTTGAATATAGAAGACAACAATTCTTTCGCAAGTTCTTCTATCTTTTTGTTTCTTTTGAATTCCAGTGCTCTTACGTGTTGGGGTGGCATACTCCTTCTTGTGATTTTTTGTGTAGTCATTTCTTAAAAGGACTTCGAGAAAGATTAAACGATATTTTAAACATGAGCAGGGAAGTCACGGTTGGGAAATTTCTTTACCCAGCTAGTTGGTGGAATGCTCATCCATTTACACGATGTGCTGAAAATGATGCATAGATTGTATAAGGGTGCAGACAAAGGGCTAACAAGAGGTCTTTCGGTGTACCGTCTAGTGCATTCGGAGACTTAAGCTTATTCACTGAAAGTTACAACATTACTATGCTAATGGCGTTAATTTAAATGAAACATGGAGACTCTATGCAAACGGCCGAGCAGTTCGGCGAGCTATACTCAGCTCTCCAAACAGCCCAACAGGCCTATTTTCAACCCATTCTTTCAAATTCAATGTTGCAACCCTTGATATTGAAATTCAAGCCTCTTCAACAATAACTTCGACTAAGGCCTATAACATTTCAACACATAAAAATTTAACTCAAATCATAGTTGAATGGGATTCTACCTATTATGCAAGAAGAACCGAGTAATAATTGATAATATATGATATACCATTAACTCAGTGACTCAGCAAAGATTAAAATAACTTAGTGACTCTTGAGAGACGTTTTTTTGAAAGAGAATGGCCTATAAACATCTACAAAGTTTTGAAGAAGCTCATGGGGATCCTCATGGGCCAATCCGCTGAAGAGTCATTTTAGTTGCAAGAGCTGCAACATAGTGCTCGTTTTATGGAACACTGCATTCCCCTAGGCTGGGGTAAGCGGATGGCTCCAAGACCTCCTATGAGATGGGGGTCGTTGACAATTTGCTCATTGGCATCGTTGAGATTAATGAACTCATCTTGGTTGCCCACCTGGCTACAATTACTGCCATTTACACTCATAGTTCTTGCTTACAACACAAACACTTAAAACAAAAATGAAAAATAAGTAAGTAGACTACACTCATAAGAATAAAAACTCTACTGAAATACATTTTCACGTGACACCACTTCCCAGAAGCGGCGCCATTTTGTGTCTTATTGTGGGCAACGACACTACCCTACGGTATGAGTGTGTATGATCATCGATAGTTTGGTAACTCAACCAAGGGTTGAGGTCGTGTCCCAAAGGAGCAGTTTAGAGAAAATGTAGTTGAATTAGAATTTCATTCTATTTAGTAATAGCTAAAGAGATTAATGACTAAAAACATTGTAAATTAAAGGGGTGATACCAAAGTGTCAAATATCGATTGGGGGTTTGTCACAAGTATAGTTAAAATGATAAAAATGCAGAATGGAATCAAGTATGGGGAAATACTTTTGGGGTGTGGCCTCAATACAAGTTGAGATAAGTAGTTGGGTACATGATTTCGATAGGATATTGGCAAGATACTAGTGACTAGGCTAAACTTTAGATGGAAATAAGTTCCCTATCGGGAAACTTACCCCGTTTCAATTGTGTTCCTCTCGGACACCCATTTACCGAATGAAGACCAGCCTACGCCTTACCCCACTCGCTCTCTCCAGCAGATTGTTGGGATATGAGACTAGGGCTCACCCTCTCGGGCTGAACCTTATGCCGACCCACTCCTTAGGCCATCAGTATAGAAGTTTTTGTTTTGCGATCTCTCTCTCGGGCAAGCCGAAAATACCTCGGTGAGTTATATTTGCAACTATAAACCAATTAAGTTAAACCACACCACTAGGTCTAATAACCATTAAAATACATCTAACCTCTCAAAAAGCAAGACCCAATAATAATATCAACACATATTTGCTAAATTACACCCCCAGAATGAGGTTTTTAGCCACACATCAAGCAATAAAAAATTACACCTAAAATGAAAATGAAATCACATGGGTATAAGAAATTAAACCTTAATATGAGCAAAGGAATATGATAGAGAAGACCCACTTCAAACATGGGAAAGATGAAACACTTCCTTCTTCAAGTCTCTAACAAAGCCCTCTCATACACCTGAGAGAAAATACACAGAAAAATATTCTAAAGCCGCTAAACTAAAAAAATGTTCGGATCTCTAAAAATCAAATCTACGGCTAGAATTTATAGTTTTCAGATTAAGTTCTTCGGTGAACCACTCGTTGAGGTTAGTCGTGATCGTCGAACTACTCGGTGAATTACCATTCTTCTAATTCATCGTCGTTTTGTGCTTGCCCTCAGCATTTTGTGTTTTGGACCATTGGGAGGTATAACATTGTTTTGTAAACTTGTTCAGCGATGCGCCGACTGCTCCTTTCATTGCTTTTTGATCCTTTCATTGCCTTTTGATCCAATTTCTTCTAGGCTTCGCATGTTTGGAACAAAGGGCGGCGTATGTCCAGTCCGTGATTCGCCAAGTGTTCTTGGCGATGCTCATCAGGCTTCAATTTCTACGTTCTTTTCAGCCTTTTTGTTCCTTTTTGCGCTTAAGTGTCCATGCTTGCATTAAAACTTCAAATGCTTGAAACATATTTGTTTTCATTAGATATTGTTACTAAATAAGCATTAAAAGACACTTTTTCTATTAAAATAAAGCCCTAAAAAGTCCAATTTGAGGACTCATCAACTTACGTTCTTCAAATTGTAAAACTTCAAAATTTTCTCTTGAAAAAATAATAATTAGAAAAATTTCTCAAAAATATTCTAAAATAATGTCTTAATTGTGCTTGAGAAAAATAATGATCTATTGATGAATATTATATATAAAGCACATTCAAATAATAAGATTTCATTCCCGAAATGAATAAAAAACATACCACTGTTTGTCTATTGAAGAGATAAAATAACAAATCATTTACATTTTATTTTCTGTCTGAAAGTTACTACAATATGTACCTGTCGAAAATAGAAATATCTAGAACAACTTTAGTAAAGTAACATTTTAAGGTGTGAGAAATGAATCTTGTTGACTGCTTTCTGTTGTATGTTCTATTTATTTCCTTGAAGGAAATAGCAATACATAAACTTTCTTAAAGGAAGTGACAATAATGTCAAAATTACCGCTTTGATAAAAAAATATATTTAAGTGATAATCAAGAATGATAATGGAATTCTAAAGATGTGCATAATATCTATTCAATAATATATTGAAGAACTAGAAGATTCTTCAAAATTCTGTTATATTGTTTGTTCTCATGAAAAATATAAAAGGTCAATATAAACATGTTCACCTATCATGTTATATCTTAAATAGATTCATCTGTATAAGATAGTAATATGTGTGTTTACTATATACATGCAGTTTGACATTCATAGAGATGAATTATCGAGTTAAGAGAATTCATTGGTGAGAGTTATGTTACTCATCTTTTAATCTCCACTTTCATTTTTTCTCTCCAGAGCCATATATTTTTAAGAAATTTTTTTAAATAGATATATATAAAAGTATCGCATACAATTTGATCAAAAATTGTGTCATCAAATATAACTTTGTTAGTTGAAAATTAAAGAAATAATAAACCAAAATTAAAAGAAACACCATTAATTGTCTATAGCTAATTACAAGTAAACTTATCATGAAGATGTTTTTGTTTTTGCCAAAAGGTCCAGAATGTTACTTTGCTTATGTGATTAACATTATTCTTTCTATAGGTGGACTAAATATATGAATAATTCATTTGAAGCAACAATTTTCTTCATTATTAATTTATGATAATTTTCCCCTTTTCAGTTTTTAGCGCTTTGTTGTTTCTCAACAAAAGAAAAAGTAGCATGACAACCATAGTGTGAAACAAAAATTCCCTAATAGTTGTTGTGATGATGGAAACTCTGAAAGTTTTTGTTATTGAAACTCACCTCAAAAAACAAATTGAGACAGAATGTGAAGAAACTAACCTCATTGATAGAATCAGTCAGCTGCCTAATGCTATTATTGTTCAAATTCTTTCTCGATTGAGCATAACAGATGCCTTAAGAACAACTATTCTCTCTTAACATTGGAAATACTTATGGACTTCTATTGTCCGTTAAGGAAATGAATTTGTGTACCACCAACACATGTGAATGAAAATACTCCTTATTGTCATAAACAATGTTGTCAACAGAAGTCCAGAAGTATTTCCAATGTTTAGAGAGAATATTCGTTATGAAGGACTCTGATATGAACAATCGGGAAGGGATTTGAACAGTAAGAGCGTTAGGCAGCTAACTGATTCTATCAATGAGGCTAGTTTCTTCACATTTTTTCTCAATCTTCTCTCTTTTTTTGAGTTGAGTTTTAAATAAAAATAACTTTCAGAGTTTCCATCATCACCACTACTGCTAAGGAATTGGTCTTTTTCACTCATGGTTGTCATGCTACTTTTTTTTTTTTTTGAGAAACAACAAAGCGCTAATAACTAAAAAGGGGAAAATTATAATACATTAATACTGAGACTTATTGTTCCTAAAAATGAATTATTCATATTTTTAGTCCATCTATAGAAACAATAATGTTAATCACATAAGAAAAGTAACATTCTGGACCTTTTGGCAAAAAAAAAAAAGAATCTTCATGATAAGTTTACTTGTAATTAGTTATAGATAATTAATGGTGTTTCTTTTTTGGTCATTATTTCTTTAATTTTCAACAATCAAAGTTATATGTTATGACACTATTTTTAATCTAACGGTATGTGATACTTATATATATATATATATATATATATATATATATATATATATATATATATATATATATATATATATATATATATATATATATATATATATATATATATATACGTTAAAAACACCCCCCTTAAACTTGAATCCCTAAATTAAAACACTCTATTTTCCTATATTATTATATATTTATATTTATATTTAATATATATTATATTAAAAGCATACACATTTTCACATTGCTGGGCAGTGACTCTTCCGAAAGGTTCTGATTTTTTTTATAGTTTGTGACTTTTTTGATGAGTTATGACATATACGAAAAGTTGTGATTTTTCTGAAGGCTTGTGACTTCTCTTAAAAGACGCGATAAGAACATTTTCATAATATCCTTTCATGTCTTTAAATAGAGGGAGTTTCTCAGACTTTTAAACTACAAATTTTGTAAGTTTTCTATTCTTCTTCTTAAAATAAGGAAAATTGTGAGAGTTCGTTCAGTCATGCAATTATAATATTTTTTGGTTTTCTATTCTTCTTCTTTAAATAAGGAAGATTTTGAGAGTTTTTCAATCATTCAATTACAATATATTTTGTGGGTAAAATAGATAGATCAACAAAAATTGATTCGACAAGGCAAATGAAGTAATTCAACTTCAAATGAAAAGATTATCTTGATAATTCAGATTTACTCATTTTCCTAGCACTAAAATATACTTTTGTAGCAACTTCTACTTGACAAAAAGATTAACGATTTCTGTTGCACAAACTACAACTTAGTTTTGAAAATCTAAAAAGTCTCAAAATGTGGGGGAAAATGTATTTGATCAAAAACTTATTTGAAGAGTCCAAACTACATTTAGCAAATACTCTTTCCTTTCCAACTTATTTAGTGTACTTTTACATTTATTCAGTTAATATAGAATGTTATTTTTTCTTTGGGTGTGACACATCTTTAAGACCACAAAGTGAAAAGAACTTTTAATATATTCAACATATGATCCTTAAATTGAAATTCTTCTTTATTTTGTAAAATTTCATATCAAATTAAAATTAGACCAATCTATATATACATTTTTTATCTGTCTATAATACCTAACTTAAAACACCAAATGTAGTATATCCTCTATATTTTATATTGTATTAAATTTATTTGTGTGTATTATACTATATTATATTAAAGACAGACACATTTTTACAATTGAAGGGTTGTGACATTTTCGAAGAGTTATAACTTTTCAGATGAGTTGTGAGCTTTGAAAAGGGTGTGACTTTTCTATAGGGTTGCGACTTTGAAGAGTTGTAACTTTTTCGAAGGGGTAGTGAAATTTCCGAAGAGTTATGACTTTTCTTATGAGTTGTGGTTTTTTGAATGGTTTTGAGATTTCTAAAGGGTTATGACGTCTTTTTGATAAGGCACAGTATGTAGTTTTTCACACACTACCCTTTATTGTCTATAAAAAGAGGGGTTTCCTCAAACTTTTTAACTACATTCTTTTTTAAAAAAATCATTATTCTTGTTTTTCTTCTTCTTTAAAGATCCTATTTAGTATATCTTCTATATCTTTATGATGGAACAATATGCACATACTATTACTACACATTTTAACTATAAATGATGCGGTTTCCTCACATTTTAAACTACATTTTAAAAATGTTTTTAGTTCTACTTTTCTTAAAACCTCAGGATTGATTTATAGACGTGGACAATCTCAAAGGTTAGTGAAATTAGAATATTCCCTAACATGAATGTTAAATTAATCTAATATTCCAACTAAAAACATCAAATTTAGTACATCTTCTATATTTTATAATAATATTTATATTATATTATATTATATTAAAAGTAAGAACACCAATAATAAAATAATAACATATATAGTACCACACTAAAGAGAAGGGAGGAGAAAGTGTATTGAAGAGGTGTAATTATGAGTTATTAAGAGTGACAATTTTTTTATTTTTATATTGAAGAGGTGTAATTATGAGTTATTAAGAGTGACACTTTTTTTATTTTAATAATGTTTACTTTATATTTAAAAATAGTGTGCTACCTGGTTTGACATTCACGTGCATTGCATGTGCGTCAAAACTAATATATATATATATATATATATATATATATATATATATATATATATATATATATATATATATATATTATTTCTTAAAAATATAGGTGTCTGGAGAGGGAACATGAAAGAGGATATTACAAGGTGAGGAACATAACTCTCGCCAATGTAATAACGTCGTTTGACATTCATTGTTTTAAGATAAAGACAATTCATTTCACTAATGCTTATTTATACCCAAGCTAGCTAGTTTGACATAAAATATCTTTGATAAATAGCTGAGTCACTGCTTATGAGAATAAAATTAAGTGTTGATCTAGGATATGATATAATGTATAGAATAACATTGTTATGCATATGACCAACAATTATGGCATATTTGGCCTCATAGCAATTGATTTAGATTAAGGTACAAAATATTTTCCACCTCAAAGATTTTAACGTGCGATATATGAGTTCATTCGATAACATGGGAGTGACCTATGTTTAGGGAAGCGAGATTAGAACATTTGGACACGTGAATATGGGTGAATAGACAAACTAGTGAGGAGGTGTGAGGGGTTGGTTCTAAAGGGTACGAGGATACTCATTCAAAAGATAATTCAAGTCAAATGATAAAAGCATTTGCTAACCCAAAGTAATCTCATATTTCAATTTCAAATGCTCCTTTTAAATATCCCGAAAGGACATAGTACATAGCATGAATTAAGCATGGTAAACCATTTGGTTCCAATTGCAATAATCATTACAACGGGGAAAAAAATAAGGAAATTATCATAATAAGTAGGCAATATGCTCTCGTAAAGATTATGACTTCTGAAACCTCATGCGAGCATCAGGTACCTCATTAGTATTATACTTATTCAAAAGTTAATTCAAGTCAAATGCTACAAAAATTTGATGACCCAAAGTTAACTCATATTTCAGTTGCAAATGCTCTTATTAAATGTTCTTGAAGGACAGTCTATGTCATGCACAAAGCATGATAAAACAGTCGGTTTCGATTAAAATAATCCTTAGAAAGGGAAAACGAAAATGATCATAATAAGGAGGCAATGTGTTCTAAATTGTCATTCTTAGGTATCCTTTAATGTTCGTATGAGAGTTCAAACCTAGTGTTATTAACTGCATTTGTTTACATAAAATTTAAGCACTTATTTGATGTTAATAGGTCTTAGCTATTGAGATCTTATTAAGAGGTATTTTTTTTGGGTATATTCACCCCCACAACATTCACAATCACCAAACACCACCACAACCATTACCGTCGCCAACCACCATTGCACTCGCCAACCACATCATTATAATTGTATCTACCCCACCTCTACCACAACATTGTTGTTAATCTTACTACCAATGACCTCAATCATCACAACTACCACCAACACATTATCAACCACTACATGCTCTTCAACCCCCACCAACAACACCGACAACTACTAACATCAACTAATTTCTATTTATTATTTATTCAATATTCGGAGCTAAAGAAAATATATTGATCACTGAATGTGCATTCATATTGAGATATCTTAATATTGATAAGAACAAACAATATTTTATGAATCCTAAAGCTATAGACAAGTAATTAATTCAGAAGAAAGGATTGAAAAAATTGTTAATTGGAGAATCGAATAACAAAATGTAAAATCAGTGGCCTTGTGTATTTATGCTAGCTACTCAACTTAGCAATTGCAAAAATCCAATTTGTATCATATCAAATGAATTAATGATATAATGTTGTTTTTCTCTTCTATTTTTAATAGGGAAAAGGCTTTCATGAATCAAAATAAATGGACAGGCAGAATAATAAATATAAAAATAGCTTAGTTTCCCCAATTTTGACATTCTCTTTTTGTCCATCTCCAACACATAGTTTTGCTCCTTTCTAAACACCACCTCCTCTATGACATCCTCCTTTTACACGTCCAAATTGTCCTCCTCTGTTGCTTCCTCTTTACTGTTCTCCGGACAAGAAGTAGTTTCATAGAATGTTACACTATCATATCTTAGGTTCAATTTTCAGTTTCAAAAGGGAGTTTTAATAAAGAGAAACATGACGAGGAAAGAAAGAGTATTTCAAAGATAAAGTTTATTTCCAAAAAAACTCTTTGTGGGTGTTTGGATTGACTTAAAAAAACCAAAGTTCCCTTTTAAGTTTACTTTCACAAGAAAATAAAAAATATGAGGATTCTCAGTAGGTCTACACGACACCACTTATGTAGGATATTTGAAAACAAAAATAAATAGAATAGAAATCAATAATAATAAGAGGATCTCTTTTATTAATTTTAAATTTCAAGTGAAAATGTGAAATACAAAGCCTGAACTTTCATTGTTCACCCGGAGTATGGGCATTCTGACTATTAGTTGTAGTATTGGGATGTAAACAATTGTGCATTGTAAGCATCTTAAAGGACACTTTCCACAAATAATCATACTGCAATATTAAATAAATTTGAGTTAAAATGTATTCAACGAGTCTATATGACTCGAAAAACGAATGCAAATTTATAACAACATGAATAAATATAAAAGAGTTTAGACCACATTTTTCTGAAACCTCACTACAATTTCCTAAGATCCTCTGCTCTGTCTTTCCCATCTAAGATCCTCTGCTCTGTCTTTCCCAAAGATAGGAAAGTGTCTCTTACTGTCCTCCATTCTATACAACCATATTGACAAAAGATCAACTTTAAATTAAAGGCTTAATAAGAATACAATATAGATAAATGCTTCTCAAATACATTAAAACATGTTGACATCACGTTTTGCTGTGAAAGAATAAAACTTATTTTATCTAAACAATATAATTAGTTATAATCAAATTACTCAACCGAGTAGAAGTAATAGAAATCCCCCAATTCACTTGGAGAAGTGAGCTTTGAAAAAAATTAATTCTAGATAAAGAGGTTATTCCACATTAAACTGATAAAACACAAAAAAAACCTAGATTGAAAATCCAAAATCTTTAACATAAACACAAGAACAAGATGATTATTTTTTAAAAATAATTTACACATTGTTGACAATCCTTTGACGAGTATAGAGCAGATATTCATTCCGCCAAACACAAAAATCCCTATCTCCGGCAGCAGCTCCACCTCCCTGAGCCTGAGCAGCCGTCTATTTTGTACCATCCATCTCAATTTCTGACCTAATCGAATTTGTTTCTTCACAATCGAAATATAAAGAAGTAAAACATGTTACTATATTTTAAAAGAGAACTACAAAATTTGAGATAGATTACAAGAGTTTTATATGTGTAGAATGGGCTTAGACTTAAGGGCAGAGTCGTCTCGACCATAAGGCCACAAAAGCAATCGCTTAGGGCCCAAATTTGTTTGGACCCCTCTCCCATATAAGTTTATTATTATTATTATATATATATATATATATATATATATATATATATATATATGTATATATATATATATATATATATATATATAATTTCATACATTGATAAATATTAAAGATTTTGTTTTTGTATAGAAATATAATTGAGAAATTGAATATTGTTTAGTTGATTGTAGTATCTTTTCTACATTCTTATGTGACTAGTTAATTGTAGTATCCTTTCTAGTTTCGCATGTGAGTATCTCTTTTGTTGTCTAGCTCATTTATATTCTGACGTTAATCATGAACCAATCGTATTGTGTTCTTATACTTACTTTTTTTTTTATTCTCTTGTCACTATTTTTTATTCTTTCATTATTGAATATTCTAAAGTCTGATCTCAAACGTTCAAACCTTCTACATTATCTAAAATCTATTGTTGTGTATTTATACAAAGATCAATTTGTTTTTGGTGTCTTATTTAAATTTCAAACACTAACACTAATCAAGATCATTTTAATATTTTTATATCTAGTTATCAAATTCATCACAACACTATTTTAATATAATCACAATTTAAAAAAATTGAGTCCTGTCTTATTATTCTAACTTTATATTATATAATTTTAATTGAAAATAATTTACATTGTTTACATTCTTACTTTATAATGCTAGCATCCTGCCTCTCTAAACCTCATTTGTAGGATTACACAGACTGTGTTACAAATATTCAATTTATGTTTGTCAACTAAAAAAATATGGCCTCTTTATACGTTTGACTTTAGGCCCCTAAACATGTTGAGACGACCCTTCTTAAGGGCTCTTTTGGTAACAACATAAGAAACAAGTTATCCATATTAATTTCCATATAACATATACAATGTTTGGTAGATATATAGGAAATAAATCATTCATGAATAAAATTAATACGACATCTGGTTGTCAATTTTAAAACCCGCATAACTAATACATGTATAATTTATTACGGAATCTAAGTATTTTTTTTATGCAGAATAGAATATAGAATTTCTAATACATGTTTAACTTATCTCTTCATAAGTAATATCTACATAAACAATAGACAAATTTACTCATAATTAATCTCTACATTGCTACGACATGCATAACTCTAACAGATTACGTAACATCCCCTTAGTACCGTTTAACAAATTTAAAAGAAAAGCTTTAGGTACTACAAATCTTAATTTGTACTCCTTTCGAAATGATATTGGTCAACAATTAATGATATGCAATGACTAGTATGGAATGTTCTTATGGAAATAATTATGAGATTAGACATTATATTGAGAAATTGGGGGCTAAGCCATCAGTGTTGGCTATGCGGCTCTATTGTTTATATTCATTTTGATTATTATATTGTGATATATGAATAGTCAATACTTTGGACATAATATTTACTATTTGCGTATGAATGATAATATTGAGATAAGTTTAAGGTAGAAATTTACGATTTATCTCTAAGCATGAAACTTAATGAAATTGAAATTTTATCCACCAACAAACAAGAAGGGATGAAACTCGATATATACTTGGACTCTATAATGAATTGGTTACTCAAAAATATTATTGGTTCTGAATTCAAACTCATTAATCGAAAATTTGAGAACGTGTTTGACTTGAGTTTAAAATTGAGGTAAGTGAAACATTAAGCTTCGGGTGCTTGCTTTTCAAATCCCTTTTTAAACATATTTTTTCTGCCTGGGTTGGGAAGAACATGTGCTTGGGAGAACCAGTGGTCTTTAGGGCAAAACACATATATTTTTCATTCAAGGATACAAATTAGGACTCCGTTGATAAATTGTTTCGTCATCTGATACGAGTGTGAGCCATGAGGTTGGGACATTTGTATGATTCTTGACGGTATTGTGCATTGTGTATGGTTGTTGGAAGTACTGAGCATTGTGTATGCTTCGAAATATATTTTTCTCATCGTATTTGTTGTCGTGGACTTGTGGTGTTGATTAATTGCTTTAACTGCCTTTTTTGGCAAGTTCTTAGTGCAAATTGTCTTTAAAAATATAGCATTTTTGATATACAATTGTTTGAAAATTCTTGGATATTATTTTTAGATATAAACGTATGCAAATAATTTTTATGCTCGTGGTATGTTTGTATACTCCAACACTTATTGCAAGGGTGATTTAATGGAGCAGGTCAAGGATTTCATGGTTATATATATGTATAACTCACGCATTACATGCATGTCCATGTAGATACTAATGGTGATGACAAAGCTAGCAATTGATGAGTTTACTAGAGTTGATCCACAGTTATTGAGGTGAACAAATGCATTTCTCGTGAAGGCTTTCAAAAGACTCATTATTATTAATAGGGAAAATGCACAAGTACCCCCCTAGATTATGACCGAAATCCCGGAGACACACATTAACTATTCTAAGGTATTACCCCAATGAACTTATTTTTTTTGTAATTTTATTCACCTTTTTGGCTTACGTGACATCCAAATATCTCCCACGCGGCTCAATTGTGTGGAGTCATGGAGTGTTCCAGGTAAGAAAAAAGGTGTAAAATTACAAAAAAAAAAAAAAGTTAATAGGGGTAATAAGACTTTGGTTTAGTTAAGGTGTTTCTCTGAAATTTTGGTCATAGTCTAGGGAGTACTTGTGCCTTTTCCCTTATTAATATTCCGAGTCCTTTTTGTGGTTCCTTTTGGTGCATCTTGGTTTAGTATGGGATTTGGGCAAGAGTGTTATATTCATTTATTGAGATACTAAGTGTTCACAATAATTTATCATACTGTTTGAGTACTTATTTATTTCGGCAAATGTTGTGAATTAATGGTTAAGGTATGTGAGTTGGGATTACATGTCAGGTGGTGTGTGTTTGCTGCCAATCACGTCAAGGGAGTAGTTTGGAACGTGATATAAACAAAAAAAGTTCACTTCTAAAGTAGTAAACACTTTTCAACTAACTCCCTAATTAGTAAGAATTTGACATCTTGTCCCAAAGTAATAGACCTTTGAACTTTACTCTCGAATTAATAGTACTTTAACATTTATTCTGAAAGTGGTAAAATTTTCAAAATACATGCTGCAAAGAGTAAACCCTGCCAAATTTTCTCCTAAAGAGAAAATAATTTGAAAATTATATGAGAAATACTCTGAAGCGATGGCTACTTCAGTAAAATAATGAGATGAATTTTGTATTTCAAACACATTAAAGTAATCAGTTTTCATTCTCCGTAGTGAATGAATGAAATACCGCAACTTCTGTTGAAGAGAAAAAATAATAAAGGATGTACATGTCATTTTTGTGGATTGAAATTCATTTCAATATGTACATATAGTACATAGATACATCTTGATTAACTTTATTAAAGTATCAATATAAGGCGGAAGAAAATAAATCTTGTGAAATGATTTATACGGTATGATTTATTAATTTCCTTTAAGGAAATAATAATTTCTAGATTTTCCTAAAGGAAGTGAAACCTATATAAAACTATTGCTTTGATAAAAAGTATTCGACGCTAATCATGAACAATTTTTTAAACTTGAAACAGTGCATATTAACTATTCAACATATATTGAAAAACTAATAGATTCTTTGAAATTTTTTATTGCTTGTTCTCATGATAAGTTTATTAGACCAACTAATATTTCAATCAAATCTCTAAAAATATAAAAAGTGAATATGGACATCTTCACCTCTTATGTGATATCTTAAATAGATGCATACATATATAAGATGATCTCATGTGCATTTATTGTCAACGTGCATTTTGAAATTCACAAAGTTTTTGTTCTTGTTAAGATCATAATTTCCAAATTGAGTAATCAAGACAATTCATCCTAATAAAGTTGAGTGATATCTGAGCTAGTTTGACACTGAATACCTCTAATAAATAGTTGAACCATTGTTTAAGAGAATAATTATTTTTTGTTGGTCATTGACAGGATTTATTTGTATACAACAACGCTTCTATGAATCAAACCAACAAATTAATACTAGGGTGTGCTTGGTAAGGAGGAAACCATTTTTCGAAAAATATATTCAATTTTTCTATGTTTGGTTGGTCATAATGTTTGAAAAATTTATTTTCTAGAAAAACAAGTTTCCTTAAAAACGAGGACAATAACTTCACTAATGGAAGTAGGCAAAAAAGTTGCATAAGTGAAATTCTAAGTTTATTTTCTCCTTCACCCACTCAACCCCATCTTTAACTTGAATTTAACTTTGCCGCATCAAAGCCTTGTAGAATTCAACTTGGATTCTTTATCACTGTCGCCTCAAATTATTTCCTTAACCAAGTAGGAAATAGTTTTCGCCGCAACTTCAATTCGAACATTTTTGTCTTTAAACTAAACTCGACATGGACTTCTTTTTGTAGTTTGCATTGAAAGAAAACTTCTTACATGATTTTTCTTATTTAGCTTAGAAAAACAGTCTGCCTTCTACACAGTTTTCCTTAATTAAATAAGAAAATATTTTTGAACGCTAATTCCTTTCACGCTTGGTTTCGCTAAAATGTGTAATCTTATTCAAACTTGAATTTGCTGAAACGTGTGTTAGTACTGCCTGTTCTTCTACGCATCTTTCCTACTTTAAGTATGTTTCAAAATAAATTACTCGTTGTACTTAATTTTCACAATCCTTCTACCAGTGATCATCTTAAACACCTTCTTCCAGTGATCTTCTTAAACACAGATCACGTCTAGTAAACTTGTTTCATGATGCAATCTTTGTCATTCTTCAAAATATACATATTCATCTGTACTTAACAAGTACCAAAATAATGTTTTCCCTCTTTGGTCTATCATCACTTGTCCATGAAAAGTTCACGTCCTTAGCTTGACGTCAAATATCCCTAGAACCTTCAATATTCTATATATTCATGCAATACGTCATTCTTTATTAAAATCTACAAGCAATGTCTCCACCTTTCTAAGATAAAGCTCAATTTTATCTAATCTCTCCTTTACTATTACTCAACATCCGAGAAAATGCTCAAAATAGTCCTCTATCTTTGGACTTAGGTTTAAAATGATCCTATGTCTTTTCCAGGACATATGAGCACTAATACGTGAGACATAACGATGATTGAAGGTAGTAAAAGAGTTGAGTTAGACGTAAAATTCATTAACAGGAATTATATCAAGGACCTAAATTCTCTCAGCAAATATTTATGATGTAGGAAGCCCCTATATAAAAAGTTGAATTAAAAAATGTCCTTATAAAGTCATAATATTTATGAAAAAAAAGTAAATCCACACTTATATATATATATATATATATATATATATATATATATATATATATATATATATATATATATATATACATATATATATATATGTGTTGGATTTTAAAAGGTGTAAATGTAAAATGAAGAGTTACGATTTTTATAAAGAGTTGCAAGTTTTATAAAAATTTGCAATTTTTATGAAAACTTGTGACTTTTATGAAAGGTTGTGACCTTTCTGAAAGATTGTGAATTTTCCAATGTTTTGTGACCTTTTCGGTAAGGCACAATGCTACCCTTTGTTTACTATAAATTGAGGAATTTGCTCTCATTTTAGTATAATAATTTTTTCTAGAGTGTACTTTACTGTCGTTGAGTGGTTCGCTTACACCGTGATTTTTGGTACAGATACACAGGTAGTGAGATTGTTCTATAATGGGTGGATATATTACATTGACTTCGGGTACTTGGGGGTATAATTTCCTTAAGGGGACATTGTGCATTCATGGGCTCAATTTTCTTTCTTGGAGAAAAATATTTTTATATTGTTTCTAATCTTTTTCTTATTTTATTCTCCTTACAAGCTTTAATTTTCTAGTTTGAAAATAATGTTTAAACTTCGTTGTTTCTTACCAAGTTTTTCAAAGTTTTGTTCGAAATATCTTAGGAATACAAGATGAACAACAATCTTAAGGAAATTATTATATTATTAGTATTTTTTATATTCTTATGATTGAGAGAAATAGATAATGGAAGTAGAAGATTAATGTATTTCTTCTTCAGAATTCGGTGCTTTGTTAGCAAGGTCGAAATGAGAATGTACAAAACGAATTGGTGGTATTTTGATCAAAGATTACACCAAGTAAGCTTCTTCTTATTTATCTGAGGAGGAAAATAGTTTCTAAAAGTTAACGATTTTGATATTTATCATGTATTTCATTGGAAAAAGATCTGCAAACCATATGGTTTTTTGAATGAATTTTCCTTTCAAAAGTGTGACCTCTAAAACTCATTAGTTTGCAGAATGAAAGATGCACATTTTTGTTTGACAAAATAGTATGTCAAAATGTTATAGTTGGAAGGCTATTTGCAAAGAAAAACATATATATGTGATAATCTATAAATATGTTCAATTCGGTTTGGAGACTAAAACAAACTTTTGTAGTTTTGTACTTCATGTGAAATCTGATTGTGTCTATTTTTGTAAACTAAAAACTTTTGTAGCTTTCTACTCTAGATAAGTTAGACTATGCAATTGGCTTGAAGAGTTTAAAATTTCATATAATAAGTCAATGTTGTACTTCTAATTTTCTATAAACTTCATTGTTATATAGAATCAAATTGTACGATATTTTTGTCTTTATTGTTAGTATTTAAATACTAAGTGGTATTTCTATTTGTGATAGAGGAAAAATACCAATTACTTAGAGTATGTGATTTCATGCCTCTATGGAATGAACTTTGACATTGTGTAAAAATTGTCAAATGGAATTGAAGCACTATAATTCTTTTGTAGAATAATATTTTCAAAAGTGGATTAATGTTGCCAATGACACTTTGATAGCATGGGAAAAAAATATGTGGAAAAACTATTTTCAAATACTTGAAAAATATTTTTTGAGATCATATTTAAAATTTGGGGGGGTTGTTTGCTTATGACAAAGATAAAATTAGACTTAGTGCCTAATTTAAATTTTGAGCACAAAATATGAAATTCAATGATACTTTTGTATTATGTTAGACCAACAAAATTCTTGGAGTATATTTGATATTGTAGTCGTTGAGTTTCTCGTTTACGAGTATATGGTATGGCTAGTATGAAACTACCAAATTATATGTGTACTTGTTCAAAATGATTGAGTTCTTTTATGAAAAAAGTGTCACTTAAAATATTGTGATTTTTCATGAAAAGATATGTATATTAAATATAAATATTTGTAAGGACATGAATATTGGTGAATAGTCATTTGTTATGTCTTCTAAAAGAAGCATTTGGACTATATTGTCTTTATTATACCCGATGAAACTTTATTCATCGGTAGTATTATAACAATCAAATTAAATGTTATGAAAATGTCCTTCCGAAAAGGACATTTGACAAGGTGATGACTCTAAATAGTGTCTGTATAATATAAAACTTCTTACTTGTTTGAGTGAAACTGTTTGTGACATAAACACTTGGGGCATGTCAATTACAAAACAACTAATGAACTTAGAAATTTTGTCTCATTTTGAGTGTAATACATAAAAATGTCAAGTTCGTGTGAAATCTAAATATACTGAACATTTTTAAAAATCTGTTGAAAGGAATTCTAATCCCTTAGAATTGATTTACACTGACATTTGTGATATGAAGTCAAAACCACAACGTGGTGGGAAAAAGTATCTCATAAAATTTATTGACAGTTGTAGTAGAAACGACTATGTCGATTTGCTGAATGATAAGGAGTAATCAATAGAAATGCCTTGACAAAATAATTTTGAAGTTGAAAATCATTTGTCAAAAATATAAAAGTGATAGGGATGGAGAATATAAACCTCCTTTTGTAGAAATATATTAGGAAAGTTGATTTATCCATCAAAATACTTCACTATTCACCTCAATCTAATAAAATTGCAGAATGAAATAAAAAATAGAACTTTGGAGGAAATCATGGTTACATTACTCATAAGTTCAAGTTACCACAAAACTTGTGTGGATAGTCTATCTTTAAGAAAAAGGGAACAACAAAAAATTGTCTTTTCAGAAAGAAAGCAATAAGAAGTTTTTTTGTTTATAACACAATCTATTTCATATGAGAAATGAAAAGGAAGGAAATCCAACTTGAAATATTTCAAAGTGTGGGGGTGTCTATCCAAATTCAAAGTTCCTATTCCTATAAGGATTAAAATAGGACTATGATTGTGGACTATAAAATTAGACTTGACTACTTTAGTGAAGGGTTTAAAATACCTTAGAAAGAAAAAAATGATAATGTACCTAATAATGATATTCAGATACTTGGTAAATATCAAAGGACATCTACTTCCTTCGAATATGGTTTTATAACATTTTGTGTGTCTTCTATAGACTCATCCTTTTAGAAAGATGGTGTCAATTGTCAGATTGATTCAATCTTGAGTAACAATATTTTAAGTTAATTGATTTTCTTCGTGAAAATAAACGTTGGGTTCAAAGTAAATATCAGATGGAATATAAAACTTGATGGAACTATTGACAAATATCAAGAAGAACTTTTTGTAAAAGGTTGTAGACAAAAAAAAAAGGTTTTGATTCTATCGACCCACACTTGCTAATAACTAGAATTACATTCATTTGGATTTTAATTGCATTAGCTACTGTATATGACCTTAAAATTCATCAAATTAATGAAAAAATAATTTTCATAAATAGAGAATAAGAGGAAGAGATTTACATGGAACAACCCGAGGGTTTTGTGGTTCCTGGTTTAAAAAGGAAACTCTATGAACTTGTTTAAATCTCTTTATGACAAAAACAAGCTCCTAAACAATAACCTAAGAAATTTTACCAAACTATGTTAGTAATGTAACACTTCGAAAATCCAAAACATGCCGTAGAGCCTAACATAAGTGTCATAAGGTCTAGACAATGTTTTAAGGGTAATTGTAATGAATATAGGTCATTTAGGAAGTTTAGAAACCAAAATGTCCAAGAACGTCCATGACTTCCAGAAATTTAGTTCAAGGAGGTACTAGCGTGCCTTAGCCTATTTGAATAGCTTTTAGGAGTTGGAAATTTATGAAAATTGGTGGAAGGGTGTCTAACATGTTTTTAAGTTTATTCATGGTCGAAACGTCCTGGTACGACTCCCCAAGGACCAACCAAGGTCCAAGTTGAGTCAAACACTGCCTTGGCAGTGTGCAACCACAAGAAGGCAACGACAGAACGTGTGTCGATCGATGGGGTGTCGATGCCATCCGTCGAACAACACTTGGCCAATTTTTTGGAGGTCCTCACCTGCACAGTCCCTTACCAAAACCAAGGATGTGCAGCACGGAGGAGGGCTGGTCCGTCGACAAGCCCACGTTCCGTCAATCGTGGTGCGTCTGTGACACTGGAAAGTTGCTGCACGTTTCACTTAAGTCATTTAATTAGTTGGATTATTTAGGAGTTTAATTAGGGTTTAGGGGATGGTTACTTAAGTGGATTAACACCCCATATAAAGACCCCAATCCCATTGCACTAAACACTACTCACAAAACAAAACTCTCTTCCTTCTCTCTTCTTTCTCTCTCAATTGAAGAACTCCATTGAAGTCCAAGCTAGGGGAGGGTTTTAGGGGATGTAAAGGGACGAAATCATCATCAAATCTTCATCAAACTTTAAGGTATGTTATCGAATTCACCTTTGAGATATCTTTCCTCAAAGGGTTCCTTCAAAGTATTTTCAAAAGTTGAGTTTTCAAGTGGGTTTCATCCAATCTCGAAATTGATGTTATGAACTGATTTGTTTATGATTTATTTTGGATATATTGAATATATTAACATGTATTCTAACCTAACTATTATATATCTTGATTGTTTGGTCTAATTTGTAGGAGATGACCTTTACCCTTTAATCGTAGGTTATGATCTTGATATGAATTTAGTTATATTGGTTCAAATGACTTGGTAATTGGTTGAATTACTAATAGATGATGTTGTTATACTAATCATGAATGAATTAAGGCTAATTATAGTCTTTTCATGCTAGTTCTTGAGAAGTGATCTAGGCTATGAAGTGAATTGACCTAAGCATCTTGTCTTAAACTATGATCTAGTATTGAATTATGATGTAGTGATTCTTCTAGCCTTATTATCATGTTTGTCATTGAATTATGATGATGTTATACCCTAATTGAGTTGAGTTAAGGGTTTATGGTAAGACCTTGATGATGGATGATGAAGGGGTCTTGGTAAGTCTAACGATTCCTTTTTTTTACTTCAATTTATGGTTAATTATGATTAAGTCATGATATTGTTGGAGTACGCATTGTATTAAGATTGATTGGATGGTATGATGTTGAATTTAAATGTCTTGACTATGGTTGTGAGGTTGATTAAGATGTAAATGTTATAAGTATGGTAATGACTACCAATGTGTCTTATCATGAATGAATATGTAAATGTGCCAACCTCACTTATATGAATTGTAATGAAAGGAATATACTCATAAAATACTTATTAACCTATGATGATGATGATTATACAAGATCTAGACCCTATGACCTCCAATAAGTTATGATAATTAATAAAGACATTAAAACATTTCAAAAGGGACTCTAGCTCAGCACCGATTGATCTTGTATGTGAGGGGGTGACACTTTCCCAAATATCAAAAGGTAGGTTTCACTAAGGTTCTCACTGGGTGGATAGCGTCATGACCCTAATAGGGTGTAGAATGATGTTTCCAAGAAGGCCCCAAGTTCCTTAAACTATGTTGCCACCATAGGAATACTAGGTAGTGGATCCACCTAGTTGCCATATCATGTTAGGTTTTACCTTTGCCGGTAGACCACCTTCCATCGGTGTAAGGTTTTACAACATCGGATTCGACATTTATCTTTTGTGGTCTATGTCGGCTAAGTCAAGTTTTCCCTAAACTAAAATGAAGTAATAAAGTATAGACTAACTAGGGTGACTTGTGAGGTTAGACATAGCCTAGGTAGGGGTATGAGACTCTACCTATGCCTTGCACTAGTTTTCCTTGATGGAAGCTTTAGAAGGTTGATACTATGTATGCATATGATAATGATGTAAATGATGATAATATATTGACTTTACATTAAATGATATCATATGATGATGGTTATTCTTATGAACATGTCTTTGGTCTATATTGTTAAAGTATGATGTTATGTATCCTTAAAGGTTATGTTATGTGAAGTTGGCGTTGGTTATGGTTCTTGTTGGGTTACTTGATTGAGTAAGGTTATGAGGCTTTGCTTGGTCATTGCACTTATTGACTTTATGAGGATTCATGAGTAGTTGTCTTGCTTTGTTATGATATTATGAACTCTTATTCATGCTTGTGATATTGTTACTTGATCATAGGGTTGTATTAGATTATGGGTTCAAGTATGTTGATAAGCATATTACTTGCTTTGACTTAATGAACATATCCTGTTGATTGGTATGTTTTGCTTGATTATGCATAAGACTTTCAAAAGATAAAATAACATGTTTTACTTAAATGTCCCTTTTTGGTATGATTTGATATTGTACATATGGTCTCATACTTAGTACAAGTGGTGTACTAACCCCATTTTCTCTCTTTTCCCAAATATTTTAGGTTCCGGTCGTTGAAGGCTCATTTGAGACTACTTGAAGAAGACTTGGACATTCTCCATCATCCAAGTGGGTAGGTCCTCACTTTTCGAGGGCAATTCCAATATCGAGCTTATGAAGTTGTTTTAGTTTTAAGACTCTTATGTTCCTTCTATTTTCATTTGATTACGGATTGTACAAGCCTATATCTTGCTCCTTTACATTGATGTATGGGCTATGCCCAAATTTCTATGATCGTATCAGATGGTTATGAAATAAGACAATCCTGAAAGACTATGTTCTATCTTTCTCTCTCTCTCTCTCTCTCTATATATATATATATATATATATGTGTGTGTGTGTGTGTGTGTGTGTGTGTGTGTGTGTGTGTGTGTATGTGTGTGTGTGTGTTTGTGTGTTTGTGTGTGTGTGTGTGTGCAATAAAAATAGAAGACTATGTAATCTTCCTATACGAAGGGTCCATGTATACTCGATATGAATATACTATGTGTATGTAGAGGTCTATGTAAACCTCAATGTAGAAGTAATTAAAAAGTTTAAATTTTCCATATTTTATACCTATGAACGTAATTATTAATGCTAACAGGCTAGTCTTAGTTCTCTAAGAGGACGCCGACGCCGGTTACGTCTAGGGGGTGCTCCCCGGATGTAACAAACTTGGTATCAGAGCACGAGGTTGAATATCCTTGATTTTGATGTCTCTCTCAACCAGGCGTATGTAGATTCGTACTCATAATTGTGAAAGGCGCCACACTTATGGATTGGAATCTATATGATGCTTAGGAAACTCTCTTTTTCTTGGAAATCCAATATCGTGCTTCTAGGGTATACTTATTGTGTGATTTCACCTAAACCTTGTATTTTGGTTATAGGCAATGCATACTCGAAGGAATGCGGCTCGAAGACTTGAGGAAGAGATTGCCAATGTGGGAGTTCTTCCCCGTTGTGATCAAGTCCCTCCTCTTGAAGAAGATACTAATGTTAAACAAGCTCCGACCAATCCTCCTCCTTTTGACAGATGGTGATATAAGGTATGCCCTCTTCCAAATGGCCCAAGCCATTACTACTCAATCCCAAGCTATGACGGCCCAAGCCAATCGGGAGGTTGTGCCCCGAGCAAATCAACAAGTTACTACCATGGCTTCTCGTCTAACGGATTTCACTAGGATGAATCCTCCTACTTTCTATGGGTCCAAGATTGAAGAAGACCCCCAAGAGTTCATTGATGAAGTCTACAAGATACTTTTTTCTATGGGGTTGACTACTAGTGAGAAGGTCTAGTTAGACACTTATCAACTCAAAGATATGGCTCAAACTTGGTACGTTCAATAGAGGGACAATAGGCCTCTAAGGGGTGGACCGGTGACTTGGGAGATCTTCAAGAAGGCTTTTTTTTGATCGGTTCTTTCCTAGGGAGATGAGTAAGCCAAAGTGGTGGAGTTCATCAACCTTCGTCAAGGATGTATGATTGTGCTTAAATACTCTTTGAAATTCACTAAATTGTCCAAGTATGCTCCTTCTTTGGTTTCCGGTTGTAAGGATGAGATGAGCCACTTTGTGACGGGGGAGTCTGAAGACTTGTAAGAGGAGTGTCATTCGGATATGCTATATGAAAATATGAACATTTCTCGTCTCATGGTTCATGCTCAACAAGTGGAGGAGGCAAGGGCTAGGAGGAAGAGTAGAGATGCTAAGAGGGCAAGATCTTTTGATGGTGACTTTTCTAAGGGAAGGCTTGATATCCAAGACAAGACTAGGTTCAAGAAGAGGTTTTCTAGTCAAGTTCCATCCAAGTTCCCTAAGGCTCGGTTTATAAATTTGCAAACCCTAAGCCTCAAAAGGGAAGAGGTACTAGTTCACCAAACGAGAAGCAAACTTGTGGTGAGTGTGGAAAGAAGCACTATGGTGCTTGCCTCATTGGGACAGAGAAGTGTTTTAGTTGTCGTAAAATTGGGCACAAGGTTAGAGATTGCCCTTATGTGAAGGGTCAAGATAAGGGTGGTCAATCTCAAGCAAGTGAATCTAGTGATGCTTCGAAGAAGAACCGCTTCTATGCTCACCGCACTAGGGGTGAGCAAGAGACCTCTCCCGATGAGGTAACCAGTATGTTGAAAGTCTTTTCTATTGATTTGTATGCTTTACTTGATCCCGGTGCTACCTGTCTTTTGTTACACCTCTTGTAGCAAAAAATCTTAACATTTTACCCGACATCTTGCATGAACCTTTTATAGTGTCTACCCCGGTAGGTGAGTCGATTGTTGCAAAAAGGGTGTATAGAAATTGTCCTATAATGTTTCCCAATAGAGTTTCTAAAGTTGAAGTAGTAGAACTTGATATGCTTTATTTTGATATCACTTTGGGTATGGATTTGTTGCATGCTTGCTTTGCCTTTATTGATTGTAGAATGAGGGTGATGAAGTTTAACTTTACAAATGAGCCCGTTGTAGAGTGTAAGGGGGGAAATTCTATTCCTAGAGGTCGTATCATCTCTTGTCTAAAAGCATGCAAAATGATCTCAAAGGGTTGTCTATATCATATAGTAAGAGTCCAAGATTTATACTACGAAATTCCTCCTACTGAGTCGGTCCCCGTAGTGAGCGAATTTCCGGAGGTCTTTCCTAATGATCTTCCCAATATTCCTCCAGAACGGGAAATTGATTTTTGTATCGATTTGCTATCGGATACAAATCCCATTTCAATTCCTCCTTATCAGATGGCTCCGACCGAATTGAAGGAGTTGAAGGCTCAACTTAAAGATTTACTAGACAAAGGCTTCATTGGACCTAGTATTTCTCCATGGGGTGCTCTGGTTTTGTTTGTGAAGAAGAAGGATGGGTACTTAAGAATGTGTATTGATTATAGCCAACTCAGTAAAGTCACTATTAAGAACAAGTATCCTCTCCCTCGGATTGGCGACTTGTTTGATCAACTCCAAGGGGCAAGCTACTTTTCTAAGATTGACTTGAGATCGCGGTATCACCAACTTAGGGTGAGAGGTGAGGATATACCAAAGACGGCATTTTGGACTAGATATGGTCACTATGAGTTCTTAGTAATGTTCTTTGGTCTCACTGATGCTCCGGCGGTATTTATGGACCTAATGAATAGGGTGTTTTCAAGTTACCTAGATTCATTTGTCATTGTCTTCATTGGCGACATCTTGATATAATCAAAAAATGAGAGTGATCACATGTGTCATTTGAGAGTGGTGTTGCAAGTACTTAAAGAACATCGATTGTTTACCAAGTATAGAAAATGTGAGTTTTGGTTGAGGTCGATGGCATTTCTTGGTCATATCATCTCTAGCGAGGGAGTTAAGGTTGATCCAAGGAAAACGGAGGTGGTGAGAAGTTGGCCTAGACCATTAACTTCAACCGACATTAGGAGTTTGTTGGGTCTAGCGGGTTATTATTAGAGTTTTGTGGATGGTTTTGCGTCCATTGCATCTCCCTTGACTACTTTGACCTAAAAGAGTAAGAAGTTTCAGTGGTCGGAGGCATGTGAGAAGAGCTTCCAAATCTTGAAAGATAGGCTTACTTCCGCTCCGATGTTGACTTTATCGGAGGGTACAAAGGGCTTCATTGTGTATTGTGATGCATCCCTAGTGGGTTTAGGGTGTGTACTTATGCAACATAGGAAAGTAATCGCCTATGCTTCTAGACAACTTAAGGTGCATGAGAAGAACTTTCCCACTCATGATCTTGAGTTAGCGGCCGTAGTGTTTGCCGTGAAAATATGGAGGCATTATTTGTATGGTGTTCATGTTAATGTGTATACCGACCACAAGAGGCTCCAATATGTGTTTACTCAAAAGGAGTTGAATCTCCGACAAATAAGGTGGTTAGAATTGTTGAATGACTATGACATGAGTGTTCTCTATCTCCCCGAAAAGGCCAATATGGTTGCAGATGCTCTAAGTCGTATGACCATAGGTAGTGTGTCTCATGTAGAGGAAGCCAAGAAAGACCTAGTGAAAGATGTTCATAGGTTGGCTAGATTGGGGGTTAGATTTGAAGATTCTCCAAACGGTGGTTTTATGGTCCATCATAACTCCGAGTCATCCTTAGTTGTTGAGGTGAAGTCCAAACAACACCTTGATCAACCATTGATGGAGTTAAAAGAATCGGTTCTTGGTAAGTTTAATGAGTCATTTTCCTTAAGGGGGATGGTGTTATGAGGTATCAAGGAAGGTTGTGTGTTTCCAATGTTGATGATTTGAGGAACCAGATTCTTGAGGAAGCTCATTGGTCTCGTTATTCCATTCATACGGGGTCAACAAAGCTGTATCATGACCTTAGGGAAGTTTATTAGTGGGAAGGTTTGAAAGGGACATAGCGGAGTTTGTTGCTAAGTGTCCAAATTGCAAACAAGTGAAAGCCGAACATCAATAGCCGGGTGGTTTACTTCAAGAAATCCAAATTCCTACTTGGAAGTGGGAAGACATCAATATTGACTTTGTGGTAGGTTTGCCTAAGACTCAAAAACAGTAAGACTCCATATGGGTGGTGGTGGATAGGTTGACCAAGTCCGCTCATTTTCTTCCTGTCAAATCTACTTATTTGGCGAAATATTATGCAAAGATCTTTATATAAGAGATTGTGTGTCGCCATGGTATTCCATTATCCATCATATCGGATAGGGGTGCACAATTCACATCTAGGTTTTACAGGTCATCCCAAGAAGGGTTAGGTACTTAAGTACCGCTTTTCATCCACAAACGGATGGTCAAGCGGAACATACTATTCAAACCCTTGAGGACATGCTTAGAGTTTGTGTCATCGATTTCAAAGGAAGTTGGGATAAGCACTTGCCTTTGGTGGAGTTTGCTTACAATAATAGTTTTCGTTTATCCATATCCATGGCTCCTTATGAAGCCTTGTATGGTAGGAGGTGTAGATATCCTATTGGGTGGTTTGAAGTCGGTGAGTCTTTGATTCTTGGTCCCAATTTGATTTATAAGACTTTGGCGAAGGTTCATATTGTAAGAAACAACTTTCAAACAGCCTATAGTCGGCAAAAGTCATATGCCGATCATAGGAGAAGGGATTTAGAGTTTGAAGAAGGTGATAAAGTGTACTTGAAAATTTCACCTACGAAAGGGGTGGTTAGATTTAGCAAGATGGGGAAGTTAAGTCCTCATTATGTGGGTCCCTATTAAATCTTGCAAATGCTTGGTAAGGTTGCCTATGAGTTAAGGTTGCTTAGTGAATTGGCTTTGTTTCATCCGGTTTTCCATGTTTCTATGCTTAAGAAGTGTATCGGTGATCACGAGTTCATTCTTCCTATTGAGGGCCTTGGTGTGAAGGATAACCTCTCCTATGAGGAGGTTCCGGTTTAAACCATTGATAGGAAAGTAAAGAAGTTGAGGAACAAAGAGGTGGTTTCCGTAAAGGTGTTACGGAAAAATCACCTAGTTGAGGGTGCAACATGGGAGGCCGAGGCCGACATGAAGTCCCATTACCCTCATCTATTTGACAATTAAGGTTAGTTACTTCCATTAATATTGAAAATAATGACTACAAATTGAAGTTTCTTGATTTTTGGTGAAGTCTTGCAAAATGTGCATTTTTGAATATCTTTACAGTGTCTTACAATAAAATTATGCATTCCAACGTGAAATATTTGCTCTTTGGATTACTTGAGTTATGTTGTGCATTTTGATATGGTGAGTCTTTATGAATGATATATAGCATATTCATAAGTTGAATTTTGGCATAATTGACTCGTGTAAAGTATGTTGAGCTCATGTTGTTGTTGTGAGAAGGAAATTCCTCATACTGTGATATTTGAGCCTATTGTGTGGTAATTGATGTTTTTTTAGTTGCCTTGTTTAAGTAATATGATTTATGTTGTCATGTGCTGTTGTTGGTTGGGCTTCTAGTCTTGAGTTTATTCCTTCCTTCAAGAGAGTTTTAGTGTCATTCGGGGACAAATGTTCCTAAGGGGGGATAATGTAACACTTTGAAAATCCAAGACATGTCGTAGAGCCTAACATAACTGTCATAAGGTCTAGACGCTGTTTTAAGGGTCATTTTAATGAATATATGTCATTTAGGAAGTTTACAAACCAAAACGTCCATGACATCCGAAAATTTAGTTCAAGGAGGTACTAGCTTGCCTTAGCCTATTGGACTAGCTTTTAGGAGTCAGAAATTTATGAAAATTGGTGGAAGGGTGTTTAACATGTGTTTAAGTGGAGTCAAACACCGCCCGGGCAGTGTGAACCCACGAGAAGGCAACAACGGAATGTGTGTGGATCGACGGGGATTTGATGCCATCCGTCGACCAACACTTAGCCAAATTGTTGGAGGTCCTCGCCTGCACAGTCTCTGAACAAAACCACGGATGTGCAGCACGGAGGAGGGCTGGTCCGTCGACAAGCCCACGTTTCGTCAATCGTGGTGCGTCTGTGACACTGGAAAGTTGCTGCACGTTCCACTTAAGTCATTTAATTAGTTGGATTAGTTAGAAGTTTAATTAGGGTTTAGGGGATGGTTACTTAAGTGGATTAACACCCCATATAAAGACCCCAACCCCATTGCACTAAACACAACTCACAAAACAAAACTCTCTTCCTTCTCTCTTCTTTCTCTCTCTAATGGAGAGCTCCATTGAAGACCAAGATAGGGGAGGGTTTTAGGGGCGTAAAGGGACGAATTCATCATCAAATATTCATCGAACGTTAAGGTATGGGATCTAATTCACCTTTGAGACCTGTTTCCTCAAAGGGTTCCTCCAAAGTATTTTCAAAAGTTGAGTTTTCAAGTGGGTTTCATCTAATATGGAAATTGATGTTATGAACTAATTTTTTTATGATTTATTTTGGATATATTGAATAGATTAACATTAATTCTAACCTAATTATGATATATCTTGATGGTTTGGTCTAATTTGTAGAAAGATGACCTTTACCCCTTAACCCTAGGTTATGATCTTCATATGAATTTAGTTATATTGGTTCAATTGACTTGGTTATTGATTGAATTACTAATAGATGATGTTGTTATACTAATCATGAATGAATTAAGGTGAATTGTAGTCTTTTCATGCTAGTTCTTGAGAAGTGATCTAGTTATGAAGTGAATTGACCTAAGCATCTTGTCTTAAACTATGATCTTGTATTGAATTGTGATATAGTGATTCTTCTAGCCTTATTATGATGTTGGTCATTGATATGATGATGTTATTCCCTAATTTAGTTGAGTTAAGGGTTTATAGTTTGATCTTGAAGATGGATGATGAAGGAGACTTGGTAAGTCTAAAGATTCCTATTCTTTACTTCAATTTATGGTTAATTGTGATTAAGTCATGATATTGTGTTGGAGTATGCCTTGTATTACGATTGATAGGATGGTACGATGTTGAATTGAAATGTCTTGACTATGGTTGTGAGGTTGATTAAG
Organism: Solanum sitiens; assembly: GCA_016801875.1. Lineage (NCBI taxonomy): Eukaryota > Viridiplantae > Streptophyta > Magnoliopsida > Solanales > Solanaceae > Solanum > Solanum sitiens. Next base: position 718,794 of record JABWTJ010000304.1, read on the forward strand.
ATGTGAATGTTATAAGGATGGTGATGACTACAAATGTGCCTTATCATGAATGAATATGTAAATGTGCTAACCTCACTTATATGAATTTTAATGAAAGGACTATACTTATGCAATTCTTATTGAGTTGTGATGATAATGATTATACAAGGGCTAGACCCTATGACCTAAAATAAGTTATGATGATTAATAAAGACATTAAAACATTTTAAAAGGGACTCTAGCTCAGCACCAAGTGATCTTGTATGTGAGGGGCTGACACTTTCCCAAATATGGAAGGTAGGTTTCACGACGGTTCTCATGGGGTGGATAGCCTTATGACCCAAATAGGGTATAGAGTGATGTTTACAAGACGGCCCCAAGTTCCATAAACTATGTTGCCACCATAGGAATAATAGCTAGTGGATCCACCTAGATGCTATGTTCATGTTAGGTTTTACCTTGTGCGGTAGACCACCTTCCATCGGTGTAAGGTTTTACAACACTGAATTCCACATTTAGCTCTTGTTGTCTATGTCGGTTAATGCAAGTGTTCCCTAAACTAAAATTAAGTAATGAAGTATAGACTAACTAGGGTGACTTGAGAGGTTAGACATAGCCTAGGTAGAGGTATGGGACTCTACCTATGCCTTGCACTAGTTTCCTTGATTGAAGCTTTAGAAGGTTGATATTATTTATGTATATGATAATGATGTAAATGATGACAATATGTTGACTTTACATGTAGATGATATTATATGATGATGGTTATTATTATGAACATCTCTTTTTGGTCTATATTGCTAAAGTATGATGTTATGTATCCTTATAGGTTATGTTATGTGAAGTTGGACATTGGTTATGGTTATTGTTCGGTTACTTGATTGAGTAAGGTTAAGGGTCTTTGCTTGGTCATTGCACTTGTTGACTTTATGAGGATTCACGAGTAGTTGTCTTGCTTTGTTATGATAGGATGAACTCTTATTCATGCTTTTGATATTGTTACTTGGTGATAGGGTTGTATTAGATTACAGGTTCAAGCATGTTGATATGCATATTACTTGCTTTGACTTAATGAACAAATCTTGTTGATTGGTATGGTTTGCTTGATTGTGCATAAGACTTTCAAAAGATAAAATAGCATGCTTTACTTAAATGCCCTTTTTGGCATGATTTGATATTATATGTGTATATGGTCTCAAACTTAGTACAAGTGGTGTACTAACCCCATTTTCTCCCTTTTCCCAAACATTTTAGGTTCCGGTCATTGAAGGCTCATTTGAGACAACTTGAAGAAGACTTAGACATTCTCCATCATCCAAGTGGTTAGGTCCTCACTTTCCGAGGGCGATGCCCATATCGAGCTTATGAAGTTGTTTTAATTTTAAGACTCTTATGTTCCTTCTATTTTCATTTGAGTACGGATTATATAATCCTATATGTGGCTCCTTTACATTGATGTATGGGCTATGCCTAAATTTCTATGATCGTATTAGATGGATATGAGATGAGACAATCTTTAAATAGTGTGTTCTATCTTATATATGTATATATATGTGTATGTCTGTATGTATGTATGTATGTGTAATAAAAGTAGAAGACTATGTAATCTTCTTTTACGAAGGGTCTATGTATACTCGATATGAATATTCTATGTATATGTAAAGTTCTATGTAAACCTCAACGTAGAAGTAATTAATTTTTTTTAAATTTTCCATATTTTTGACCTATGAACGTAATGTGAATGCTAAAAGGTTAGTCTTAGCTCTCTAAGAGGACGGCGACGCCGGTTACGTCTAGGGGTTGCTCCCGGATGTGACAAGTAAATGGATTTAAGAATAATGGAAGTGATAAATGTGTTTACATTAAAATCATAAGGTCATTGTTTGTTTGTATATATATTGCTGATATGTTAATCATGAATAGATATACTAATGACATAGAAGCTACTAAACATATGCTAGAAAGAAACTTTGACATGAAAGATCGTGGAGTTGGTGATGTGATCTTAGGCATAAGAATCCTTAGAACTCCAAGATGCTTAGAATGGTCACGTTATCATTACATTGAAAAGGTAATTGACTAGTTCAAATATTTGGATTTTAATATTGTCAAGACTCCAATAATGTGAGCTTTGCATTTCCAAATAATGAAAGTGAAAGTGACTCACAATTGGATTATAGTAGAGTATTCGGAAGTATGATATATATCAGAAAGTATACACAATCAGATATATCATGTATTATTAATAAACTGAGTCGGCTCACGAATAATCTCAATCAAACTCATTTGATGACAATGAAAAGAGTTTGGGGTTCCTGAAACATACTCAAAACTGTCTTGAATTATAAAACTATCCCACAATATTGAAATGATATAGTGATACAAATTGGATCACTGGAATTAAATAAAGTAAAATCCACAAGTGGATATGTAATTATTCTTTGAAGAGAAGAAGTCACTTAGAAATCTTCCAAAAGGACATGTATCACTAGCTCTAGAATGATCAGTGAGCTAGGTGCTCTAGATGAGGCCAGTGAACAAGTCGAAAGACCCCAAAATTTGTTGATAGATATTATTTTTTGCCTAAACCTTTGGCCCTAGTATGCATACACTTTGATAGTCAAGATGCAATAGGTAGTACATGGAGAATGATGTATAACTGAAGGTCTCTACATATAAGACACAAACATGATAAAGTCAGGAAACTGCTCTCTAGTAGAATTATTACAATTGACTATGTAAAGTCATAGGATAATGTGTCAGACAACTTACAAAAGGCCTAACTAGAATGAAAGTTGTAAGATCATCTAAGAGAGTGGGTTTACGGCGTAAGATATGTTATCATGGTGGTAACTCTATCTAGCAGATTGGAGATCGCAAGAGCTAGATTCAAGGAGAAAAATAAAGTTGTGACTGACAGTTAGACATTTTCAACAAACTTAATCCATTATCATGATGAAGAAAATGATAAAGACAATGATCTATAAAAAGGATACATTAAGGCTTTTTAATGAGTTATTAAAGTTTATAGTTTTTGATGATTTGCTAAGATTGACATATTTTACCAAATAGTGTATGTACGCGATAAAACATTTAGAAGAAACCTATGTGAGTGTGAAGTGTAAACCACTTCAATGAGGATGATTGTCAAAAGCCCATCTCTCTGTAACACTCATGAAACAAGGAGGAGTTCATGATTGAAACGAGCACAACCATAAGAACCATAAAGGCGTGAATGCGGGGGATTGTTAGGATTTAAAAGGTGTGAATGGAAAATAAAGTGTTGCGAATTTTACAAGAGTTGTGACTTTTATGAAAAGTTGCGACTTTTATGAAGAGTTCAACTCTTATGAAGAGTTTTGAATTTTACGAAAAAGTTGTGACTTTTATAAAAAGTTTTGGCTTTTATTAAAAGTTATGACCCTTCCGAAAGTTTATGACTTTTCAAATGGTTTGGGACCTTTCGTAAGACACAATAAGAAACTTTTCACACTACCCTTTGTTTTCTATAAATTCAGGAATTTCGTCTCATTTTAGTAAAACAACTTTTTCTTGACTTCTTCTACTACTACTAAATCTAGCATTCTATGTTTACTATTCTATCATGGGAGGACATATTCCATTAACTTCGGGCACTTGAGGGGAATAATTTTCATTATGGGACACTTTGCATTCAGTTGGATCGATTTTCTATCTTTGATAATTCTTTTTTTATATTCTTTCTAATCTGTTTTTATTCTATTTTCTCTACTAGTTTTAATTTTCTTGTTTTATAATACTCTTTTAAAAAAAATTCATACCAAGTTCTTCAAAGTTTTGTTCTAAGTATCATAGGAATGCAAGATGAACAACAATATAAGTATATCAATATATTCTATATCTA